>OY482668.1:29699561-30007061 GCA_960531205.1 Andrena bicolor
TAGCCGAAAATATCGCAAGAGTAAGAGTAGAGTGAAGCGTGCTATTATTATAGGTTATAAAGTGATTGCAGAAAACATATATTTTATCAATTTGATATTTTCTTGTCGGGTTGCAAAATTAATATGGGTTGTGTACGCTCAATGACATTGAGGAAACAAACAGCTGGGGAAGTTGTATCTGAAACAGCTATAAGTATCGCTAGAAACAGAGACAACAGAAGAGAATGCATATCAACCAGGTAAATTTTAGACTATACAAAAAGGAAAAATGCTCTGGAATTTACTCTTTAGATTTAAAATGCATTTATCTCAAAACTTACTTTTTTAATATATTTAATGTTCCTTGCGCAAAACTGTTGGTTTGATTCTCTTGCGGCTTGGCATGCTTTAAGAGTAACATGCGACCAACAAAATTGTGTATCGGCATGAAGAAATCTGCAAAACTCTTTGCGCTGTGCTTGCTTTTCCTCAAAATTTTGATGAAACTTTGCATTTTTTACATTTAATAAATTCAATCATTTTTAGCTTAAAAAGTATGAGACATAGAAACTTCTCGATACACAATTTTTTACTTTACTATGGACCCTTCTTCGCTGCAAAACCTAGAAGCTGTGGCATCGCACACTTTGCGCAAGAACATTTTTGAAGTTATGCTTGATTTTTATAACGTAATATAAATTCTATGAAAAGCAATGATTAAAACTGAGTCCAGACTGGCATAAGGGCTTTACTTCAAAGTTACTTCCTTCCCTTAAGAGGAATTCCGCATGACTCTAATATTTTCGGATTTCAAAATTTCAGTGTCCTCTTCCCTTAAACGACGTGTGGAGCAATCACTCTTCTCATCGGACGTTTGGCACAAACACTCTTTGTGTGTCGACGGAACGTGGCCACAGGGAGGGAATGAATATAGGGCGGCTAGGCGAGGACACACGCGCAACGACGGGGAAATACATCGACCCGATCATGTTAACGAGTGGTTTTCTATAATTTATCATCCCGCACAGAGCCTCCACCATATTCATGTACACCACCCTTTGGATCTTCACGGCGTCCCGAAGAAGGAGTGTGTGTTGTGCCCTCGATGTATAGATTAGTAGTAGGGCTAGGACAGTTCCAACGCAAATTTGAGTTTCAAGGCCGTGATAAGAATTATCACCCCGACCTTGAAATCCAAATTTGAGTTTCAAGGTCACAGGAAAATCTATCGCAGCGGGCGGCGGGCGGTCGGGCGCGGCGGTGCGGTCGCGGATGACGTCATACAGATGGCGGAGTGATGGGGGGTATGATCGTGAGATCTGGATATCGAATCAATCGATAACCGAATCGATATCGAAACGATACAGCATCGAGGAAGAACCGCGGGTGAATTGCTACTTTGGAGCATGGTATCGAGATTACAGTCGGTAAGGAAGGAAATATTATTTTAAGATATTAATATAAATGAAAAAACAGAATCTCGGGCGACGGGGCTCGAACCCAAGACCTCCGCGGTACGAGTCAGCCGCCTAACCAACTTTTTTTTTTTTTTTAAACAAACGTTTATTGTGCCAGAACAAAGAGGAGTAATAAATAATAACAGGGGTACAATAAACATAACGAATAAAAGCTTTTGATAGCGCAGTCTTCGGAAGTTAGACTAAAGGCTCCGACACTGGAGCACGCACAGTCTTATCGATGTCTACTATTTAGTTAGCACTTAATGGTATATTGTTATACTTAAACTAGGCTTATGTTACTAAATTCGTTCGTTGGGTATGATGCACAGTGAGGCACGGGACTGTTACATCAATCTTTAGCGTTTGTATCGTTATAGGGTAAAGGTGTGGGTGAGGGTGATAGAAAGAGGAGGGGAAAAGATGGGGTGAGGAAAATTATATCTAGTACTTAGTTAATGGTATAATATGATCTTATATACATATGTTTATCTTACGTTTAGCTAGTCAGAGTAAAATTATGGAAAATTATGTAGTAATATGGAAACATTGGGCGCTACTTAGGATTTGTTATTTCATAGAATAGGTACTAGGTTGTTTGCAAGGGGGCTAGCTAATTTCGAATAGCTTTGTCTTATATTAGATTTTGTTCGAGCCACGAGTATTTCTTGGTGTTATTCCGGTGTTTGTCTTTAAGGTCGTAAGTGGTTAGTTTGTATTTGAATCGCATCGACGGTCCGTTTGTGTCAATATCGGCTTCATATGGTATATTTTTATCGTAGTTTTTTCTGTTAAAATGGTATATCGTTGGCAGGATGTTATTTTGTATAACGCCTATGCTGTCTAGGTAAATGAAGGATTCTGGTGGTGTGTAACCGGTTTGTCTGGATTTATCGTAGTATTGAGGATTCGGGTAGATGGAGATTAGACTGTTTGTTTCAATGTTATGAATGTGTGCCCAATGGTTCCTTATTAGTTTTAATATGAACAAATCTATTCGGGTGAATTTTGCTTCGTTATATAGCTGGTGGTTGCTTACATTTTTGGTGTAGTTGGACTCTAGTGTGCGATATCTGCTCAGGCAAGCCCTGATGCATTTTCTTTCAAACATTCTTATTTTCTCCATTGTGCTGGCACTGATGTTGAACCAGATTGCGCAGCCATACGTTAAAATCGGTCGAATTAGTAGCTTATAAAGCAACAATTTTACGTTCTTGTTTAGGTCTTTAGAGTAAAACATTCTTCTGTTCGCCATAAATGCTTTTTGAGCTCTACTTATTTGTATATCTATGTGTTTGTTAAAGTTTAGTTTGAAATCAAGATGTACACCTAGGTAGCGAACTATTTTTTTATGCGGGATAATGGAGTTTGTGTTGTAGGAGTCGTGAATGCAGAATTTTTTGGAGGGGATTCTGACATTTTTGTTTGCGTCTGATATTTTGGAGATGTAAGGTCTGAATAGGATGGATTCGCATTTATTTAGGTTTATTTTTAGTTTCCAAGTGTGGAAATAGGGAATTGCAGGGATACCATCATTAAAACGGCCCTATGGTCGCTATCATATTCGAAAGATGCTAGTCTGTTTGAAATGGGCAAGTCGTGGAATTTAAGTCTATTGTCTGCTAAGCAAATATCGATAAAAGCTCCACTTCTAGGGAAGGACGGTACTGCGCTATGTAGGAATGCAAGACGATATTTAATTTGATTTTGGTCAATCCATTTGTGAAGTGCGTTCCCTCTACTGTTATCTGTTGGGTTATCCCAGGCCAGGTGTTTAGCGTTGAGATCGCCCGCGAGGAGGTAGAAGTTTTCATTTTTGTGTAGTTCGAGCTTGTCAAAACTCATACTTAGCTCTGGCAAGAATTCCTTTTTGTTATTGCCGGCGGCATATGCGGCTATTAGGAAAAGATTTACATCTTTTTGGATTTTTAGCTGGATTATGCTAGTTTCAAATGTAGATGATTTGATACCGTTTGGCTGGACGGACTTGAATTTAATATTTTTCTTTATTAGAATACCTGTGCCCCCACCTTGTTTAGCATTAAGTCTGTCATTTCTTATAAATGTATAGTCCTTAAAGTTAACGTGGTGATTATTATTAAGTTTTGTTTCACAAAGAAGGACCACAGCCGGGTCATTTATTTGTAAACATTCTGCGAGGTTTGCCCTTCTTTCATTCGTGATTAAGGAATTTACGTTTATTTCAAGAATTTTTATCTTCTCAAGGGTTATTTTCCCTCTGATACTATTGTCATGGTTCATGTCGATGTTGTTATGTGTCATTGAATACGATATCCATAGATTCATCTAATATGTCTATTTTATTTGAGTTTGCCCTGATGTGTTCTAGTAATCGCGATGTTTGTGCGTTTACTGAGGAATCAATTATTTTCTTTATTTGATCAAGGAGTGTGTTCTGGGAGGGGTGAACTACGGGGGTTTCAGGGAGGGGTTCAGGTATTTTGTACGTATGTGGGGGTGAAGGTTTAGAGAATTTGTTGCCCGTTACAATGGAACTAAAGGAGATGCCTTTTTTGATGACGTTGTTGACTGATTTCAATATTTTTTCTTTTTCTAACTTAGTAGTTAACCTCTTTTCTTCTATTTTTTGTCTGATTTCTTTTAGTTTCGGGCATCCTCGGTAGGAAGCGGGATGGCCGAAACTTTTACAATTAATACAAAAGGGTCTAGCTTCTTTTTGAGATTCATCATCGGTTTGCAGTGAGTTGTTTCGTGGGCATTCTCCTGGGTTATGAGGAGAGTCGCAATTTGACGCAGCGGTAGTTAAGATTGCAGTTAAATGCCACGTGGCCAATTCTTTGGCACCTCTTGCATTGGATGCGGTCCTTCTTAATGATTTTTTCCCAACGAACGAATGTGTGTAGTAGGACTTTTATTTCTTTTAAATTGTTAATGTTGCTAATAGGAGACAGTTGAACTAGGAATATCGGTAGACTTCTACCTTCCTCTAGTGATCGCTTAGTTGCAAATTTTTTAACCGATAAAAATTGAAGATTTTCTATTTTTTGGTTGTTCAGGGCATCTAAAATTTCTTGGGTATTGAAATCGCTCTCTAAATCTTTAAGTAGAACTGTTAGATTTTTATCTGATTTTGGTGTATACGTAAAGAATTGTATTTCGTTTTGTTTTAAAATCTGAATTGCGAGCTTGAAGTTATCAGGGGAGGTGGTATGTAGCAAGTGCTTATTGACGTTTACTCGTCTGATGTAAAAATCTTTGAGATGCCCTGATAGTAGGTCTACAATTTGTTTTGTTGAGTTAACATGAAGGGTAATCGGGGGCGGTTTGGAATTGTTGTGCGAAGTTGAGGTGTTTAAGGAGTTTGTGGGTTTTTGGGGTTTGTTACCATTTTGGTCGTTGTCTCCGTTGGTTCTTTGGGCTTGCGATGCGTTGTTCGGTTGCCGAGCGTGTTGATGGGTGTTGCTGGGTCCGCGCGGCGTGATGCGATCCTTGGAGGTTGTTGTAAGGGAAGGTGTCGACAAGTTTGGCCGGGCTTTGGGTGAGTCGTTGGTACCTGGTGCGGTTGCCATCCTCTTGAGGTCCCTTTTATGGTCCTGGGGGGACGGTGCGCGCGGCTTTTTCGAGCCGGTCAGGGTAGCTGGCCGTTCGTCCTTTGGGTTTTCCCCATCAATGTCAATCGCATCTGGCTCTAGCAGTTGAAATCTGTTTTCTGATTGGAACTCGGAATATGTAATATTGGACGTTTTCAGAGGGCGTCCTTTAGAGTGGAGTGCTTCTTCGAGTTGTTTGGAGAGATTATTCACGGTGTTGTTTAGCTTGTCGATTGTAGTCAGTAGATCTTCGTAGGAAGGTTTAGTACTGTTTATGTTAACAGGAGATTCGCAGTCCATTTCGAGGTTTTGCGAGATCACTGGGTGTGGGGCTTTCTTGTTATTATTCGCCGATGTGGATGGCGAATTTATGTTGTTTGTTCCATTGTCTTTTTTTGTTATGATGGGCATGGGGTTATACCTTTTTCCCGTTTTGCCTTTTAATATTTGTTTGTATATTTTAGGAGATTTGAGGTCCCCAGACTCTAGAGCTTTTAAGACTAGAAGGTTATCCTTTAGAGGGGTCTCCATCTTCGCGATTGGGGCGTGCGGATAGAGTGCTTCTGTCGTGTACTGTTGAAGATTAGTGACATAATCGTTTCCGTCCTTCTTGTATTTGGGGATGGAAGTACGGCCCTTAGCCCTCGGGGGGTGGTCACTTACACCCGCAATCTTATGGCGTTGTTTGAGTCACACGTTGCGTGAGGTGCACTGGGGGGTGTGAGATGATCACACGTTGAATAGTAGAATCGATTGTGGCCAGCTTGGACAGGCTTGTTGGAGGCCTGCACTGGAGAGCGTCCTTCGGCGGAGCTCGCCACGCGGTTTATTGCACTGTAGTCGTAAAGCCGGAGGACTGCTTCGGTATGTCCGTACACTGTGACTCTTAACTAGCAACTGCCGCCTAACCAACTCCCCCAACGTCGGCTCTCCGACATTAGTCTTTCCCGAATGGTATATATGCCGAGTGTCACATGTCATGAGCCTTTGCTAAACGCCAATGAATTATCGGACGATGTCGGGAAATGTCGGGAAAGATCGGCTTTTTACATGCAACGTATTCGAGGAAAAGAGACAGAACAATATTTTCCAAAGCTAAATTCGCAGGAGGGGAAAGAGACAGAGCATTACTTTAAAGCTAAAATTCGGAGGAGAGAGAGAGAGACAGTAATACTTGGTGGTACAATAGCATGCATTCCAAAGTTAACAGTATTTCAAAGCACCGCAGCGTCTCGCGCGATCGCATGTAACTCGAATCCTCTGGAGCGGCCGGGCAGGGTGAGAAATTTTTTTGTCAACGCAGAGAAATATGTCGGAAAGGATATTATAAATGATTTAAAATTATGTGAGGGAGACGGGCGAATGAAATAGTACAATGAAATACCTTTAAGAATATATATTGTTACAAAAAAAATAATAATAATAATAATGATAATGATAATAATGAAAAAAATAAAAAATGAAAGAAAATAAAATAGAAAAATAGAAAAAATAAAATAAATATAAATATTATAAATTTAAAAATTTGGAGGTGGTGATGATGATGATGATGGGGAGGAGTAGGAGGAGGAGGAGGAGGAGGAGGAGGAAGAGGAATTAACAATTAACCACCCAAAGTTGGGTGGTGGTGGTGGTGACTGCGGCCGTCGTCGCAGCCCCAACGCATTGAATCGTTGGCGCAACCGCAGCACCCGTGCAACCATCATGGGGCCAATTACAGGCCTCAACCGTTGCATCTGCACCTCACGAGGTGCAGCTTGTTCCGCCAACCACCCCGCAATTCATGAAGTGGTATGCCCTATAACATATAAATATCGATATAACATATCAAACATAATAAACATCCAACATGCAAAACACTGTAAAGTATTACATACTTGATGAGGCGGTGGTGGCGATGGTGGCGGCGATGGTGACGGGGTCCGCGGCGGTGACGACGGCGGGGGAAACGCTGGTTGCGGCAAGTCCTAGAACCCACAAACATCAATATAATATTTACGGCTGTGAGATCGAACTCGGTTTCAACGGTCAAACATGATAAAAAACATCAAAATATTGTTATATACATACCTCGGGGATGTCTCCACATGGGCTCGGGGGGTCCCCCTCCAGGGTCGACCACCTTGAGCGTGGTGAGGGGGCTCTGGGAAAGCGGCGATGTCCTCTGTCGGGCGCTGGGTGAGGACCTTTGTTCCTTGCCCGGGGGCCGTGGGAGGATGCTGCCTTCCTGGCTAAGGGTCGGCCAACCAACCGCCCCCTCCTCGGGGGCGCGTGCGCGCGTCGTGGGTGCGGGGTTGGGGTTGGGTCCGGGCTGGGTCTGGGTGGGGTGCGCGCGGGCGTGAGGTGGCCCTGTGGCCGTGACCCGCGGATCTCTGGGCGATAGCTGTCGGTCAGGCCCCCTGTGGCCCGTTCGGCTCCTGGTCGTGCGGGATGCCCGGGCCCGGGGATGTTGCCGCGACAGCTGTGGCGGTCTGCGTGGTCCCGTTGCCCTCGGCCCCGTTCGCTTCGTGTCTGGTCTGGGCCTTGCGTGGGCCCGGCTCTTGCCCCTCTCCTGGGGGGCGCGCGCGCGCATTTCCATCGCTCCGGGGGGGTGCGTCTGGGTGGGAGTGGCCCTGTGAAGGGCCGCTGGACAGGGCGCGGTGGCCGCAGTGACCGCACTATGGCGGGGTGCATGCTGCGGCAGGGGGGGGGGGATGGGGAGTCGCGATCGATCGCGCGTGGGGCGAGTTCGGCAGTTGGGCTGCCCTTCTGGCATAGCCAGCCGCTCGACCGGGGGCCGGTTGGGTTCTGACCTTCGGGTCCCCGACCGGTTTGTGGCCCCCCGGGGTTTGTGGTATTTGGGCGCCCTTACGGCTAGCCGGCCGCCCCCGCCCGGAGGTTCGTTTCCACGGGGTCGACGCCGGGAAGTGCGCGATCGGTCGCGGGGTCGTGGGGCGGAGGTGCCGGGGGGCACCACCCGCCCTAGTTTAGCAGCGACCCTGGAAGAGGGTGGCGCTGGCGTGTGACCCGCAGCGTTACCCTGGCGATAGCGGGGAAGTGTCCCGGGGAGCTTCTCTCCCCCTTGGGAAAGTGCCAACTCTGGCAAACGATCGCGGGGATCCGGGGTCTTGGAGGATGGCCTAGCGAACGCATCGCTAGTTTGATCTCGCGCAAGAACGGCCATCTTCCTTGCCAGATCCTCCGCTCTAGGCGGTTACCGTGCAGGTTTTAGTTGGTTGGAGCCCAACATAACCCCGAGCCTCCCCCGAGGTTCGGAGTATCCGTTCCGGATTTCCTGCACGAAAAAAAAAAAAAAAAAAATGGGCTCGGGGGGTTTGAGTCGGGAGCGATCCCCTTTGGGGGCGCCCGTACAAGGCCGTGTCCGTGAAACTCGGTCCTTGGGCGTCCCCTGTCACGGAGGGTCTCGAGCCCCGGTTTCTCCTGGAGGTTTTGTCGGCGCTGTTTCCCCCTCCCCCGGTTCCGACGCTTCGGGGGATCCGGAGCTCGCGTGGGGCACCGCCATAGCGGATGCCCCCAGGGTCTCGGACGAGGAACTCGAGTCCGCGGTGCGTCGAATGCGTTCGAAGAACGCTGCACCCGGACCGGACGGTGTGCCCGGGCATGTCTGGGCCTGCGCGATGAGCGCCCTAGGGAGCGGCCTCAGGCGCGTCTTCGACGCGGCCTTGAGGACCGGGAGGTTTCCCCGCGCGTGGAAAGAGGCGAGGCTGGTGCTGCTGCGAAAGCCTGGTAAGCCCGCAGATTCACCCTCGGCCTATCGGCCGATCTGTCTCCTCGACGAGGCGGGCAAGCTCCTGGAAAGGATCATAGCTGCCCGCCTCATGGACCATCTCGGAGCTGCGGAGTTCCCGGATCTGTCCGACCGCCAGTTCGGTTTTAGGCGGCAGCGATCGACCGTAGATGCCATCCTACTGGTTCGGTCGCTGTCGCGCCGGGCGGTCGAGGGGGGCGGTGTCAGCGTGGCGGTGTCTCTAGACATCGCCAACGCGTTCAATACCGTCTCCTGGGCGGCGATCGAGCGGGCGCTGGTATACCATCGCGTCCCGCTCTACCTTCGCCGCCTGATCTGGGACTACCTCCGTGGCCGAGTGGTCTCCTACGTCGGGCGAGACGGGGACGGGGTGGCTCGCGTGCACCGCGGCGTGCCACAGGGGTCCGTTTTAGGGCCCCTGCTATGGAACCTGGCGTACGACGCGGTGCTGCGGGTGGAGTTGCCATCGCCTGACGTGTCGTTCGTGTGCTACGCCGACGACACGCTGGTGGTGGCCTCCGGGCCGAGGTGGCTGGCAGCACTAGACGTCGCGGAGAGAGCACTGCGGCTCGTCATCCCCGCGATAGAGGCGCTCGGTCTGCGAGTCGCCTCCGATAAAACGGAGGCGGTATGGCTCGCGGACAGGGTGGGAACTGGCATTCCCGTCGGAGCGTCTCTAAGAGTCGGGGAGGCCTGCATCAGGGTCGGCCGATCGATGAGGTATCTCGGTCGGACCCTGGACACCTACTGGCGATTCGCGCGTCACTTTCGGGTCCTGGGCCCCAGGTTGGAGCGACAGGTGTTCGCCTTCGGGCGCATCATGCCCAACCTGGGAGGCCCGCACGAAACAGTTCGGCGACTATACGTGACGGTCATCCGGTCCATGGCGCTCTACGGAGCGCCGGTCTGGGCCGGCGACCTGGGGGGCTGTCGCGTGGGGCGAGACCTTCTGGCAAAGGTTCATCGCCGCGCAGTCCTCCGTGCCGTGCGGGCTTACCGCACGGTGTCACACGCCGAGCTGTCGGCGCTGGGTGGGTCCCCACCATTCCATCTGCTCGCTGAGATGGAGGCGGAGGTGTACTTCGCCTCGCACGATCTCAGCGGAGCGAGGGACCCCCTGGCGCCGGTCGGACCCGACGCGCGGGACCAGGCCCGGCGACGCATGGGAGCCAGATGGATCGCCTGGCTCTCCCTCCCGGAACATCGGGGGGGGACGCGTCGTCGGGGCGCTGCTGCCCATTCTCGGGGAATGGGTGGGGCGTAGGTACGGCAGGCTTACCTTCCGCCTGACACAGATGCTCACCGGAGTCGGTTGCTTCGGTGACTTCTTGTGTCGCATCGGGCGGGAGGAGGCGCCGCAGTGCCACAGCTGCGGCCGGGGCGACGTGGACTCGGCGGATCACACTCTGGCGAGGTGCGCGGAGTGGCTCGATGACCGCCGAGTCCTGGAGCTGCAGCTGGGTCCCGATCTCTCGCTGGCGACGGTCGTGCGTCGCATGGCGGGAGATCGGGACTGTTGGGACGCCGTCGCCTCCTTCTCCGAGGCTATAATGCTCGAGAAGGAGGAGGCGGCGCGGGAGAGGGAGATGACCCGGGGCCGGGGGAGGTCGCGCGGCGACTTTGTTGCGTAAGTCGCCCCGCTCCCCCGGATATCAGGCCCCGGGTCGCGCCGTCCCGCCGCTCCCCGCTGTAGGGGATCGGGATGGGGCCGCGCCGCGCAACGGGCGCGGCCGTTACGCCCCCCGGTGCGCCGCCCCCTCTGTGTCGGAGGGGGCGCGCGCCGGGGGACGTCGGGAAGGAGTCGGGAAACGCGGCGGCCCCCGTTGTCGCGAAGGGCCGCCGCGGACGACGAAGCGACGGGGGTGACCGCCGCGGTCGGCGAGTCGTGGCATCGGACTCGCCAGGGCCGCGGCGGCGTCGCGAGGCACGGAGAACGGGGGGGGGGGGGGGCCTTAAAGCCCCCCCCCCCCGCAAGGGGAGCGGCGGCCGCCGCTCCCGTCTGAGCGATCGAGCTTCCCCCGGGGTACGCAGTGTGCCCCGGCCCGGCCGCGCGCTACCAAGCATTGCGCGGCGACCGGTTGGGAGCTCGATCGCGGGGTCGCGGGGCGGGGGTGTCGGGGGACACCACCGCCCTAGCAGCAGCGACCCCGGAAGGGGCGACTCGGGCGCGTGATCCGTCGCGAGTCGCCGGTCCCGGAGAATATTGCTGGGGGAGGTTGTCATACTCCCCCAGGGACGACCCCGTTCAGGGGACCTAGCGCGGGGCTGCATTGAAGCGCAAGGGGGGAGGGTAGCGAACGTATCGCTTGTTTGATCTCGCGTCCAAATCCCTCCCCTCGGGCGCGCAGCTCCGCGCGCGAGGTAGATCACCTTGGTGGTTTTAGTGGGTTCGAGTCCCACATAACCCCCTGCCCGCCCCCGCGGGCGGGGGGTATCCGTGGGGATTTCCACGAAGTAAAACAAAAAAAAAAAAAAAGGGAGCGATCCCCTTCAATCCCATTTTTTTTTTTTTTTTATGTCACAACAAAGTCTGAACAAAACTGTTAGCTGCCGCAGTATGATGACAAACGGTCTCGCTACATCTCCAGGCTCGCACAAGGGACCCTTATCATGAAATTGAGAAGTGCGTAGCTTTGCAAAAGTGCATAGCTTTGTAAAAGTGAGATGCTGTTGTTCTCTAGATTCATTTTCACTGACCATTACATTTTTTTTTCTTTGCACACATCATTTCGTTGAACCGTTTTCTCCTTCTTCTTTGACACATCATTTGACTAGATCACACCACTTTGAATGTATATGAAACGTCTATCGTACCACTTTCAACGCCTAACGTACCACTTCGAACATACATCGAACGGGTATTGAACGCGAATCGAACGGATATTGAACGGCTTTGAACGGGTATAGAACGGATATTGAATGGCTTTGGACGGGTATAGAACGGATATTGAACGGCTTTGAACGGGTATCGAACGGGTATTGAACGGCTTTGAACGCGAATCGAACGGGTATTGAACGGTTTTGAACGCGAATCGAACGGTAGGGTAAAGAGTACAATGGTTGGCCACTTAAGTAAGAGTGTCACATAAATAATGAATTATAAATGTGAATTTAGTAAATTTGCATTGGAAATCGATATAAATAAGTAAGAAAAACTCCTAATAATCTAAAAATAAATAGGGTTTATT
Source organism: Andrena bicolor (assembly GCA_960531205.1). Classification (NCBI taxonomy): domain Eukaryota; kingdom Metazoa; phylum Arthropoda; class Insecta; order Hymenoptera; family Andrenidae; genus Andrena; species Andrena bicolor. The sequence continues at coordinate 29,711,506 of OY482668.1, forward strand.
TAAAAAAAAGCAAGAATTTATAAAAATATACAAAAAATGTGTTGACTACGAAAAAATATAGTTATTGGCATGGTCACGACAGTAGTTAGCCGATCGGTTCGACAGTGATTGGCCGCTATTTGACACATAATATAACCTAAAAGAAAATGTTATGTTCAAAATTTCGCAATTTTTTAGCCTCTTTCTTTTTTCTTTCCATTTTTTGTTGCTTAAATTTATTTTCTTCATTTAATTTCCATTCTCCACTCATTATATATTGTGATTATATTGTCACGTCCCGGGTGAGTTTTGGGAACGTTGACAATGGGGAAGGACTTGGCAGGCGCGAATATCAAATTCGTCACTCTGAACGTTTAAGGAAGGAATCAGGCGCGAATATCAAATTCGTCACTCTGAACGTTAAGGAAGGAATCAGGCGCGAATATCAAATTCGTCACTCTGAAAGTTCAGGAGGAAGTCAGGCGCGAATCTCAAATTCGTCACTCTGAACGTTAAGGAAGGAATCAGGCGCGAATATCAAATTCGTCACTCTGAACGTTAAGGAAGGAATCAGGCGCGAATATCGAATTCGTCACTCTGAAAGTTCAGGAGGAAGTCAGGCGCGAATCTCAAATTCGTCACTCTGAACGTTAAGGAAGGTTTAACGGCAAATACACACTCTGGAGACACCCGTTGGCGTGGTTTGTTTGTTTTGACTGGGCAATTGCAATTGCTACTGCATTCACGTAAGAAGTTGGCCGTAATACTTCCACGAAATCCGTCTACGAATATGGCTATAATCGGCCCATGAGAAAGAACGTTTGTAAACACGACTGTCGGCTTCGCGTCCGCGGACCGAGATCAGCTGTTGCTGCAGCTTGTTTAGGTTTGGGAATCTCCGCAACCGAAGAATAAATATGATCGTTTCAAGCGTAGTTCAAAGTAAAGAGTGTTTATTAACTCAAAACACTTTAACATACCATGCACTGTTTGTGATGGTTATATAGTTACAGATTATGCGTTAGACTTATAGCATGAGCATATAACATTCATATAAAGTTATTAAGAGCGATATGGTATGAATATGAGATACAACGATATAACACTAAGCGTTAATTATACAAAATAATATAAAAATAATATAGAAGGCAATAAGCGTTGATAGAACAAAATATAATAAATCGCAATAAGCGTTGATAGAACAAAATATAATAAATCGCAATAAGCGTTGATAGAACAAAATATAATAAATCGCAATAAGCGTTGATAGAACAAAATATAATAAACCGCAATAAGCGTTGATAGAACAAAATGTAATAAATCGCAATAAGCGTTGATAGAACAAAACGTAATAAGCCGCAATAAGCGTTGATAGAACAAAATGTAATAAATCGCAATAATGATAATTGTACAAAATGGTATGGTGGGGATATGCGAAAAGTAGAATAGTAATTATAATGGCTTACGATAGGTGATGAGGTGATTAGAATTTCACTGGTTTAAACAATACTTTCGTAGGCGCGTTTGTCCACTTGGACGGTATGCATCGAAAGAGCGCACGTTTCCTCGAAACCCTCGTATTTATATGTTTGTTGCGGGGTACGCGCGGTAAGGACCTTGACATATTTAAGAAAATAAGGCGCAGTAGGACTTCCGGGGTTTTTACAATATGTACGTCTATTATTAGACACATTTCTGTCACGTACACCAAATATTCTTCGCAGTTACATTTCCGGGGTTTTTATGGCTGGGGAATAATTTGCTCAACCCATCGAATGGATTTTGAGGTTTTTAACGGGAAAAGGGTTAGAGTGACTTGGACTTCATGAGTCTTAAAGAGGGGATTGAGACGTGGTCTTGATTTAAGGAATTTTTAGCGAGGGACTTGTTTGAATTCGTTTTTAAAGGGAACGATTCGTGCCTTGTAGGACGAATAGGCGAAGAGGGTTTTGAAACGACCATCTCGTGATGGGGACCGTTAAGGTACATCAGCGAGGTGGAGGTTTGTAACGATCATCTTGTGTTGTTGACCGCTAAGGTGCAACATCAAGGTGGTCGGTGATTGAGGAGATGGGGTAGGAGTTGAGTTCGATAGAATTTGGTGGTGTGATTTTGAGGTTTATGGAATAAGAAGTACGCGAAAAATCGTAGGACGTTACAATATATAAAAGCAAATAGGATGACTCGGCTTTGAAGCTTGGAAGTTACAGCCATTTAATCAAAAAACCATACGAGTACAGTTGAAAGTTTACGAATAGTTTAATGTATTTATGATATGTATATCTTTCATATTCGGTATACATCGATAAATAAAAGTTGAAACTTGTTGGGTTATGGGCGAGAGAATCAATAATTATAAGAAAGAGATTTAATGGATTAACATTAAGTAATACAAAAGTTTAACACAGGACGAACTACTCGCACGTGTCTCATACCAGGCCATACCCAATACGCCGTTCAAGCCTCTCCCACTCTAGCCATGCAAGCACGCACAGTTCCTGTGACGCATGCGCCACGTCCCGCGTGCACGCAGGCACGTGGATATACACATCCGTATCCTTATTTCTAATAAAACTTTATAAAAGAATTATTTATTTGTTAAAATTATACATATATTATGAAAAATACAGGGGGCCAATAACTGTTTTACCGTTATTAAGGTTATAAATCAATCACCGGCCGCCCGGCCAATTATTGCCATTCAACATTATTCATATGACAGTTGTTGGCCCCCTGTATTTTTCATAATAAATGTATAATTTTAACAAATAAATAATTCTTTTATAAAGTTTCAACCTTTATTTATCGATATATACCGAATATGAGAGATATACATATCATAAATACATTAAACTATTCGTAAACTTTCAACTGTACTCGTATAGTTTTTTGATTAAATGGCTGTAATTTCCAAGCTTCAAAGCCGAGTCATCCTATTTGCTTTTATATATAATCACAGTATATAATGAGTGGAGAAATATTGATTACATCCGAAGCAAGAAAGTACAAGGAATATGAATATGTTCATTAAAAAAAGGCATAACATTGGTATTCCTTAATATTCATTTATTTCTCAAAATATGGCCAATCACTGTCAGGTGGCCAACCACTGTACTCTTTACCCCTATCGAACGGGTATTGAACGCGAATCGAACGGGTATTGAACGGGTATCGAACGGCTTTGAACAGGTATTGAACGGGTATTGAACGGTTTTGAACGGCTTTGAACGCGAATCGAACGGGTATTGAACGGGTATCGAACGGGTATCGAACGGCTTTGAACGGTTTCTACATAATAATTACAACTATCGTCTTAATCTAGCGTACATGCAAGAGGTTGGGGAGGGTGAAGAAAAAAAAAATATTTATGTATTACAAATTGATTATATTTTATTTAAGCATTTCTCTCTGGCGTTTAGACCACCAGTTGAATATTTTAAATAGATTTTGCAAGGCACAGTGCTTTTTTGCGTGTCTGCCACATCGCAGAGTATCAACTACATTTAGCTTATTTAGAGATTTGATATCCTCGTATTCAATGTCCAGCGTCTCGATGATCACGTCCGCTCTGGTATTTTCATCGAGGAAATCCGCAAGCCAGTCGCGTTTCTGCAGCCCTTTAACGTATACTATATTGGATGTGTCATCTGCTTCGTCGATTGCATCAGCTACAGCTTTCGTAATTAGCTGTTTAGCCATACTGTACGGAACGTCTCCATCGTCCCACCGTAGTCCGTGATGTTTTGCCGCCAACCATCGAATGCTTGATTTGTCGGATTTTGTAAGAAGAAATTGTGGCATAGGACTCCCAAAAATATAGTGCGAGAGAATTGGTCCCTTGCGTAGGACAGCCACTTCGTTCGCGATAAATCTTCCATCGACGATGAACCCTTGCAGGTCAACGAATGTTGGTACAGCCATTATCGGTACAATTTAGAAGTCCGTTCGCTTTCAAGACAGACGGGAGAATGCAGTCTTTCTCGTAAAGCATCTCGATTTTCATGAAGAAATTTGTACGAATTTGACACAGGCGAGGGCGGGCAGGTAGCGTGACAATTTAATTCATTTTGCGCACCACGTTTGTCAGTGGATTGTATTCAACCACCCGATCGTGCAGAATCAGACAGTAGGCTGTAGTATTTGCCGGCACGTTCTCTTTACACTCGAATTCTACGCGCACGTCCACAGTGCCATTCTTGATCGACTCATTTTGTCGCGAGCAATCAATCACCACGATGGGGCCAAATTGTAAAAATTCAGCCACGGTGAATAATGCCTCGTTGCAACTATGCCCATAATACGATTTACCGAATTGCGTATACATGTGGTACAAGATGGCATGCTTATTCTTGTCAAAGTCCAAGTTCATGTCATCGTATGGGTAAAATTCCGAGTTGAGAAAAAGTTTCACATTGGTCAATTTACAGTTGTTGAACTTAGTAACGTCTTCGCTCGTCACATTCTTTCGACCAGTCTGTAGAGCAAGGATCACGCATCGCGGCTTCTCCAGCTGTGCGGATGCCTTCGCGGCCCACGAATGCTTGGTTGTGCTCTGTAAGAGAGGATACTCGTACAGATCCCACGATTGAAAACAAATGCTCAGGTTTTGTCCACTTTCCAAAGTACGTAGCAACGATAGCTTATTAATGTCGTTCAGCGTCACATGAGGCATCCGCCATTGTAGTTTAAGTAATTCAATTTCTGGTTCCAACATCGGTGATCCTATCAGAACATTGTTGTCGTTGCGCGATCGTATTAAAATCAATTCGTGACGTGCATTAATAATCATGTGTTTATAGTCCTCGCAAAATCCCAGCAAATATTTGAGTGGGATGCAAAAATTGAAATGATTTTTCACTATTAGCCCATCGCGTCGTTTCAAGCCCCATCCGGCATTCTCCATATTTTTGTCTTCGTCAGATGTCAGCGATACATAGTTTTTAAGCGTGCTAGTTATTTCAACGTTTCTGTTGCGATCAATCTCCACGCCATTCAGCTCGTATCGAATCTCATTGAATAAGAACGCCACACAATTATTTCCCGACATCACCGTTAACGTATCATTTGCCTTATTTATCTTCAATTTCCCCTCCACATAGAGGAAACTTTCACACGGCAATGTGTATAAATCCTGCTGCTGTATTGGTATTCTTATCTCATCGCTGTATCCAAACGTTGTGTTGACGTATGGGTTGTACGTGTGAGTCTCGAGCTTGACGATGCGATCATCAAACGTCGGCTTCCCTCCAATGCACTGTGGAGTATTTGGCCCCAAAAGCTGGCCAAAATTCGATTTGAAAAATTTTGTCCAAACTGAAATTTTTTTTTTCCTGATATAGTTGAATGTATGAAGAACAATGTGGCAATATTGTTTTTTTCATTTATTCACTCGTAAAGAGTTATTATTTGTTAGAAGTGAAGAGTTTTCATAGTACACGTTTCTCTCTTGATCAGTCTCTGAAACACCGTTCGCTAAACAGTCATTTTTATATGTCGTAAACAAATTATGTCAATTTTTTTCTTACAGAAGCCGTTCATGTACGTATGTACTATACTTTCAGATGATATTTACTTTCTTACTACCTATCGTTTTGTGATTATTGATGTTTGAAAATGACGAATAATTCAGTGAAGTATATTACAGTTTGAACATTTCATTAACGATTTTGTTATATTTAGGTGTGAGATCGAGTGCTTCTTTTGGTGTCATTAAATTGAGTAAAGTTTCTCTTTACAATAGAAAAAAGATTGGCTGCCTATTCGTGCCATTTTGGTTTTCCCAGCATTTTCTTTGTGGCAACGCACTGAGCAATCACATGGCATGTCGCGTTGCGTTCGCCTTGTCCACTGCTAACTGTACTTTTACACCAGTTTATTATTACTATACGCACTGGTCGTTGTTGATGGTTTACTGATCATGTGTAGTGTCAGAACCATAATTCATTTTATAAATATTTTATGCATCTGCTTATGTACTAACACCCACAATCGTCTGCAAATCCCAGAACCTTACAGTAAGGCACGTAATGCCAATAAACGTATAAAACCAACAGATGTGACATAAAGTCAAACATTTTGGATACACATTATTACCTTTTTAACCTTAGCGGCAACGCGACTCATGGCTCCATGGCTTCGGGATTTTTTATGACTTTATTGCTTATACCACCCGTCAACTGAACTTACCATGCACCGCGCTGCCTTATATCTTTACCCCTACTTAAAGTTAATTGCACCAAGCACATTTTTCGCATATATATGATTTTACCTGTTTTCTACCAATCATAGCCATTAACAAAACACGCCTTCTTGACACACCTCCTCTTCTAATTCCAAATAAATAGACGTTTTCCCTCCACAAGAAGGAGTATTAGTAAGCACGCTAAAGATCACGCAGTTCGCAAGGTTTATAGTTCACAGGTTTAAGTTATATGTGTCATTATGGAATCTTCTGAAGCAGGTTTGTACTACACTTTTCAAAGTTTTGGAGCTCCATTCGTGTGTGTTCTTGAAGTAAATTATTACGCAAAGTGATAGAAGTGATTATGAGAAGTTACTATTGTGTTCAATTAAGTTTATACTAGTGGTATGTTTGTTTATTATTAGGGACATCTGGAATCAAATTAATGACAAGGAGACAATTGTATGAAATCATGCAACAACGCACGAACGATGATATCAATGGAAGATTTACATATTTAGAATCTTTTTTGCTGAACCTAGGTAATTACTCAGAAGAAGAAAGTAAAGCTGTGAAACATACATTAACCTATTTAAAAACGGAGTTTAAACGCAGATGGTCATCTTCGAGAAGGACAGATAATATTTTTACAAAAAAATATGAAAATTGGCTTAATGGTTCAGTTGAGTTGCCTGCAGAAAGAAGAGGAAATGTAGGTCGGCCAACGAAAGGTTTTGAAGAATTGAGTGACAGAAGCAAGCGCCGAAGAACAGAATATTTAAGAGAAAATACTTGTGCCGATGAGTTATCTTATGCAGCTCACATGAACCACCGAGCTGAAGGAAATGTGAATGTTTCGACAATAATAAGAAGCATATCCAAAACGCCAACAAGAGCGGCTAAGTATCGCAAAGCATTTAAAGGCTCAAAAACAAGTGTCGCAATTGAGAGACACACATCGTCACAGGCGTTAGCCATGTTCGTCGAGGCAAATCTTACGAGAAAACAATACGAAGTCATTCAGGCTGCTAATAAAAAAATATATCCTTGCTACTCCATTTTAAAAAATACTAAGAAGGAGTGTTATCCGAAAGCAGAATCCATACGCATCACAGAGTATTCTGCTGAAATTATTTTACAGGATCTGTTAGATCACACCTCTCAAAGATTGTGTCAATATTTGGACGAGGTACTGGATAAATTATCAGCACAAGAGAAATGTAATTTGGAACTATTATCCAAATGGGGTTGTGATGGTTCCCAACAAGCCCAGTTTAAGCAGAAATTTCATAACGAACTGGATGCATCTGACAAGAATATTTTTCAAAGTTCCTTTGTCCCTCTAAGATTGAGAACCAATATCAATGGAGTAAAACACGTTGTATGGCAAAATCCAGTGCCCTCATCTCCAAGATATTGCAGACCGTTCCGAATACGTTTTGTTCGTGAAACGAACGATATTACAAATGAGGAAATTGAATATGTAGAAAACCAGATAAAAACACTTAAGAAAACTGAAGTGCCGACATCCAGTGGGGTCCTCCATATTAAACATTTCATGTCACCAACTATGGTAGACGCTAAAGTTTGCAATGCTGCAACGAGTACCTCTTCTACCATGAGGTGTTACATATGTAGGGAAACGATCACAAAGTTTAATAATTTGAGCCTGGGAAAGGAAGAAAATCCTGAGAGTCTGAAATTTGGGCTGTCAATTCTTCATGCAAGAATCAGATTGTTTGAGTCACTTCTGCATTTATCGTATAAATTACCAATTTCAAAATGGCAGGCCAGAAGTGATGCGGATAAAGAAATTGTATCTGAAAGAAAAAAGGTAATACAACAATCTTTCAAGGAAGAAATGGGTCTCTTAGTGGATATACCAAAGGCAGGGTTTGGCAATACAAATGACGGCAACACGCCACGAAGATTTTTTGCCGATATAGAAACTTCTGCTCGAATTACTGGATTAGATATCGATCTGATCCACAACTTAAAAGTAATTATAGAAGCGATATCAAGTGGCTACACAATTGACATGGACAAGTTTTCAATGTATGCAATGGAGACAGCTAGGCTCTATGTAAAACTGTATGGCTGGCAGCCAATGTCACCGACAATGCATAAAATTTTGATACACGGAAAAACAATAATTTCACATGCGATGCTACCGATTGGCCAGTTGTCAGAGGAAGCTGCTGAAGCCAGGAATAAACACTTCCGTTTATACAGACAGAATTTTGCAAGGAAATTTTCAAGAGAAGCCTGCAACAGAGATATATTAAACCGGTTATTATTAACTTCGGACCCATTAATAACTAGCTCCCGATCTAAAATACAAAAAAAAAACCAAGCCATTTTCACCTGAAGCGTTGCTGCTTTTAATTTCAGAGTAAGTCGAGACAGATAAGAGATTTTCGTAAAGGTTTATTTTTTGTTATGTTTTATTGTTAACTGTATTAAACGATCACACTATTTCCCCACATGACACCATTGTATTTCTTGGCACATATGTAACTCAGAATACGAAAATCTGAATACAAGGAATGACACAATAAAATAAATCTTGTAAATAAATCAACTTATTTCTAAATTTTTTTACGTCCTGGGCATATTTTTGTAAAATTCTATGAAATAATTATATTGCGTCACTTCTAACTACATTTGTCTGCATTTAAACGAAACAAATAATTTTCCCCAGCTTTTAGGGCCAAATACTCCACGGCTAGCCGTGGACATCATCATCTGATTGATCTCGAATTATTTTATTGTGACACAAATATATTTTTTGAGACCAATAAAGTATTTCTGTTTTTCATTAAACAACAAAAAATAATTTTGGCCAATTTTCTGCAATTATTGACGCCATATTGGAGCTGTCATTTTGAATTTTGATGTTTTGACATCAGATTCAAAATCAGCGACCCTAAAAACCCCTATATACCAAGTTTGAACAAATTCTAAAGCATCTAGAATTTTGGCCAGCTTTTCAGGCCAAATACTCCACTGTGCAATGCTTAGAATGTCAGCCATTTTTCAACTTACATGCGCACAGTGAATCCCAAAGATTTCAAGAATGCAATGTTCGCAGCACTGAGCCTCTTCTTTTTAGCGTGATCAGAGCTGTTGCAGTTGTTGGTGTTGTCAACAATTTCACTTCCCATACAGCACACTTCGTTGCGGCAAAGTTGCAGGATGGTTGCAGTAACCTTGCGATCTTGCATAGTTGCAGCGCAATGTCGATGTATGGTTGCGGCATAGTTGCCGTGCAAAGTTGCGCGGAGCGGACATAGAATTGTTGCTGTATAGTTGCGGCATAGTTGCAGTGCATAGTTGCAACGCAACTATGCCGCAAGTATGCCGCAACTTTGCCGCAAGTATGCTTAATTACTATATATACCATTTACAGTAATCTACATCCAAGAAGGTTTCGTAGCCACAACGGTAGCGCGTCAGATTGTCATGCGGGCGGCCCGGTGTTCAAGTACCCCTGAACCGATAACTTTTTTTTTATTTTTTTTAACAGTTTTTCCCGTGGAAATATATTTTGTGAATAATTGCCTCGAAGTTGCCGTGCAAAGTTGCCTCAAAATTGCCGTGCAACTTTGCAGCAGGCGGACATAGAATTTTTGCTGCATAGTTGCGGCAACCTTGCGTGAGTCGTTGCCATCTTGCGCCGCAAGTATGCTGCAAGTGTGCCACAAGGAGAGTGTGCAATATGGGTTGGAAGAAACGGGTTTCTGGAGTCGTTCAATACAAGCACCTCTTTCGTTCACACCACACGTATTATCGTCGTCGTCGTACGTGCAGTCTGATGCAGTAATCTCTTCACCTCGAAAATCGAGCAACCGTCCGTCTTGATCCACAACGCGTATCGTCAGATCCGTAATGATCCGTGCGGTGATTGGAAGGTAAATGATCTGTGCGGGCGTTTCCGATATCTTATATCCTGGTGGAACTCTCGGAGAAAATTCATGTATCATATGTACACGCCTCCCATTGTACGCACCAGCGGTCACGCTATGATATTAATGTTCACGTTCATGATATTAATTTGATCGTCCGATTCGTGCTATCATTCTGGTGCTAATACCCGATTCGTTGAGAATCCCAGTAGCGATCCAATGTTGTTGGGCTTTGTAAAGTCTACGGTGAACCGACAGTACAGCTCGCTTTTCATGGTATTGTTATTGGGACGCAACACTATAGGATACACATCGTTGTCACCGTCATCGTTGCTGTCATCGGTGCCACCGAGATTTTTAGGATACCGCTCGAGTAATCGCTGCTTCAGGTACTTGGCAATGGCGTCTAGTTCGTAGGAGCCGTGGGGAATCGTAATGTATTCATAAGCGGTGTCGGCGCTGTTGTTTACGATGAAGTAGAATTTATCGTTGCTCGAGTCGATGTTCGATATTGTGTGATAAGTTTCAAAAGTTGTTAGACCAAGCTCGTAACCATCGTCTCTCAAATCTGTGGGTGGAAAGTAGCTCACAGCGAGGGTGCTACTCTTACCGGTTAGAGTGAATGTTAACGACATATTCTGCTCGAACTGCTCGACCAGTACTGAATCAGAGTGGTGGGAAGTCAATCCTTAAATTTGGCGCCGATCGTTTGTAGAAAGCGTAGACATAGTTGTCCGCAATTGCTCTGATCGTACTTCTGATAGGACGTTCGATTGTATTCAATTTTCACAGCATCCTTATCCAGATATTTTACCAATTCCATAGGCGGTCGAAGATTCCCAAAGCTGTCGAAGTATATAGCTCGAAACCCTTTCTTCGCATATGCCACCCAATGAGTCCCCGGCCCCTCAACATTGTCCAAATTTACGATACCGCTCTCGTTTCGACGTACTCCACCAGCTTGTAACGCGTTGCGCATAAAAACACCTCTAAAGAATGAAATCATGCAAGATACGACGCGTAGCTGAGCCGGTGGCCGACACCGATGCCGTCAATAAACTGTACGTGGAAAAGAGCATTAAACTTTTAAGAGAGCAGCAGGAAGAATTAGAGAGGAAGCTGGTTATGTTTCAAAGAGATATGCTGACATTGCAAAACAGCGTTCAAAAGATATCGCAGGCGTTGAATTCTATCCCACAACCGGACAACGAAACTCGTAAAGTTAAAGAGGCTATAACCGGTTTTGCTACGGAGCAGCAACTTGTCCAGAATTTCCTCGGACCGACGGGAAGCACATAATGCACGCACACGATAATTATCGCATGATTCGTGTCCAAGACACCTCTGCGATCAAACATGCAATCATTATCGAAATCCAAGAGTAAAGAAGAAAACCATGGTCACAAGAAGCTACAACTCGTTGAGGAATTGCATGCTCCAGCTCGAAGACATTTCCCGCGGAGACGCGTCATAGTGCACGGATACGACGGTCTGTGGCAAGCTGACATTGTAGAAATGCGTCCATACTCGCGATTCAACCAGGGTCACCACTACATACTCACCATCATCGATGTGTTGAGCAAGTATGCATGGGCGTTGCCGCTCAAGACTAAAAGTGGCGCTGAGGTGACTAAAGCGTTCGCAAAGATATTTAGAGATCGATATCCGAAAAATTTGCAAACCGATCAAGGAAAAGAATTTTACAACACCGATATGCAGAAACTCTTGACAAAGCACGACATTAATCATTATTCGACGTATTCGGTGATGAAGGCCTCTGTCGTTGAACGTTTCAATCGAACTTTGAAGAACAATATGTGGAAATTGTTTACGTTCAATGGAACCTGTAGATGGACCGATGCCCTACCGCGTCTGCTTGCAGAGTATAACGCACGAAAACATAGAACCATCGGAATGCGTCCTTGCGATGTTACCCCTGTGGTCGCCGACAGGCTGCTAGCCACCGTATACAGCAACATAAAGATCGCTGCTCCAGCGAGATTCAAGTTGGGCGAGTTTGTGCGCGTGAGCAAATTTAAAACCATCTTCGATAAAGGCTATACACCGAATTGGACAACGGAGGTGTTCAAGGTAGCCAAAGTACAGGCAACTAATCCTGCAACGTATCTGCTCGTCGATTCCTGTGGAAAACCCGTTGCTGGAGGATTCTATGAACACGAGCTGCAACGCGTCACCGATCCTGATGTGTATCTAGTGGAAAAAGTGTTGCGTAGAAAGGGGGATAAGGTGTACGTCAAGTGGCTGGGGTTTGATAAATCATACAATTCTTGGATAAATAAAAATAATGTATTGTAAATTAATAATACATGGTTCAATAAATACAATTATACATATATGTAAATGTGTGAACAATTTTTTTATTTTAACACATTAATCCTATTTTTTTATAATCCGGGTAATATATACAATGATATACATATGCGATAATTCCACTATTTATAATAATAATTTCCATATTTTTGTGAAGAATATTATATTATATTATACAATAAATTACGATTTCTATTTTACATCGATATTTTTTTTTTTACAATGGGATATTATAATGTCCCCAGGGCAGAGTGTCGGTCGAATCGGGTACGATATACCGCTTGTTGTCGTACGGACTTAGAGCGATTTTGGATTCCGAAATGGTGTACACTTTATGATATTTAGACCGTATACATGATTGTCTGCGAACCATTTCAATCTCCCTATGCAAACACTGCGCGTAGTTGTCGAAAGTTATCGTTCTGGCTATGACGTTGGTCTTGACGCCTTTCGCCTTTTTCGTATCTTTTTTGCCGTCTACGCGAAGTGCATACATTTTCGCTCTAAGACCTACGAATTCGGTCATTATCGTGTCACGTCCCGGGTGAGGTCTTTTGGGAACGATGACTACGGGGAAGGTTTAGATCAGGCGCGAATCTATAATCCGGCACTCTGAAGGATTTGAGGGAAGGAACTCAGGCGCGAATCTTAAATCCTTCACACTGAGGGGTTTGAGGGAACTCAGGCGCGAATCTTAAATCCTTCACACTGAGGGGTTTGAGGGACTCAGGCGCGAATCTTAAATCCTTCACACTGAGGGGTTTGAGGGACTCAGGCGCGAATCGTAAATCCTTCACTCTGAGGGGTTTGAGGGAACTCAGGCGCGAATCTTGAATCCTTCACTCTGAGGGGTTTGAGGGAACTCAGGCGCGAATCTTGAATCCTTCACACTGAGGGTTTTGAGGGAACTCAGGCGCGAATCTTGAATCCTTCACACTGAGGGGTTTGAGGGACTTAGGCGCGAATATTAAATCCGTCACACTTAGAATTTCTGGAGGCGATCAGGCGCGAATCTTTAATCCTTCACTCTAATCGACCAGGGAAGGTAAATATACACTTGGAGAGCACCCGTTATAGTACCTTATATTTGTTTTGGTTTCAGTAATAGGATTTACCGTTGCAGTTATATAAGAAACCACGTTTAGTATTTTCGTGGATTGCACGACTCCTGCAATGATATGTTTGTAAACACTGGGAGCGCTCTCGCGAATCAGCTGTTGCGGCAGCTTGGTTTCGTTGGGAATCTTTACGACTCGAGGATACACACAATAATTTGAAACGTGATTGGAAACAAATAGGTTTATTAACTTTAAACCCGAGTGCGTTTTGTTTAAATGATAATTAACCACAATATTATAATATGAACATGACATACGATAACCATTAATTAGAATGATACAAGCAATAGTAATATAAGGATAGTAATATAAAATATTAAATGAAAGCAATAAGCTTTAGAACGCAATAAGCGTTATTAGTACAAAGTAATATAAGAATAATATAGAATGCAATAAGCGTTATTTATGCGAAGAAATATAAGAATAATATAGAATGCAATAAGCGTTGATAGAACAAAATGTAATAAATCGCAATAAGCGTTGATAGAACAAAATATAATAAATCGCAATAAGCGTTGTTTATGCGAAGAAATATGAATGAGGGTGATATTCCTTAATAATAGTAATTATAATGACTTACAATGATTGGTGATTGTTGGTCACTGAATTGAATACTTTGAAGATCTTTAACACCGGTTAATAACACTTTGTCAAAAGTTCTGCGATGAAAGAGGACGAGGCCTCGCAGGACCTCGTATTTATGTAATTTCACAGGAGTATTGCGGGGGTACGCGCGGTAGAGACCTTGACACATTTCGGAATAAGACGCAGTATGATTTCCGGGGTTTTTGTAAACGGTATGGCTATTAATAGCCATATTTTGTCACGTACGCCAAATGCGTCGTAATTAGGCTTCTAGGGTTTTTATGAACGGTATTGGAGATACTCAACTCTTCGATTGGATTTTAGGTGTTTGATAGGAAAGGGGTTAGAGTGTTTGGACTCTGTTGTGACGTAGAGAGGGGATTGAGACGTGGTCTCGATTTAAGAGGGATTTGTAATGAGGGACTTGTTTGAATTCGTTTTTAGAGGGAATGATTCGTGCCTTGTAGGACGAATAGGCGAAGTGGGTTTTGAAACGATCATCTCGTGATGGGGACCGCTAAGGTACATCAGCGAGGTGGAGGTTTGTGTTGATCATCTTGTGTTGTCGACCGCTAAGGTGCAACATCAAGGTGATCGGCTATTGAGGAGATGGTGTAGGAGTTGAGTTCGATAGACTTTGGTGGTGTGATTTTGAGGTTTATGGAATAAGAAACGTGCGAAAAATCGTGGGACGTCACAATCGCACCGTTATTTTCATCCTTTATCAGCCCCGTGTTATGTGACACTGTCCGAACTACCCGAAAATGGTCATCGGGTAACACCTCTCGACTTACCCGAACGCAGTCGTCATGCGACACCGACCGATTTACGGTTTAACGTACCCCTGGAGTTAAGCATGTGCAGCAGCCGGTTGGTGTAAGGTGGCCTGCACGTGTTTTCTCTTTTCCAGGAAAAGCCAGGACCCCCTAGTTTTCCTGGTCACGTGGGCCACTCTGAATCCCTTGTTCCAACAGGGGATAAAAACGCAGGATCTCCGCTTCAAAGCGTCAGTCGATTTCCAGAAGTTTGCGCGTGTACTTTTTGTCACCTCTGTATGATCCAAAGTCAAATATACTATTTGTATTCGAAATAATAAAGAAGATTCGAAAGCGAAAACCCTTCAGTTTTCCCAACTCATAACAAGAAAATTTGGTGGCAGCGGTGGGATACCACAGAGAAGACAAGCGCTACGGACCGCCTTGATCGAGAAGGACTACCGGCACGAAGCCAAAGAGGCACGCACCAGACAAAACATCAGGATGGACAAGAGGATCATACTTCTGTAAGTAGAGAGTGGCATGCTCCTTTCGTCTTATCGCAAATCGACTGTCCATTTGAGTTCGAGTAATACTTCTGAGGAAGTAACTGAGATTTCCGGCACCGAAGATAGCACAGATCAAGAGTTAGCCTCCAAGGTCGCAAAAATGTCTCTTAAAACTGAGAAGTCCGCTAAAGACGATCGCGACGAGATCATTGAAGCATTAAGAGCTCGGTTAGACGAATTAGAACGCGAAAGACTTGAATTTAAAGAAGCGGGTCCGTCCGGTATGCAAGTACGGAGAAACCCCAAAGAACCATCGGCATCACCGCGTCCAGAAACGCCAGAAAATTCGAGCGATGACGAGTCTACCGTATCGAGGTACGTAACCTCGTCCGCCCGCATGACGCGAAAGATACGCGACAATTTAGAAGTAATATCAGAGTTCGATGGCACGAATATGGCGGTAGAGACATTCCTAAAGGAGATTGTTAGTCTATACGATACGATAAAACCTCCGGAAAATCTTTTTGTCCAGCTGATAGTTGCAAAAAGAATTGTTCGACAAGCGAAGCTCGCGATAGATGGATACCCAACGCGTACAGTTTCGGAATTGTCACACGCGCTAAGACGAGAGTTCGGTAGGGTAAAAGGATACGATTTAGCTGTCCTAGAAAGACAACAATGCCGACAGAACCGAGAACCTATGATTAAATACGTAAAAAGATTTAATCTCCTGCACCAAGACGTGCGCCGAGCTGTTACGAATAATAACAGGTACTCCGAAAACAAAAAGGCTGTTCTGATAGAGCATGACGACGAGAACGCAGCTATTCAGTTCATTAGAAATATAGACCCGGATATCCGACTTCAGGTAAAAGCTCAACGTCCGGAGACACTATGAGACGCCCAGGAAATAGCTATAGAAGTCGAAAATGAAGCGCAGATAGAAAGAGAAATGTATCGGAATTTAGGATTTAATCGGAGAACGGAAAGTAATCATCCTCCCACACGTACTCCAAAACCACAGCAACCTGTAGCTAGGAGAGAACCAACATCATCCGAATTTAAATGTTATAATTGTCAGGGAACGGGGCACTTGGCACGTAACTGCCCAAAGCCGCGTCAAAATTTTCACAACACCGGGCCACCCAAACCACCCAATCTAAAGTATTTAGACTCAACACAACACCAGAATCCGACGGAGCAGTCATTGACTTACGAATGGCAAAACGACCAGGAAGCTTCCTCATCGACACCGGAGCTTCAATAAATGTAATCAAGGAATCAGCAGCAAAAGGATTACCGACACGTAAGAACAGGTTAGAAATAATCGGGATATCAGGTGATCCAATCGTCTCAGGAAGAGAAGTGGGAATCGATATTTACGAAAATCGGCACCCCTTCGCAATCGTACCAGATTCATTCCCTATAGAGGAAGATGGCATAATAGGAATGCCGTTCCTACTTAAGGAGAACGCGATAATTGATTATCCCGCAAGGAAGATCATTTTCCAGATCCAAGCAAAAAAACAAACGGAACTGTCGTATTTAAAAAGCGAAGCCAACTTCTACAGGAAAATACTAGACTCCAGCACATACAAAAGGAACAGGATCGCGAAGGGCTTTGGGAAATCATCGATCAACACCAAGATATCTTTGTCCCACCAGGAGATGGACTACCAGAAACGAACCTAACGAAACATCGAATTGAAACAACCGACAACCAACCCGTGTACGTAAAACAGTTCCGTTACCCACCTACACATCAGGAAGAAATCTCTCGTCAGGTGATGGAAATGCTAGAGAAGGGCATAATTCGCGAATCCCAATCCCCATACAATTCCCCTTTATGGGTAGTGCCGAAGAAAGATGACGCAAGCGGTAAGAAGAAATGGAGAGTCGTTGTCGACTTTAGGCAGTTAAACCAGAAAACACCTCACGATGCATACCCCCTTCCAAACATTGAAGAGATTTTAGATCAATTAGGCCGAGCTAGGTATTTCAGCGCATTCGATCTTGCCAGCGGATTTCATCAGATATCAATGGCCGAACAAGACAAAGAGAAGACGGCATTCTCGACGCCTCGAGGACACTTCGAGTACAACAGGATGCCGTTCGGGTTAAAAAAATGCACCGGCTACGTTCCAAAGAGTGATGGATAAAGCTCTAAGAGGACTGATTGGTAATGTGTGCTTTGTCTATTTGGATGACATCGTTGTATTCGGGGAAACGCTTAAACAACGCAATGATAAACTGGTTATGCTATTTGAACGATTAAGAGAAACTGGATTAAAATTGCAACCAGACAAGTGCGAGTATCTAAAGCCAGAACTCGCATACCTGGGACACATAATAACGGAACACGGAGTCAAACCGAATCCAGAAAAAATTAGAGCCGTTAACGAATTTCCAACACCCAAGAATGTAAAAAACGTTAAACAATTTCTAGGGCTTGCAGGCTATTACAGACGTTTCATCAAGAACTTTAGTTCCAAGGCGAAACCATTGACCGAGCTATTGAAGAAAGATCGAGAATTCCAATGGAGCACCAAAGAGGATAAAAGTTTTACTATTTTAAAAGAAGAGCTCTGCAGCGATAACGTCCTAAAGTTTCCAGATATGAATCAAGAATTTATTCTATCAACCGACGCAAGCAATGATGCACTAGGAGCCATACTAGCACAAAAGGACGGAACACAAGAGCGACCAATAGCATACGCCAGCAGGACTTTAAACTCAGCAGAACGCAACTACAGCACCACAGAGAAAGAGCTCCTCGAGATAGTGTGGGGCGTGAAACACTTCCGCCCGTATCTGTATGGTAAGAAATTTATAATTCTAACTGATCACCAACCGTTAAAATGGTTGTTTAATCTAAAGGATCCGAATTCGCGACTAATGAGATGGCGAATAGCTCTGGAAGAATACGAGTACGAGATACTATATAAGAAGGGTAGTCTGAATTGTAATGCAGACGCTCTAAGTCGTAATCCAGTTTTAATCACGCAAATAAATAAACCAGGTTGGAGGAAGCACTTAAAATTCGTAAGCGAACCCTCCGCAGATTCGTTTCCAGTACATTTTAGGAGGGGAAACAACTTACAACTGCACGTAGTTGAGGATGTAGAGGACAGCAAGAAACCCATAGCCGTGTGCGCTGAAGCAACAAGGTTCGATAGGGATTCCCTGAACCGGCTACTAGAGGAATTGTTAAACATCCTCGTCGCTGAAGGAATCAATAGAATAGGTATCGATTACATCAAGCTTGAGAGTCTAGCGTCAATCACAAGGAAGGAGATAAAGGAGACACTAACGAAGTTGTTCAACGACCCCCCAATGGAAGTGGAACTGAATACACATCCATACCTCACACCCGAAAACGCAGACGAGAAACAGAAAATACTGGAAGAGAACCATGAGAGTTTGGCTGGAGGACATCTGGGCGTCCAAAAGACCACTGCGAAGATTCTAAGTAGGTATTATTGGGACAACTGTTACCAGGATATTAGGAAGTACGTGTTGGAATGCACAAGGTGTCAACAACGGAAGATCGACCGACATCCAAGGAAAGTACCCATGAAAATCACCGATACACCAAAAGGGTTCAACGACAAGATTGCTATTGACATCGTTGGACCATTACAAGAGTCAATTAGAGGCAATAAATATATATTAACGTTGCAAGACCAACTAACAAAATTTATGCAGGCATATCCGCTAAAAGACCAGACCGCGAAAACAGTAATAAAGGTTCTAGTAAGTTCCTATTTTTCCATGTTCGGCATACCAAAAGTAATACTGTCTGACCGAGGTAACAACTTTACGTCGAATCTCATGAAGGAACTTTGTGAATTATCTGATATTAGGAAAATAGAAACTACAGCGTTCCATCCGGAAAGTAATGGAAGCCTAGAACGTAGTCACGCAGTCATAAAGGAATACCTGAAGAATCAAATTGACATGAATGAAGAAGACTGGGATGACATCCTACCTTTCGGAGTAATGGTCTACAATTCAACGGAACACACATCTACAGGGTACACACCGTACGAATTGGTGTTTGGAAGAACACCAAACTACCTCAGTCAATACGCAGTACCAACGACGAATATCTGGAGGAACTGAATGAAATTCTTCAGAACCTTTGGGAGAAGGCAGGAAGTGCAATAAACAAGGCCAAAGAAACAACTAAAAACAGATACGACAAGACGGTGAAAGGTCAAAACCTTCAAGTGGGAGATTACGTCTGGATCAAGAGCGAAGATAGGAATAAAAAGAGTGCTCTTCACTTCCCATATAACGGACCGTACGAAGTCCTAGAAATAATTAACGATGTAAACGCGAAGATCCGACTAAAAAACAAGGATGAGGTCGTTCATTTGAACCGACTTAAGTACGCTAATGTATCAAAAAATGTTTTTCAGGATAACTCTAGTATCTAGGATGCCTATCAGTAGCTGCGCAGATAGCTACGAAGTGACTCAATTTGACGAACTACCGAACCTCTATTTTGATGATATGGGAGAAACCAGGATGTACCACAAGGAATGGAAGGCTGTTATCTGCCATAACTTGAACGAGATAACACTGATGTCAGAAGCAATACTCCACGGCATACAGGACATGGCTGCGGGAGCCGAAAAGCTTCAACTTAACGTGTTACTCGTAAGAACGTTGCGTAATAGATACTCAGAGTTAAAATCGAGGGAAGAAACGCTTTTCCATAGCTTAGGATTAAACGAGCCCATTAGAAATAAAAGAGGTGTATTTAATTTTATCGGTGATATTTCAAAAATACTATTTGGTACGATGTCCGACTCTGATGCCCAGTATTACAATAATGAAATCGATAAATTATATAAAGATAGCCGACGTATAACACAGTTAATTAAGACAGAAACTAGTATTGTAGAAGCCAGCATTAATCGAGCAAATGAAATGGAGATACAGATGAACAAACGACTAATTGAAATTTTTAAATTAATGCGAAACAACACGAAGACAACAGAATTCGGATTTAAATTTACGCACATTCTGATACAATACAACTTACTAGTAAGCTCATTAAACGATAGGATTAATCTGGTAGAGTCTATAATTCTTCAAGCTCAAAACGGTCACGTACATCCACAAGTTATAAAGATTGACTCATTACTAACAATATTAAGACATATCGCTACTGTGTACGGAGAAAATAGGATGATGTTCCCGATTGATGAGGAACACGCTTACCTATATCTACGTTATAGTAAGAGTAATATAGTTGTCCTAAAGGGAAAAAGGTTGTGTTTCGAAGTACTTATTCCAATTATAGAAGAGAGCAGATTCAGAGCATACCATCTGGTCGCACTGCCTACCGACGAACTCAGGGATAAGGGAACATTACAATTCATTGGTCTGGAGTATAATTATATAATACTAGAAGCACAAACTCACTCTTTTATGCCAAGCAGCAAGCTAGAATTAGATGCATGCATCAAGCACGATAATAAGCGATTATGCCAGAGACACGTTCCGAAGTACAGTACGGTAGCTCAAGATCCTTGCCTACGCATTGCGACCAAAACTCTCGTCAAACCAGCTGCGCAATTCTGTCCGGTCACCGTAGTACGTGTTACGAACAATGTTTGGATACAATTAGAATCCGGAAGAGAATGGATTTCCATCGCGCCATATCCCGACTCGCTACAAGTAAATTGCCCTGATGGAACCCATAAAACGGTAGCTTTAAGGGGTACGCAGAAAATTAAGTTTGACAAAGGATGTGTCGGTATCACCACTACCGCTGCACTATACGCAGCTGATCTGATCGAAACCGAGCCGTCCCCCAATGATTTCGGATTTGCGGATTTTAACATCAGTAGTTTAAACGATAGTTTAAAATTAGCCCATATTCCTGAATTTCGAGGAATACACACAAACACATTAGAATTAATGGCCACCAGTAAAAACCTAGAGTCTATCCGCCGAGAAGCCAGCGAAATCAGTACTCATTTCCGATCCGTAACCGAGGCTGAATCCCGATGGATGTTCATAAAATATTCTCTAGCAGCGTTAGCCACGATCTTGATTTTGTATATCATCGTTAAATTCAAAATACACCGGTTAATCAGTTGCTGTGCCACTAAACCATGTGCCGTTGTCTACAACAACTGCTTCAACCGGGAAAGTGTCAATCAAGTTGGCTCTCGAGGAAACACCGCAGGTACACCGCGTGCGGGAAGGTCCCTTGTAATAGAAGAGACGGTAGTACCTCGCGAGATAACCTTCGACGGGTCATCACCTCCGTACAATGTTGCTCCCTCTCGCGTTACATACAAACCAAAGCGCTATTTCACCACGGTCGGGGATCCACAGTAAAAACCCATTCTTAATTAAGAAAACGACTGGGTTTTGTCTAGGTCGGGGGGTGTTATGTGACACTGTCCGAACTACCCGAAAATGGTCATCGGGTAACACCTCTCGACTTACCCGAACGCAGTCGTCATGCGACACCGACCGATTTACGGTTTAACGTACCCCTGGAGTTAAGCATGTGCAGCAGCCGGTTGGTGTAAGGTGGCCTGCACGTGTTTTCTCTTTTCCAGGAAAAGCCAGGACCCCCTAGTTTTCCTGGTCACGTGGGCCACTCTGAATACCTTGTTCCAACAGGGGATAAAAACGCAGGACCTCCGCTTCAAAGCGTCAGTCGATTTCCAGAAGTTTGCGCGTGTACTCTTTGTCACCTCTGTACGATCCAAAGTCAAATATACTATTTGTATTCGAAATAATAAAGAAGATTCGAAAGCGAAAACCCTTCAGTTTTCCCAACTCATAACACCCGGAACCTTCTTATTTAAGCGTGGCATATTATATACATTGTCCATGGGATAATCGCTTGTGTCGAATCTATCGATATTATCTTCCATGGTCTCGTAGATATCGTCGCATTGAATATGGTAAATGAGGCTGTCTGTATCGGTGTATAGAATTTTACATTTTGATCCGTGCTTGGGAGACATGTATTCGTGATGAAATTCGTACAAACAAAGTTTTGATATGTCTAGAATGCACATACCCACGTATATTGGTTTGTTGAATTTCACCTCGAGTTTTCGCAATTCAACGGCTATTAAATTTTCCGAAAAAACACTTCTGCTGTGGAAATTCGGCTTCGCGATCATTGCCTCCGCGCCATATCGCCCTTCCCAATGTGTTAAAAGTTTTACATCCACGTGATTTCGCACATTTTCCATAGTTTTGCCAAATACCGCGTTGTTCATTAATTTATACAAATTTTTTTCAAAATTGTTTGTCGCGCTTGTTCTAAACCGTGTATTGAGTTCCATGTAATCGCGGAGCCCGGGAGATTGAGCGAATTGAAGCACGCGGTGTATCTTTGTAATACGAAGACCGTGACGCGTGCACTGCTGCAGGTTGCGATAATAGATGATGTAACGCTGCTTATCATATACCGTCGCGAGTAACTTGTCCTGCCTGCTGTCCGGTGGTTTGGCACGCGTCGGGCAGAACGGTAGATCGGCATGAGCGTCATGCAGATGTTGTGGATATTCCAGATCTACCTCGAGAATATATCCAGTGGGTGAATTGACGCGGATTGACGACATGTTAAAATTTGCAGCATCTTCGACCCATTGAAATTTAGCGTATGGTAGAGGTTGACACATTGCCCACCCATACAAATTATTCACATCGAAGTACATCAAGTACAATGACTCTTCCGATGCGTTGTAAGATGGCATGTACTCGTTATTGGCATGTGCGTATCTTCCAGAACATTGGCTTAAACCTCCACGTATACCGCGTTCGATAAACATGACCATATCGACGTCGGTGAGCAATTCGAATGTAATTTTGGTATGTTTTAGCATTGCATCCCACGTGAAACCAGGTAGAGTATAATAATGCGCCGAATCTAGTCCGTCACTCTTGATACAACTTTCACAAAAATTTTCAAAAATATCGCGGTGACATCGATACGTCGATAGCGATGTATCATACGAGCAATGCATATAATAGGCTATACTATGAACTTTATGGTGCTGGTACGTGTGTAATTTGTTGTCATCAATTCGGTGGTTGTCCTCTGTTTTCTCGATGATGCACTCCAGATCAGCGTACACCACAAAGGGGAGCCGCTCCTTCCTGCAGTGGTTATCGAAGCTGAGGAAATTTTTACCTTCGCTGGGCAGCAGGATGGCGCAATCGTTCATCTGCCCACAGTCCACCGCATGCGCCTCCAACTTCTCAACAGATCTGAAGTAGTACATGCATCTGCAAAAACATGAAATTTTTTTTATTTAATTGTTTCGCGAGACATTTCAGCATTTCATAAGTTTTCTATACGTACCGATCACAGATGAATTTCTTTCCATCGTGCTTGCTCAACTGCGTGCTCACCAGCCGGGACAAGTTCTTGATCCATACAAAGTGCCCTACATCGCCGTGTTCTTGATTCGGCGTGTAGAGTATATTGACGTGTTGATCCCTCTTGTGGCTGGTGAGACGCAGCGGAAAGATTGTCGATCCTTTCTTCTCCTCGAAGCTGTACACGTTGACGGAGATGTTGTTTTGTCGCTCAAACTTTGCAATTTGTTCCAGGGACATTGGAAAATGAATGCCCTGGAGATTTAGCACCAATGTATAGTGCGGATATGAGCTTGGGCGTGCGGTGTCTCGTTCCGCAGGGTGGAGAGCGGCGACCACTGCCCACGCGAAACATGCGTTGTCCGGGGATTGCACGCTAATTGTTGCGTTCTTCAGCAATAAATCCCGCGACAACTTGTAGTGGCATCCCGCGCGCAGCGGATTGTACTTATTGACATTGACGGTCAGGTTGAGGATTCTCGTCAATGCCCATCCGCTGTCGCGTTCCTGGAACTCTTCCAGCGATGCCAGGGTGGGTTCGATGACGCATTGCTGGTACCACTCCTGTATATCGGATTTGCGGAAGAGTTCGCAGTTTCGGGTGTTAATGCTTTTACAAGCATGCTTGTCACCCGCCACGAATTCGCCGTTGTAACGTTTCTACGCTTGACTCGACACGTTTTACAGGATTTCAGGATTGGTTCGTGTGGCGTGCGACAAAGAATTGAAATTCAAGAACAAGAATTTAACTTAAATAGTGTTTATTCAAGAAAACACTTCTAAATAATACATAAAAAATATAATTTAACGCTAGTATTTGACTTCCAGGCCGCGGACATCTTTTTTTGTCTTTTATTGTGTTACAAAGTGTCGCCTTTGCACGCTGTGGGAAAGCACCATTATGTACTTGCAGCTCATTCTGATTTCACATCTTTTTTTACTTTGTATTTATTAGTATTATTTTCTTTATTTTGTGATTTACTTGATTTCATGTACTTGGCGTAATTTTTTTACTTTTTTAAAGTTTTTTGGGGTTATTTCTACCTCCATTCTGGGTTCTTCAGGCCTTTCTTGATTAGTGACTGTTCGGGATTATACTAGCCCGATGGGGATTACCCAGAATAATTGACGGACCGGCAGGATGAAGCGTGAAATCATTCCACGTGCACGTGCATTAAGAGGTTATGAAAGGTGCGAGTAAAAATATCACTATTAGAAAAACAATGATGGTGTTTATTTTAGCACGGGCTCACTTCCGCATCAGTTAGACCCGTCACATAGATCTACACAGCGTTGATATTCAAGAGGTTGATATCCGAATCACACAGCGTCCGATCCTCGCGCTATCGCTCGACCCAAGACCGAGCTCACCCCACCAGCTCGCCGCAGTTCGAGAGCCCGACCACAGGGGTCGATCCCCGGTCGGTCCGGCGCGCGATTTAAAAGAGCTGACGCGTGAACATACCGCCCGCCTCGTATCGACGGGGGTCGTACGACAGATCCCAAACTAGACGCGCGTGAGGTAGCAACGTGGAAATCTTACAATAATATTAATTCCCAGTGCTGAGCACATACAAGGTACGCGTTTTTTTTTTTACAATGGTAGAGCCTTAACCTAGGTGTCTTAAGTTTACATCGGGCGCTCGCATACGCCAGTCGATTCTTACTTCTTCCTGGAGCCGCCCGCCATGAAGCAACCGCGGCACGCCTCAGCGCTTCGTACAGGATTCAGCGTAAGACCGAGCCCTCTGAGACTAAGGCGTAATCATGTGGTGCTTGAGGCGGCGGCTCGAACAGGGAGCGTACAAAGTTTAGTGATCGGGCGCTTAAATACCGAGTCAGCCGTTTTGGCGGTGACGACGCGGATGCGATTGTCAGGGCCTGGATGACAGGCAACAACTCTTGCCATCTGCCATTTTGACGGCGGCATATTGTCGTTGCGCAGAAGAACCAGATCATCGACGCGGACGTCTGGCTTGACAGATGACCATTTGTTGCGCTGCTGTAAGGAGTTTAGATAGTCACTTGACCATTGACGCCAGAACTGTTCGTACATTCGTCGTATGAGTTGGTACCGAGAAAGTCTGTTCTCAGCCATATCGAAAGTCGAAGGCTCGGGTATGCTGCAAAGAGGGGAGCCAATCAGAAAGTGACCCGGCGTTAGGGCGGCAGAATCGCCAGGATCGTCGGTCATTGGCGCAATCGGCCTGGAGTTGAGACAGGCTTCAATTTGATAAAGCAGAGTAGTTAATTCCTCGAAAGTGAGATTATGAGCTCCCACGATGCGCCTCAGGTGATGCTTTACGCTTTTGACGCCCGACTCCCACAGTCCCCCAAAGTGCGGCGCGAGAGGGGGAAGAAATTTCCATATCATTCCGTCGGACGAAAGTTGATTGGCGAGATCGTGATCGCGGGTGAGTTGCTGGAACGCTTGTCTTATTTCGCGCTCCGCGCCCTGAAACGTCGTTCCGTTATCGCTGTACATATGCGAGGGAAGCCCGCGTCGTGCTACAAATCGCCGAAGCGCCGCCATGAATGCACTCGACGTATAATCACTAACGAGCTCGAGATGGATCGCGCGAGTCGCGAAGCAGACAAAAACTGCAATGTAGGCCTTGTGGGACTTGTGCCCTCGTCCTTTGGTCGTACGTACCTGGACTGGCCCGGCATAGTCGACGCCGCAATGGGAGAAGGGGCGAGACGGAGTTGTTCGACTCTTCGGGAGATCCGCCATGAGTTGTGTGGGAACGACCGCGCGTTCTCGCACGCAAGGAACGCACCGATGGATGTGACTCTTAACAAGATCTCGTGCGCCCACGATCCAGTAATTCTGACGGACTACCCTCAAAGTCAGCTGTGGGCCGCCATGAAGTGCCCGAATGTGTGCTTGCGCGACGATGAGCTCGCTAACTCTGTGACGCGGTAGAATTACCGGATGCTTTTCATCGAACGGAAGGGACGAGTTTTTTAAACGACCACCGACGCGCATTATTCCGTCCTTGTCGGAGAACGGATTCATTTTCGCAAGAGCGTTGCCAGGGAGCCGCCGATGGCGTTGAATCGCATCCATTTCTCTGGAGAACGCCTCAGTCTGCGCAAAGCGTATCCAGAACAGTCGCGCGTGTGATATCTCGGTAGCTATGAGAGCAATCGAGGTATACCGAACGGTTCGCGTTCTAATCGCGTCGACAAATCGCTGGCAATAAGCAGTGACCCGCAAGAGACGCGGCCACGACGAGATTGCGAGATGCAAATCCCAGCCTGGCTCCTCCCGACTCGCGACGTGCGCTGTGGCTTGAGTTCGCTGTTCAAGATCGACCTCGGACGCGATTGTACTCGTGAGCAATGGCCAGGAGGCCGAATGTTGCGCGAGCCACTCCGGACCCCTCCACCATAGATCGTGACTCAGAAGATCCCCGACCGGAAGCCCTCGCGAGGCGCAATCGGCAGGGTTACTGGAGGTGGGCACGTGTCGCCAGGAGGCCTGAGGCAGCTGACTCAGGACCTCCGTCACGCGATTCGCGACGAATGTCTTCCAGTGAGATGGATGTCTACTCAGCCACGCCAGTACGACCGTGGAGTCCGTCCAACCATATACCGGTGCATGGGCCATGTCTAAAGTCTCGCGAATGAAGGCTATTAGTTTCGATAGCAGTACTACGGCGCATAATTCCAGACGCGGAATGCTGACCTCCTTTATAGATGAGACCTTGGTTTTTGCCATGAGAAGCTTTACTTTAGCTGTTAGCGGGGAATCTAGGATGCGGAGATATACCACCGCTGCGTATGCGCGCTGGGAGGCGTCCGCAAAACCGTGGATCTCAACGGCAAGTGATTCGCTGTTGTATCCAGTCCATCGAGGGACGCGCAATTCGCTAACGGACGCTAATTGTTGGCAGTATTCAAGCCACCGTTGCTGGAGTTCAGCTGGGAGTTCGGTGTCCCAGTCTGAACCTCGTATCCAAAGTTCTTGGAGTAGTATTTTTGCGCTAACAACGACGGGTGCTAACCACACCAAAGGGTCGAATAATCGTGCTATTACAGAGAGTATTTTACGCTTGGTTGCGGTGGTCGGACGCTCGAGTTTTGCCTGGAATCGGAAACAATCGGACTCCGGACTCCAGATCAGACCCAGCACCTTCACGTGGTGGTCCTCCTCCAGGGCGTGCTCGATCCCAGACTCGCGATCAGCCGGTGGGATTCCCTGAAGCAGGTCGGGATCGCTTGTTGCCTACTTTCGCAAGTGGAATCCGCCGCTCGCCAGCAGTTGTATGAGTTGATCTCGTGTTTGAAGAGCTGCTTCCGGAGTTTCGGCGCCAAAAATCACATCGTCGACGTAGCAATCCCGACTGAGTACGGAGGCTCCCAAGGGAAAGCGATCGCCCTCATCCAGCGCCAACTGCTTCATAACTCGAAGAGCCTGATATGGAGCGGAGGCCGTGCCGTAGGTCACAGTCATGAGCTGGAAAGCGTCGACCGGGTCACGGCTGTGCTTTCGCCAGAGTATACACTGATGGTGTGCATCGCGAGGATCAATCCGAATTTGACGATACATTTGTTGCACGTCAGCGGTGAATGCGTACTGGAGCATACGCCAGCGCAAAATGATCGACGGTAAGTCGTTCTGCAGTTTCGGACCTATATGCAGATGATCGTTGAGAGAGGTGCCATCGGAGGTCGGGCTCGACGCGTTGAAGACCACTCGCACGCGAGTTGTCGAGCTGCTTGCGCGCACAACCGGCAGATGTGGGATGTAGACCGTGTCGCCGTGTTGTGCTGCTTCCATCGGCTGAATGGGCTTCATGTGCCCTGAGTCGAGATACTCCTGGAGGAAGGCGTGATACTCACCGTGCAGCCCCCGATCACGATCCAGTCGGCGCTCCAACTTCGTGAGCATAGTAGTGGCCCTTGCGAGCGAGCCGCCAATCCTGATGGGGGGACCATCTTTAAATGGAAGGCGGACGGTATACCGACCGTCATTGCCACGTGAATGCGTGTCTCTGAAATGACGTTCGCATTGTTCTTCAGCGTCGGTGAGATGTACCTGGCGTGGGAGTTCTTCCAGCTCCCAGAATCTGCGCAAGGCCTGGTCGAGATCGTCGAGGATCGTGCAGCGATGCACCGCCAGCGTGGAAGAAGTTTGGTTCTCCGTTGTGGCTGTTGGACCGGAGATTACCCAGCCGAAAATGGTCTCCTGCGCGAGTGGCGCGCCGAGATCGCCACGCTGCAATCCACCTTTGAGAACTGATCCGTACAGATCAGCGCCAAGAAGTAGCCCGATTGGAGCAGAGCTAGCAGGATTTGGGTCTGCAAGCTCCAGGTTTTGGAAATGTGTCAATGAACGATCCCCCGGACACTGTCGAGGCCGGTAAGACGTCAACTTCGGAAGAATAAGTCCCTTGAATTGAATTCTTGGACCCCTGCCGTGGCACGGCTCCATGGACAGCGATGCGGTGGAGGTGACGACTCCAAGTGGCTGTCCACCGATGCCCGAGATGGAAGCTTGAATTTTTTGACGTGTGGCGCGAACCGATTGAACGACAGCCTCCATTACGAAAGTGCGCTCAGATCCTTGGTTCAGGAGTGCTCGCACGCGGAGATTGTTGCCCTTGGGGCCCTGTAGCAGAACCCAGGCGGTTGCGAGTAGAATAGAGTCGCTTCGCAAGAGCGTACTGCTCGCTTGATGCGTCGCTAAGTTGGTGGTGAGCGATTCGTTGTCTGTTGTCTGCGGTGCGGACGTTGAAGGTGTTGCTGAACCGTCGCGCGACTGACTTTGGGCATTAGAGTCTCCGTGAATGAGAGTGTGATGCTTTCGACGGCAGATCGCGCAGGAGTATTTGCTCGGGCACTTTTTTGGACTGTGTCCTGGATGTAGACAATTAAAGCAGCACCGATGCTCGCGAGCAATACTTTGCCGTTGCTCGACGCTTAGGGCCTTAAACTGCTGACATTGATATAGTGCATGAGCTTCGCTGCACAGCAGACACTTTCGCGGCGCGTTTGTCGATGCGTGAGCTTGGACGGTCGATTTATTGCGCGGATTCGTATTACCCGGAGCGGGCCGCTTTTTTATGGGCTGAATGGACTCGAGAACGCGGATCCGAGTATCCAAAAATGTCATCAATGTTTTTAGGGCAGGACTGTCTGTCTCGGCGCCCAGCGCGGTCTCCCACTCCTTGCGTGTGGAAGAGTCGAATTTGTGCACTAGCAGGTACACGAGGAGATCATCCCATGTGTCGACCGGACGACCCATACTCCTGAGCGCGGTTAGGGCCTCCGTTGTCGTATCGCGAAGGATTTTGAGGTCCTTACTGGACTCAGTCGTCATATTTGATAACGCGACGATGGAATGTACGTGCGATGTTATGATAACGCGTCGATTTTCATAACGCGTCTTCAGGGTTTCCCAGGCCGAGGCGTAGTTCTGCTCTGTTACCGCGAGGTTTTTGAGTAGAGCGCCTGCTTCTCCCGTGAGACTCGTCTTTAGATAATGCATGCGTTGCACCTGTGAGAGAGTCCGGTTATCGACCACGATTGATTCGAATAGGTCACGAAAGCTTTGCCACTCGGTATAATTCCCGGAAAATTTTGGCAACTCTATCCGCGGGAGTGTTAGTGAGTTCGCGGATTCGCCCGCCGCAGAAGTCGCAGCCGCGCCGGCGGAACCGACACATCGCGCCTGATATTCATGTAGATAATCAGACATTGCTAAATACTGTTCCTCCGCTGTCCCGAACTGCGCGGCGGTGAAGTATTCCACTTTGGTTCGATCCTCGGCGGTCGCCAGCTTCTCGATCCCCAGGTGGGCAGCACGGCATCGCTCCCAGTAGGTCGCCAGGAGTTCGAGTCGACTGCGAACGACAGCTCCAGTGATGTTTGCTTTGCCCAGTTTTTTGAAGTTCTCCATAAAACGGGCCAGAGAATGGAGGTTGGCCTTCTGTTCAAGAAGCAAGTCCTCCACGGTAATTGCACTCGCGAGCACCTGTCCGCGCAACCGTCACGTCTGACCGGCGCGATGTCGCAGTGTTAATTGTCACTTGGTCTCGAATAATCGGCACGGACGCGACGCGATCGGCCGACAGCAAGTGTCCGCGGCTGAGCGCTAGAGGGCGCGACGTCGGGGTACCCGAGCACGTTCACGTCCCCGCACAAGATGGCGGACTTGTTCGCGTGAGATTATCACATTCGCAAGATCCCGAGCACTACCGAGCCTTTAAATGAGACGCTCGAAGATATGCACTTTCCCGATTTTCGCAAAATCCCGGGTTCACTGTTTGATGCGCGTCGCGACGATGTATCGTCGCGAAATGCACATGTCACGTGTTATTTTTATGCGATTCACACAACTCACTATGTCCTGATCGCTCCGGCTCGAAGGACCATTTGTTCGGGATTATACTAGCCCGATGGGGATTACCCAGAATAATTGACGGACCGGCAGGATGAAGCGTGAAATCATTCCACGTGCACGTGCATTAAGAGGTTATGAAAGGTGCGAGTAAAAATATCACTATTAGAAAAAACAATGATGGTGTTTATTTTAGCACGGGCTCACTTCCGTATCAGTTAGACCCGTCACATAGATCTACACAGCGTTGATATTCAAGAGGTTGATATCCGAATCACACAGCGTCCGATCCTCGCGCTATCGCTCGACCCAAGACCGAGCTCACCCCACCAGCTCGCCGCAGTTCGAGAGTCCGACCACAGGGGTCGATCCCCGGTCGGTCCGGCGCGCGATTTAAAAGAGCTGACGCGTGAACAGTGACTGATTTAGGGGAGGGATATACTTCTACTGACACTTGAACGTTTTTATTTATTTCGTAACTGTCTGCGGACTGTTCAGTTCCTAAAGATTCTTTGATTAATAATTCTTCTCCTTTTGTCTGTTTTCGAACTGGTCGACCTGTCGGTGAGGTCGTCGTAGTTTGATGTTTTCGTTTTAATTTCCTTTTAATTTGATAACAATCTAGTTCTAGATCATCGGAATCGGTCGAGTCATCTGCATCATCTGCATCACCAGGTTTTAGTCTTTTTTGAGTTGGTCGACCTGTCGGTGAGGTCGTCGTAGTCTGATGTTTTCGTTTTGTGCTTCGTTTTATTTGATAATCATACATCATTGGGTTGTCAGTGTCGTCTGAGTCATCTGAATCCCATGATGAAGCATCACCCTTAGGTTGTTTTAATGGTCTTGGATCCTTAGATCCTGTATTAGTAGTCATTTGTGATCGAGTTCGATTTTCGGTTATTTGTAGAGGAAGAGTAGGTATTGGGTTTCTTGACAGGGCATCAGCATTGGTATTGTATTTCCCGGGTTTGTAAATGATTTCATAATCATATTCAGCTAACCTGATCTTCCATCGCATTAACCTTGAAGTTGGATTTGCTAATTTGTGTAACCATTCTAAAGGTTTATGGTCCATTATTAGTTTACATTTCTTGCCGTAAACGTAGGGTCTAAAATGTTCCAAGCCATATACTAATGCTAGTAATTCACGTTCAGTCGGTGCGTAACGTGTTTCAGCATTGTTTAGGATTCTAGAGGCATATGCGATTGGAAGGTCTTTTCCAATTTCTCCTTGACTGAGGACAGCTCCTATGGCATATCCGGAAGCGTCTGTTGTAATAATAAATGGAGCGTCGAAATTTGGGTATTGTAATACTCAACAAAATTACCTTTTTTTAAAAAAAGGTACAAAAAAGTGCGCCAAGTATATAATCCCATCAAAAAGAATCACATTTAAAAACATTGTCGTAAATTAATAGCTTTGCAAAACGAATGATATACACTAATTGCGCCAATTATCACAATGACTATATATACAAAGAAAAAAATGTATTAAATAATATTAACCAGATATATTTTTATACAAATAAATATTTAAATACGAATAAATATTTTATTCAAAATACTTGGCGCTGCTCTCCGAATTGGTATTGCTAAACTGAATAAATATGTATAGATTGCATTAAAATCTTTTTCTTTGTTTCTTATCTCAGTGGTGTGTTGCATTATTTTATTTATTAACCAAGACAATTAACATTTTTTGGTGTCGCAGCGCCAAGTATTTTGAATAAAATATTTATTTGTATAAAAATATATCTGGTTAATATTATTTAATATATTTTTTTCTATGTATATATAGTCATTGTGATAATTGGCGCAATTAGTGTATATCATTCGTTTTGCAAAGCTATTAATTTACGACAATGTTTTTAAATGTGATTCTTTTTGATGGGATTATATACTTGGCGCACTTTTTTGTACCTTTTTTTAAAAAAAGGTAATTTTGTTGAGATTTCACACATTTTGTAGTGTTTATTGATGACTGGATAATTTGATCACCCCCTCGGGGTTATTTATTTTTTTAAATATATTGTATTGTCATCCAAACTACTCATGCCTGCAAAGCTTCAAGACAATTAGATTGGAGGAATTGGTTTAAATTTGAGTTTTCAGATATGAACCAAACATACAAGAAGCTAATAGAGGATTGAAGCTGAATAAAATCGTTTAATTCATATAATACTATGTCACAATAAATTTTTTTCTCTGACGTAGACCACACTGCATCATCTTCTGCTTCGATTATCTGTAAATATATATAATTTATAATTTTAGTTACAACTTAACGTAGAAATTATATACAAATAGAGTGGCCCTTTTCTATAGTAAGCGTAGAGACTACAAAATGTGTCCAAAGGAGGTGAGAGCGTATGGCAAAAAATCTTGGTGGAGGAAATTTAAATACTAATGGTAATTCAACGAAAATGAAAGAAGAGATTCAATATTTTTAACACACAATTTATTGGTGTTAGAATAAAATTAATTTAGTACGTACATTGCTGAATTGAAATATTCTGAATGAGAAACTAATAAAATTAATGAATATCATGAGAACTACTGTGGATTTTAATAAAGTATTATGAATAAAAGATTCAAAAGTATCAAAGGAGATGCATTTTCAAAGTACCTTCTTCGTACCTACGTTCAATGTACCTACCACCAATGTGACTTGCTCTACACTGCCAGCTGTACGCCTTAATTTCCTTAATTCTAAATGCTACGCTAATTTGACAAATTTTGTCGATTTACCTTATTTGACAAATTTCCAGAAACTTGTGCGAAACAAGATGTTTCTCTGTCTATCTAACCTTCTCTGGACAAGCTGCAAGCCTATATATGCATCCCCTTCATTTCTATTCAAGCCTGTGCATCCCCTTCATTTTTACCCAAGCCTGTGCGTCCCTTTCATTTCTATCCAAGCCCGTGCGTCCCCTTCATTTCTATAAGCTTTACATAAAAACTCTAATGTAAAAATAGTTTGCTG
This sequence comes from Andrena bicolor, assembly GCA_960531205.1. Lineage (NCBI taxonomy): Eukaryota > Metazoa > Arthropoda > Insecta > Hymenoptera > Andrenidae > Andrena > Andrena bicolor. The sequence continues at coordinate 29,745,564 of OY482668.1, forward strand.
GTATAAAAACAATATATTATTTTATAGAAACTTGTGCGAAAGAAGATGCTTCTCTGTCGAACCTTCTCCGGACAACTTCGAAGTCTGTGCGTCCTCCCCGTTTCTATAAGCTCTACATAAATAGTATATTAAAAAATTTGGGTGACATACCTTGTTAATTGTGACAATAATTCAGTGTCCTTTATGGTGTAGAAACTCGTGTAATTTAAAAAATTTTAACTAGTTTCCTTATTTCACATTTGACAGGTTATAATTGTTTGACACTAGCTAGGTTACGTTTACCTTGACAGATCTGCTCTCTGTCTGCTGGCTGTCACGTGACAATAATTTGTTACGCGATTGGCCGAAACCCGCATCCAATGAACGACGTGCCTGAGAGACATTTCCTCACCCTTTCATACTCCCCTCTTGCCTAGAAGTGTAGGACGATGACTATGACGATGCTGAATTTTAAGAACATAAAAATCAGCAAATTGCAACTTTACATCGAAATATCTCAGTTCATAAGGCCCGTAGGAACAAAACGAAGACACTTTTCTTATGTAAATCAAACCCAAGCTATCCATTAAGACCATTCAAAATCAAATTGGATCAGCCGTTATTGAGATTCGGAAATCTCAGGGTTCTTGATAGCGAGTCGTCGCGTAATATAGCCACTCCGTGTCTTGCGCTGCGCATATATATATATATATATATATACTTGGCGCGAGACACTACCGTGTCTCTTGATCATCCGACCCGACTTCGAAACGCGTTACATCGTCGGAAACGCGAGACGGCGAGGATGTGATGATACGCAGAACCGACGCAAGCAGTCTTTTGTATGTGATGACGACCCTCAGCCAGGCGTGGTCCAGGAATTGTATCCGTGGACTGCAATGTGCGTTCGAAATGTCGATGTTCATGTGTCCTGCAGTTCACACGTTGACGCGCAATTAGCTGCGTTCTTCATCGACCCACGAGCCAAGTGATCCACCGTTCAGGGTAATCGTGTTATTGTCCTGAGAAAATTGTCACGGCAAAGCTAAGTTTTCTTACCAAAAATAATGTAATTTCCACCTCGCAGCACGGTTTCGTACCGGGTCGTTCGACTGTCACTAATCTGGCAGTTTTTGGTAATTACGTCGCTACCGCTTTGGACAGGCTTGCGCAAGTCGATGTCGTATATACGGATTTTTCGAAGGCGTTTGACTCCGTGAATCACGGGTTACTTGTTCAGAAGCTTGCGCTTCTTGGTTTCTCAGATTGCATGCTGGAATGGATCAAGAGTTACTTGCACGGCAGGACGTTCGTGGTTAAGGTCCTGGGCACTCTTTCAGGCAACTTTTTAATCAACTCCGGGGTACCACAGGGGTCTCATATTGGGGCTATATTATTTATCCTTTTTATAAATGATATTGCACAGCAATTCTCTTTTGCTAAACCGCTTCTATATGCGGACGATCTGAAGGTTTTCGCGGTTGTTGAATCTCTGTCGGACGCGCGGGGTTTGCAAGCGGATTTGGATAGGCTCTCTGCCAGAGATGGGCAAAGATAATATGTAGATAAACTCGAATAAAAGATACTTTACGTTTATTCGTTTGTAATCGTGTTTGGTTGCGGCACGATTATCGGTGGGACGGAGAAGGGATGTTTGCCGACTCAGTCGGTATGGCCAGGTTCGGCGAATGAGTACGAATGCGTTTTGGTAACAATAACAGTGTTTATTGTATTGCTGTGGGTTGTTTTTACATTTGTTTCCGAGCGCGTCGGACGAGTTACGATATTGCGGCGCGTCGGTTTCGCGGCGGCGGCGACTTGGCGGCGAGTCGGTCAGGAGGTAGGATGCGGAGGTTGTGGAACGTTCTGCTCGGAACGGCCTTATGGGGCACGTTCGATCGAGAGTCGTACGATAGAGTATCCAAGTGCAATAGGACTCCGGCCTAATGGGCGCGGAGGCTCCTCTCGGACGTAGGTAGAGCGCGAGATAAATCTTGGCCTATTTCGGACAGAGGCTGGTAATGGTACAGTGGTGTCTGGATCTCCCTCCCGGAACATCGGGAGGGACGCGTCGTCGGGGCGCTGCTGCCCATTCTCGGTGAATGGGTGGGGCGCAGGTACGGCAGGCTGACCTTCCGCCTGACACAGATACTCACCGGAGTCGGTTGCTTCGGTGACTTCTTGTGTCGCATCGGGCGGGAGGAGGCGCCGCAGTGTCACAGCTGCGGCCGGGGCGACGTGGACTCGGCGGACCACACTCTGGCCAGGTGCGCGGAGTGGCTGGACGACCGCCGAGTATTAGAGCTGCAGCTGGGTCCCGATCTCTCGCTGGCGACGGTCGTGCGTCGCATGGCGGGGGATCGGGACTGTTGGGAAGCCATGGCCTCCTTCTCCGAAGCAATAATGCTGGAGAAGGAGGAGGCGGAGAGGGACCGCGAGAGGGCGGGCCGGGGAGGCCCGATCCAAGCGGTCAGGAGGAGGCGGCGCGGGAGAAGAAGATGACCCGGGGCCGGGGGAGGTCGTGCGGCGATTTAGTTGCGTAAGTCGCCCCGCTCCCCCGGGTGTTAGGCCCCGGGCCGCCCCGTCCCGCTACTCCCCGCCATAGGGGATTGGGACGGGGCCGCGCCACGCAACAGGCGCGGCCGTTAAGCCCCCGGTGCGCCGCCCCCTCTGTGTCGGAGGGGGACGCGCGCCGGGGGACATCAGGAAGGAGTCGAGAAATGCGGCGGCCCTCGTTGTCACGAAGGGCCGCCGCGGACGACGAAACGACAGGTGGCCGCCGCGGTCGGCGAGTCGTGGCATCGGACTTGCCAGGGCCGCGGCGGCGTCGCGAGGTACGGAGAACGGCGGGGGGGGGCCATGTTAAAGCCCCCCCCCCCCCAGGGTAGCGGCCACCGCCGCTCCCGTCTGAGCGATCGAGCTCCCCCCGGGGTACAGTGCCCCGGTCCGGCCGCGCTAACAATCACTGCGCGGCACCGGTTGGGAGTTCGATCGCGGGGTCGCGGGGCGGGGGTGTCGGGGGACACCACCTGCCCTAGCAGCAGCGACCCCGGAAGGGGCGACTCGGGCGCGTGATCCGTCGCGAGTCGCCAGTCCCGGAGAACATTGCTGGGGGAGGTCTTAATACTCCCCCAGGGACGACCCCGTTGAGGGGACCTAGCGCGGGGCTGCACCGAAGCGCAAGGGGGGAGGGTAGCGAACGTATCGCTTGATTGATCTCGCGTCCAAATCCCTCCCCTCAGGCGCGCAGCTCCGCGCGCGAGGTAGATCACCTTGGTGGATTTAGTGGGTTCGAGTCCCACATAACCCCCTGCCCGCCCCCGCGGGCGGGGGGTATCCGTGGGGATTTCCACCAAGTAAAACAAAAAAAAAAAAAAATGGTACAGTGGTGTCGATGGCCGAACACTGACACACCTCAAGGTATGCAAAAATCGAGTCTCTTGGGTACTTGCGTGAAGCGGTATAGCGACATGCACAAGAGCTCCTGATTCCGCTCGCCGCGGCTCTTATATCGTAAGCCCGTACGGTTTCGCGAGCGAGAGCCGGCGCGAACTAAGTCCCCTCGTCTCGGCTCCGGGCGCTCGCACGGCGCGGAAGGTGACTTCGTCACACCCCCTTCTTACTTCGGGGGGGAAAGCGATATACGTCGGCTTCTGGCCGTCAGGTACATGTGTTCTTACATCTACTTAACCTTTTTTTTTTTTGTTTTACTTGGTGGAAATCCCCACGGATACCCCCCGCCCGCGGGGGCGGGCAGGGGGTTATGTGGGACTCGAACCCACTAAAACCACCAAGGTGATCTACCTCGCGCGCGGGGCTGCGCGCCTGAGGGGAGGGAGTTGGACGCGAGATCAATCAAGCGATACGTTCGCTACCCTCCCCCCTTGCGCTTCGGTGCAGCCCCGCGCTAGGTCCCCTGAACGGGGTCGTCCCTGGGGGAGTATTAAGACCTCCCCCAGCAATGTTCTCCGGGACTGGCGACTCGCGACGGATCACGCGCCCGAGTCGCCCCTTCCGGGGTCGCTGCTGCTAGGGCAGGTGGTGTCCCCCGACACCCCCGCCCCGCGACCCCGCGATCGAACTCCCAACCGGTGCCGCGCAGTGATTGTTAGCGCGGCCGGACCGGGGCACTGTACCCCGGGGGGAGCTCGATCGCTCAGACGGGAGCGGCGGTGGCCGCTACCCTGGGGGGGGGGGGGCTTTAACATGGTCCCCCCCCCCCGTTCTCCGTACCTCGCGACGCCGCTGCGGCCCTGGCAAGTCCGATGCCACGACTCGCCGACCGCGGCGGCCACCCGTCGTTTCGTCGTCCGCGCATTTCTCGACTCCTTCCTGATGTCCGCCGGCGCGCGTCCCCCTCCGACACAGAGGGGGCGGCGCACCGGGGGCTTAACGGCCGCGCCTGTTGCATGGCGCGGACCCGTCCCAATCCCCTATGGCGGGGAGTAGCGGGACGGCGCGGCCCGGGGCCTAACACCCGGGGGAGCGGGGCGACTTACGCAACTAAGTCGCCGCACGACCTCTCCCGGCCCCGGGTCATCTTCTTCTCCCGCGCCGCCTCCTCCTTCTCCAGCATTATCGCTTCGGAGAAGGAGGCCATGGCTTCCCAACAGTCCCGATCCCCCGCCATGCGACGCACGACCGTCGCCAGCGAGAGATCGGGACCCAGCTGCAGCTCTAGGACTCGGCGGTCGTCCAGCCACTCCGCGCACCTGGCCAGAGTGTGGTCCGCCGAGTCCACGTCGCCCCGGCCGCAGCTGTGACACTGCGGCGCCTCCTCCCGCCCGATGCGACACAAGAAGTCACCGAAGCAACCGACTCCGGTGAGTATCTGTGTCAGGCGGAAGGTCAGCCTGCCGTACCTGCGCCCCACCCATTCACCGAGAATGGGCAGGAGCGCCCCGACGACGCGTCCCTCCCGATGTTCCGGGAGGGAGAGCCAGTCGATCCACCTGGCTCCCATGCGTCGCCGGGCCTGGTCCCGCGCGTCGGGTCCGACCGGCGCCAGGGGGTCCCTCGCTCCGCTAAGATCGTGCGAGGCGAAGTATACCTCCGCCTCCATCTCAGCGAGCAGATGGAATGGAGGGGACCCACCCAGCGCCGACAGTTTGGCGTGTGACACCGTGCGGTAAGCCCGCACGGCACGGAGGACCGCGCGGCGATGAACCTTTGCCAAAAGGTCTCGCCCCACGCGACAGCCCTCCAGGTCGCCGGCCCAGACCGGCGCTCCGTAGAGCGCCATGGACCGGACGACCGTCACGTATAGTCGCCGAACTGATTCGTGCGGGCCTCCCAGGTTGGGCATGATGCGCCCTAGGGCGAACACCTGTCGCTCCAACCTGGGGCCCAGGACCCGAAAGTGACGCGCGAATCGCCAGTAGGTGTCCAGGGTCAGACCGAGATACCTCATCGATCGGCCAACCCTGATGCAGGCCTCCCCGACTCTTAGAGACGCTCCGACGGGAATGCCAGTTCCCACCCTGTCCGCGAGCCATACCGCCTCCGTTTTATCGGAGGCGACTCGCAGACCGAGCGCCTCTATCGCGGGGATGACGAACCGCAGTGCTCTCTCCGCGAGGTCTAGTGCTGCCAGCCACCTCGGCCCGGAGGCCACCACCAGCGTGTCGTCGGCGTAGCACACGAACGACACGTCAGGCGATGGCAACTCCACCCGCAGCACCGCGTCGTACGCCAGGTTCCATAGCAGGGGCCCTAAAACGGACCCCTGTGGCACGCCGCTGTGCACATGGGCCACCCCGTCCCCGTCTCGCCCGACGTAGGAGACCACTTGGCCACGGAGGTAGTCCCAGATCAGGCGGCGAAGGTAGAGCGGGACGCGATGGTATACCAGCGCCCGCTCGATCGCCGCCCAGGAGACGGTGTTGAACGCGTTGGCGATATCTAGAGACACCGCCACGCTGACACCGCTCCCCTCGACCGCCGGCGCGACAGCGACCGAACCAGTAGGATGGCATCTACGGTCGATCGCTGCCACCTAAAACCGAACTGGCGGTCGGACAGATCCGGGAACTCCGCAGCTCCGAGATGGTCCATGAGGCGGGCAGCTATGATCCTTTCCAGGAGCTTGCCCGCCTCGTCGAGGAGACAGATCGGCCGATAGGCCGAGGGTGACTCTGCGCGCTTACCAGGCTTTCGCAGCAGCACCAGCCTCGCCTCTTTCCACGCGCGGGGAAACCTCCCGGTCCTCAAGGCCGCGTCGAAGACGCGCCTGAGGCCGCTCCCTAGGGCGCCCATCGCGCAGGCCCAGACACGCCCGGGCACTCCGTCCGGTCCGGGTGCGGCGTTCTTCGAACGCATTCGAAGCACCGCGGACTCGAGTTCCTCGTCCGAGACCCTCGGGGCATCCGCTATGTCGGTGCCCCATGCGAGCTCCGGATCTCCCGAAGCGTCGACGCCACCCTCCCCCGGAACCGGGGGAGGGGGGAACAGCGCCAACAAAACCTCCAGCAGAAACCGGGGCTCGAGGCCCTCCGTGACAGGGGGCGCCCAAGGTCCGAGTTTTACGGACACGGCCTTGTACGGGCGCCCCCAAGGGTCCCGATCGAGGGTCTCGAGGAACTCCTCGTGCGAACGGGTCTTGGCCCGGGCTATGGCTGCACGGAGCTCTCGGCGCGCCGCGGAAAACGCGGAGCGCAGCTCCTGCAGCTGGTCCTCCGTCACCCGCCGTCGGTCCTGACGGCGGGCATTGGTGTACCGGCGCTGAGCACGGACGCTCGCCGCGCGGAGATCAGCGATCTCCTCGCACCACCAGCACACCGACCTCCGACCCCCACCCGGCGGCCAGACTCGCGGCATCGTGGCGTCGCAGACTCGCTGCAACGCCCGCCGGAGCCATAGAGCGCCGTTAGAGGGGTCGTCGAGGACGTCGCCCGGCAGGGGAGGCCAGGCGACGACGGAGGACGCCATCCGGGCCGCGCTAGCATCTAGCTTTTTGAGCGCCCAGCGCGGCGGCTGTCTACCGGCACGAGCGGGAGGAAGCGTGGCGGCGGAGGTGGCCAGCATGACGTACATGTGGTCCGAGCCAATCTCTGACTCCTCCGCTACCCAGCAGTCCGACGTCAACGCCGCGGCCGCGGGGTTAACCCAGACGAGGTCGATAACCGACTCGCCCCGCGACCCGCGAAACGTCGTGACCGCGTAGGGGTTCTTAAGGACGAACCCCATCGCCTCCGCCCACTCGAGGAGCACCTCGCCCCGGCAGTCCGTTCTGGGGGAGCCCCACTCGCGAGCGTGGGCATTGAAGTCCCCCAGAAGGACCACCGGCCGAGCTAATTGGGGGGCTAGAAACGCCCCCACCTCGCTCAGCCGGTCCTCGAACTCCGGGACGTTCAGGCTCGGTGCCAGGTAGCAGCCGACCACGAGAAAGCCTCCCCATCTCGCGCCCATCCAGCCCCGTCCGTGCTGGGCGACCACGCACGACGGGGCTCCTCTTCCCACTTCCCACGTCATCGCCACCTGCCGATCCGGGTTGGTGGACCGAAAATATCGGTCCGCCAGCGGATACGGCTCGGCGATGACGGCCAGCCCAACGCCCATCTCCACGCGAGCCTGCTCAAGCAGGTCGTGCGCTCGCATGGAGTGGCACGCGTTCATGAGGAGTATCGGGGGGCCCCGAGACATTAGCAAGTCTCAGTCGCTTGGGTGGACGCAGACTGACCCCGGGCTGACGCGTCCCTCACATCGCCTTGGTGGGCTATGCGTCGCCGGCGAGTGGTGGCTCCGTCGTACCTTGTGGTTTCGTCGTGTCTGGGCTGTGGTTGCCGGGTTTCCACCATCAATATCTCGTGTGGCCCCCGGGTGGCCGGCGTCCGGTGCGGTGCCTGCAGACGTGGCGGCGGACCCCGGTGTGCTGGTGTCGGTGTTTCCAGCTTGACTCTGGCGGGCCATGGCCGGTCCTCCAGGATCCTGGCGCGACGTTGGTGGCGCTCCGGTGGGCCTACCGGCCCGGAGGCTAGCGGGACTGCCGTGTCTCGGCCGGAGTTCTCCGGCGTTGGTTGTGGCCTGCTCCGTGGCATGCTGATTGCCAATTGTTTTGGTGGCTCGCTTGTCACGGATTTTATAGCCGCTACGGTGGCGCTGTCCGCGCCAATCGGCTCGCCCGGTTTCAGATCGCTGATGTGCGCGCGCATTGTCTTCCCGCGCGCACCTTTCAGCACTACGATGTTGGGTCCCTCGAATTTGGCAACGGTGTACGGGCCGACGAATTTTGGAGCCAGCTTGGCATTGAATTGCTTCGCTGCCGCGCTTAGGTGATGTTCGCGCTTCATAACTTCGTCGCCAATCGAGGGGCGCCAATTTCTGCGGCGTAAGTCGTAGTAGTGTTTCTGGTTCTGGTGTGCTCGTACCAGATTCCATCGCGCGAGTTCGATGCTGTCTTTCATCTCCGTGAGCCGTTGTTGCCATCCTCGGGTGTCTTCCTGTGTTGGTTCCGCCGTTGGGTCGGTCGTGGTCGATCTGGGGTCTCCGGGAGCCGCGAGTTCTCGGCCAAAGTTCAGGGCGGCCGGCGTACTCCCCGTGGCTTCGTGTCGGGCCGTGTTGTAGGCAAACGCGATCTCCGGGAGCCAACTATCCCACGTCGTGTGATCCCCGTCGGTAAATTGGGCAATCATTGTCTTGATTACCCGGTTTGCTCGCTCCACGGGGTTACATTGTGGGGTATATGGTGGGGTTTTCCGGTGGTCGATGCGATATTCCTTGAGTAGTCCGGTAAATTCTCGGCTTTCGAATTGTTTGCCGTTGTCGGTGATGACTCGGCGTGGGCACCCGAAGCGCATGACCACTCGTTCTCGGAACGCTTTGGTGACAGCCGGGGCAGTGGCCTGTCGAAGAGGTTGCAGCTCGATCCACTTCGTGAACTTATACTGCATCACCACGACCACTGTGTGGCCTTTCTTTGATCGTGGGAGCGGTCCGACTAAATCTGCTGATACTATATCCCACGGGTAGGCTGCTGGCGTGGTGTGCATCAGTCCTGCTGGTGCCTGTTGCGACACCTTGTATTCTTGGCACTTAGTGCACTGGCGGACGTAGCGGGCTGCATCTCGGAACATGCCGGGCCAGTAATATTTTCTGGCCAATCGGGCGGTGGTCTTGTTAATTCCGAGATGTCCGGCCGTGGGGGCATCATGGTTGGCCCTGAGTATTTCGTCCCGCCGGGGTCGTGGCACGCACTGCTTCCACTCGTCTTCGGGGTGGCCACCGGTTGTGTCTGGAAAGTGCCGGTATAGTTCGCCATCTTGCATCCGGTATTCTTGGTGAAGGAGCGGCGTCTCCTCGACGGCTCGCTTCTTTGCGTCGTACCATTCTTTGGCTACACCGGTGTCCACATCTGCAATCTCGCCGTGTCGTGATAGGGCATCTGCTACGAGATTGTTCTCCCCCTTACGATACTCTATTTTGAAATCATACTGCTGGAGCTCCAAGCTCCAGCGTGCCAGACGGCCCGAGGGGCTATCGATTGACTGCAGCCATTTTAATGCTTGGTGGTCGGTCAGGACTGTAAACGAATACCCTCCCAGGTACGGGCGCATCTTTCTAATGCCCCAGACCACTGCCAGGCATTCCTTCTCGGTGACTGAGTAGTTTCGCTCGGCTGAGTTAAGCGTACGGCTGGCATATGCCACTACTCGTTCTTGACCATCATGGTCCTGCGGAAGTACTGCACCCAGGCCTCCTTGGCTGGCATCCGTTTGTAGTACGAATGGTCGGTCGAAATCGGGGCAAGTTAGTACTGGCGCTGTGGCTAGTTGGTGGCGGAGCGTCTCGAAGGCGGACTGGGCCTCTTCGGTCCAACTCCACCGTGTACGTTTCTGGAGGAGTTGGTGCAACGGTGCCGCTGTGTCCGAGAATTGGGGGATGTATCTCCTGCACCAGGAGACCATCCCCAGGAAGCGTCGTAGTTCGCGCAAGTTCTGCGGTGGGGGCGTGTTACGAATCGCCTCGACTTTTTCGGGGTCCGTCTCGACCCCTTGGTCAGAAACAACATGGCCGAGGTATTGCAGTTCTGTCTGGCAGAAACGGCATTTTTCTTCGTTCAAACGGAGTCCCGCTTGCTGAAATCGGTGCAATACTTCTCGGAGGTTCTCCAGGTGTTCTTGGAACGTTCGGCCTAGGACAATGATGTCGTCCAAGTATGCAAAGGCCCTGGGCTCGAGGCTGGGTCCAATGATACTGTCGAGTAGTCGTTGGAACGTGGCGGGGGCCGAGTGGAGGCCGAACGGCATGACGCGGAACTGATATAGTCCGCGTCCGGGAACGGTAAAGGCCGTTATCGGGCGGCTCTCCTCGGCCAGCGGTACTTGCCAATACTCGTTCGCTAAGTCCAGTGTTGAGGTGTAGCGCGCCTCGCGCAATTTGTCAAGCGTCGCCTGGACCTGCGGTAAGGAGTAGGCGTCTTTTTCGGTGACGGCATTTACTCGGCGGAAGTCGATGCAAAATCGCTTCTTTTTCTTGCCTTTCTTGGCAACCATGACCACAGGTGAACTCCATGGGCTGTTGGACGGCTCTATTATTCCGTCTGCTAGCATTTGGTCCACTGCCTCGTTAATTAAGGCTTGGGTGGCCGGGTTCCTGGGCATGTATCGTTGCTTGATCGGCGCGGTCGTCTTTAGACGGATGCGGTGTTCTGCGAGGCTCGTCGTGCCTGGCAGTTTCCGGAGCGGTGGCAACTCCTCGTCCAGGAGTTGTTGCAGGGCGGCTTCTTGTGCCGGTGTGCATCGTCGGATGCCGGGGGCTTCCACTGCCGCGGTTTCGGCGTGACGAGTCCATCGGTGGGTACCAACCTGTACCTCTAACCCCATCTTTCCCAAGATGTCTACTCCCAGTAGAGCTGCGTGGGACAGGCCAGGGAGTACAGCGTACGTGTGTTCTACCCGTTGGTCATGTATGACGGCAGGTAGTGTCATCTCGCCTCGTAATGGTACCTCGGCGCCGTCGGCGACGCTAGCTGTAAAGGTGGCGGGGGCGAGAGTGTATCCTCGTCTCTCGCAAGCCGTGGCGACATCTGGTCGCATGAATGAGCGGGTTGCTCCGGTGTCGACCAGTGCCCACCAGCCCACATTGCCTACTTGGAAGGCGAGGTGCAGGCGAGGATCTTCGTTTACTTGTCCGCTTGAGGCATTGTGGGTTGGGCGTTTTGTCGGTCGCCTCGGTTGCCGCGCCCCTCCTCGTTTCCCGAAAACGGATTGCACGGGCAGTCCCGGGAGGTGTGTCCGGCGGTTCCGCAGTACGAGCAGAACAACTTGCTCGCGCGTCTGCATTCCGGGCGGCGGTGGCCGCGTTGGCCGCATCGCCAACAGCAGGTCGCTCGGTCGTACTCGACCTGCACTTCCGCTAGGCCGCTGCTGCGGGCCGGCTCGGCCCCCTTCTCCGGCCGTTTCTCGCTTTTGGTGGTTTCTTTCCGCCCGATGCCGGCGGCCTCTTTCTCCTCGGCTGTGACTTTGTCCTGGTCTGCTGCTAGTCTCATCAATTCTGGCAGTGTCTGGAACTCGGTCCGTTTGATATATCGGCGGTACTCTGGTCGGAGGTTGCGGTAGGCTCGGTTGACCTGCTGCTCGGGAGAATATTTCCCGTACTGCTGCATCAGCGGCAGCAGGTCCAAGATGAAGTCCGTGGCGGTCTCTTGGGGTTTTTGGAGGCGTCGGGTGATGATCTCCTCCAATTCGTTTTCGTTTTCCGTGGCTAGGAAGAAGGCTCGGAAGTCGGTGACGAAATCGTCCCACGACCTCCACTCGGAGCGGCGGAGCCGGTACCAGCCGAGAGCTCTCCCTTTTAATATCTCGGAGAGACACTGCATAATCTGAGTGGGGGTGACCTGGTAACTATGCTGTAGGTCCCCTAGCCGCTGTAGAAATTCGGCAGCGCTGGGGCCGCCGTTATAGCTGGTCCCCCACTTCCGTATTCGGTCCATCGGCGTGACCTCCGGGGCAATCAGGCTGCCGCCCTTGCTCGTGGCCGGTGGTTCGGGTTGGGAACTCGATTCGTCGGTTACCGTAACTGTCGGTGGTCCCATCTTATGCTGGCGGCAGTGTGCAACGACTCGCTGTCTTAGCTGGTCTTCTTCGAATTCTCTGGGATGGTCCTCTTCAATTTCCTCAGCCATGAGTTTCACATACTTCACCATATTACTCGCATTGTCTGTTGTAACCGAATACACATTACGCAAATTCAGTCCATAAGCCGATATTGTACTCTTAATTTCGTCTTTCAAATTTATCGCGGTGTGACGCCCGAATATTTCTTTCGCGCATAATGTACGCAACACTAATTTACCGTTCTTAACGTATTGTAAATTTAACCCGAGGAAGGATCGTCCAAGACGCGTCGCGGTATCCACTTTCAAACACACTAACCGGCCTAAAATTTCAGTCTGAATATCCCGCCGAATACTTTGTGCCCGCACCACTATTTCTGATTTAATATTCTCCGAGTTGATTACAATCTTATTCTGTAATCCTTCGAGGATTGGATTCAATAATTTTCTAAAACCGCTGTCTTCCATTAATGTAAATGGACGCGCGTTGACAGTCACTAATTCCACACATGCATCCAGCACTTCACTGTCATTTAGCCGCACTGTACACACATCTTGTTTTTTATTTCTTTTTGCACCGTAGTCCACTGTATCACTATTGCACCTTCTTCTTTTATCACACATTTTTAATCTAGTTAGTTCGCAAAATTCCAGAGGATGCTTCATCGCGATATGCCGCTCCAAATTTATGGCATGGTCGCCCTTTGACGTGTGACCGCAAATCTTATTATCGATTTTGAGAATACATTCCGATGTATTACTTTCCTCAATATACGAAAAATACGCGCGAACCGGGTGACATTGCTTTCTACCACGAGAGGTCATATTGCAATCACAAAAAAAACTTATGAAACTTACGAAATATAGCAAAATTACTCTAAACCTAGAGCTCTAAAATAACTAAAATAACGTTGGACTTGATTAGCAAGTCCGAAAATATAGCGCTGCGTTTATCACAATACGATAACTGGCAGAGATTTTGGGTGTTCACTGAAGCAATGCCAAAGTGACTCTGTCCTTGGCGGACAAATTTCGTTAATATATAGGTAATCGCAGAACGTTTCTTATTGGTTATTGAAAAGTTGTGGGGGGCAAGTAAGGGTATCCCACCCTTTCGAAGAAGGAAGTAAGGTGGGTGAGAGTTTTATGACATGTACGGCTCCATGGCCCGCGTTAATTAGCCCGCCGGTAAACGCTCCATTTAGGATCATATAACTGGTCATCGTTTGAACTTCGACAGGGAAAACCATAGCAAGGAAAATGTTAATTCTAAAGTACACTTTCTTCCCTCGTTTTCGTAAACGTCATTCCACGCCAACTCGATCACTTTTTGCACTCGATGTCAAGGATTTTGTTTAAGGGGTTACATACACTGGGAGCCGTGAAAAGAGAGGACATTTTATGAATTTTTTTACCTATATGTAATTTTGTTAATCAAAAATCGTAATATGCGCTTGAAAGCTAATAATTCAATGAATTTTTTGTGAAAAATTAGGACGGTAATTCGTCTTGTTCGCCTGGTAGCTGGTGTTGAACAAAGCGGGGAGATTGCGCGGCAAAAAATATCTCCTGTGGCCCAAAAGAAAGAAAGATGTCCCTTTAAGTATGTAAAAGAAACTAGTCTTTATCATACGTTATTTTAGAAATGGAAAAAGAATTTAACTAATACAATATGGTTGAATTTGTCCTGACCGTCGCTTTCATATTGGATAATCAAATATATAGCATTCCATTTAAAAAACTGAGGGTCTTCTTCGTTTCAAGGAAAATATTGCGAACATCAAAAATTGAGTTAGCGTATTATGTTGTGTATAAAAAACAGTAAAAGTTTTCCTTCTTCAGGTTTTTGCAAATATTTACCATATTCGAGATCACTGTATAAGAATAGCATATATAGCCGCTTGGCCGCTGCGAGTACCACACGGCTCAGCCTGTCGAGCCGGTGTGATTTGACGCAGCGTTAACTTTCGGCAATTTTTACAGGGCCAATTTTAAAATGACCATATTTTTTAAAAATTGTCCAACAAGGGGAAGGATAGAACTATATTCTCCTTTTTCCAGATTTTTAAAAATGCGTCCGACGTTAAAAACCTGCATTTGTTTAAAATAATTGCACAAAAATGGTACAAATTTTTTCTATTTCAAACTGAAATAATTTTATCTTAAAATTTCAATGTCTTCTCTATAAGCACCGTAAAGCTCATCTCCATCCGTTTACTACTCCCATAGCTATAATTTACTGAAAAAAAGTTCCTTTGAGGTATGTTTAAATATCACTAAAGACTACAACATATTCAAATTTAAGGTGCTACAAAATAAGCACCTTTTTAAGAGGGATGGTTTAAAATTAACGCCGCGATGAACCATCGAAGGCAGCGGTGCGCCCCGTTTCAGGTAAGCGAGCCGCGCGCTGCATTATTGCGGGCAGTTTACAATATCACTCGCACCCCGTATTACTGCAATCAGGTCGGAACATAAAATCGACTGGTCACGTATCCGCCATAATCGGGTCATTTATGCCTGCGGAAGAGATTCTTTAACTGCTTTTGTTTGAATTTCAATGGTGCTTATCCCCAAAATTCCTTGTCCCATATAATGTTACTGTCCAATGCCATAGGTATACTAATGCTGCTGCAAAACTGATGCGGCTCCTTCCATCAGGCAAGGCTAAGGGCCACAACCTTGTCGTGCATTCCATCGAGCAATGACATTTTTTAACAAATAAGCTACTGCACCGAATAATTACTGAGGAAAGAATGAAGGATGAGGGAGGATGGCATGCATAAAATTATTTCAACTTGAAACTTTCGAGTGACGTGGTTAAGGGTAGGGATGGGACTATTTGTCAAATTTTTCGGTATTCGAATATTCGAATACTTCAGTTGCTCAATTATTTGGCGAATATAATTCGAATATGCAAGTATTTGAATACTACTCGAATATTTAAGTATTCGAATAGTATGGTGTGAATTATAAATCAAGTTCTTTAGGTTCGTTTGGGAGGATGAAATCTTGTAAGCTAATTTTGACCCACTTTACACCATACTATTCGAATAATAACATTCGAATATTCAAATATTCGAAGTTTATTCGTAGCACTCGAATACATGTAAAATTTCGAATATTAAATTATTCGAATAGTCCCAGCCCTGGTTAAGGGTAGCAAGTAAAAAAGCATATTGCTAGCTTAGAAGCTCGCTTTGCAGCAGCATTAGTATACCTATGGCATTGGACAGTAACATTATATGGGACAGGGACTTTTGGGGATAAGCACTATTGAAATTCAAACAAAAGCAGTTAAAGAAACTCTTCCGCAGGCATAAATGACCCGATTATGGCGGATACGGGACCAGTCGATTTTATGTTCCGACCTGATTGCAATAATACGGGGTTCGAGTAATATTGTAAACTGCCCGCAATAATGCAGCGCGCGGCTCGCTTACCTGAAACGGGGCGCACCTCTGCCTTCATATATACCATCCTACGAAAAACCTTATTTTATAGACAGTAGGCTAGTAAGATGGTCATACTTATATTATTTAGATTTTAAAAACATATGATGTTGCAGGCAAAATTGGGAAAATAAGAATTTGCCTAAATTTTTTGTTTGATGTTACAAATATGCATTTAATAAAAAATTATGTGAATAGGCAAAATAATCTAAAGTATAGCGTAGTTTCAAAAAGAGATATGCAAAAATTTCTGAAAATTATTTATATAAATATTTCATTGCGACTGTCAAAGTAATATTTCATTTATAAAAATATTTAAAGTAGGGGAAAGTGGGGCAAACCGGGTACGCGGGTCAACCCGGGTATCATTATTTTTCTACAGGGTATCATTGTAGAAAAACAATGATATCTATAAAATTTAATAAATTTAGAAAACGACGTAAATGTATTTTTAAAAATTTATATATGAATCAAATTAATTGATTTTATTTATTATTATAAATTTGTTTCATTTATACTATGAATTTCGCTGGGAATTGCAAAAGATGCAAGGACAGGTTACTAACGTGATAAAAAGTAATTAAAATAACCTACTAAATATTTTTAGTCAGGATTTGCAATTCGCAACAGGGATAGTAATAATTTGGTTCACAAATTTTAATCGAACGTATTTCTATTTTCTTCCTATTTCTCATGAGGTGATGAATTCTAGTTACCCGCATTTCTATCTCTCCCGACTTTGTGTCAACCGTATTGCAATCGGTCGAGACTCTCGGGTGACCGTTTTGCCAACCTTTCCATACATTAACTCGAACGTCTCCATAAATTAACGCGACCGTATTCCCGACCGGTCTAGCCTTTCGGTGACCGTAAGTCTGAGAAAAATTCTCTCACGGTTATCGGTTGAGAGAAAACTTCGGTCGGCCGTCGCTCTCCGGTTCAGTCGAGAGACCCGTAAACGCTACGCCGAACCTCTCAGGGACCGCGACCGCGACCGTAACCGAAAGTCTATCGGTCTCGACTCCCTGATTTAAACGCGATATAAATCGGATTATTTTTAGCATTATTACATTATAAATCTTACATTCATATTTAATTATCTATAGTTCTGAAAATAATCCAATATATACCGTGTTTGAACTCATTTCAATGGAATGAATCTCGCAACTTTATAAACAATCCATAATTATTATTCTAAAAGTAGAAAAAATCTTCGCATAAACATAACTGACAAATTTCGAATACTATAAGGAAGCTAGGGTTTTGGAAGTTCTATGGACATTAATTTATTTATTGGTTAACTTTAGATCGATTATGAAAAAATGACGATGTTTCTTACATTTGTTTGGTAGAAAATGCAAATAAACGGGACCACAATATCGCAATATCTTTTGTAAACAAAATTTGTTCTTATAATTCTTGTAATTATTATTATCATAACGAATTCTATTCAGTTTAATATACCCATAATATCCATGCTTTATGGTTATATCATGCAATATCGGTTTAATTATATTTTCGTGTAAACGAATGTAAACCAAATCGTCATTTTTACATAATTTGTTTAATTTTAACTAATTAAGTAGTTAATATCTGAAATATGCTCCAAACCCTTGCTTCTCTTTGCATTTTTGCTTTAAATGTGTTAAATTTTGCAGGTGTACTAAGTCTTTCGTGACTGACTGTATACTGTATGTATACCGTTACATTCAATTAATTTTCATGTGGCCAATTTTAAAGTGTCCGTATTTCTCAAAACTTGTCCGTAAATAAAACTAATAGGACTATATCCACATTTTTTCAAATTTTTCAGTAGCCCCCTCGTATTATAAAATTGTATTGGTTAAGAATAATTGCAAAATCAATGGTAAAAAATTTGTCTTCTTTAACTGAAATAATTTTTATTATGTCGAAGATGCGGCATCGCCGCGTCGCGATCACTGACGGGTCCGCACCAGACGGCATTGTTGGACGCGCGGCGCGACGTTGCGTTTTTGGCGAAATCGCGCGACAAAAGACCGCGGATTATGCGGCCGCGACACAGCGTCTCGGGCATAGGGATGCCGATCTTTCCCATAGAATCGGTTTTTCGATTTAATTCAGATCGTTATTAAAAAATCGATTACATCGAGATCGATGCATTATAATAAAAATATATAAAGGGTAGTTCCTGGAGATTCTGACTTCCTAAAAACTACAATATACATATTCAAGTTTCAACCAAATCTGAACTGTTATTCCAATGACAATCTGATTTCGCGTGGAATGACTCATTGTCCAATAACGAAAATTTCTATATTCATAATTTTCATTCTCTCCGGTTTTCCCGAGGAAAATAAGCCTAGACGCGTCATACCTCGGCTGTAATGAACGAAATTACATAAAAAGTTAATTTCCTGAATTTAAAGCCATCTTCGTTAAAAATTAAATCGGAAGATTGCCAGGAAACCATTGGTGTCAATTTATTACCTCACAAAATTACCTTTTTTAAAAAAAGGTACAAAAAAGAGCGCCAAGTATATAATCCCATCAAAAAGGATCCCATTTAAAAACATTGTCGTAAATTAATAGCTTTACAAAACTAATGATATACACCAATTGCGCCAATTATCGCAATGACTATTTATACAAACAAAAAAATGTATCACATAATAGTAAACAGATATATTTTTAAACAAATAAATATTTTATTCCTAAAAACTACAATATACATATTCAAGTTTCAACCAAATCTGAACTGTTATTCCAATGACAATCTGATTTCGCGTGGAATGACTCATTGTCCAATAACGAAAATTTCTATATTCATAATTTTCATTCTCTCCGGTTTTCCCGAGGAAAATAAGCCTAGACGCGTCATACCTCGGCTGTAATGAACGAAATTACATAAAAAGTTAATTTCCTGAATTTAAAGCCATCTTCGTTAAAAATTAAATCGGAAGATTGCCAGGAAACCATTGGTGTCAATTTATTACCTCACAAAATTACCTTTTTTAAAAAAAGGTACAAAAAAGAGCGCCAAGTATATAATCCCATCAAAAAGGATCCCATTTAAAAACATTGTCGTAAATTAATAGCTTTACAAAACTAATGATATACACCAATTGCGCCAATTATCGCAATGACTATTTATACAAACAAAAAAATGTATCACATAATAGTAAACAGATATATTTTTAAACAAATAAATATTTTATTCAAAATACTTGGTGCTGCTCTCGGAATTGGTGTTGCTAAACTGAATAAATATGTCTGAATCAATAAGTCTGGCCTTGTTTTATTTATTAACGTAGACAATTAACATTTTTTTCAGAGAGCAGCGCCAAGTATTTTGAATAAAATATTTATTTGTTTAAAAATATATCTGTTTACTATTATGTGATACATTTTTTTGTTTGTATACCCTGATAACCAGATGTCTGCAATCTGACGTCAGATTGGCAACAGGGTCTGCCGTGAGAGCGCAGAGCCTGACGTCAGATCCGTAGTCATCTGTGTCCGCATTAGGCTGCGGTCTGAGGTACAGAGCCTGACATCAGGGCCTGACGTCAGATTGGCAGCAGATTGACCGCAGATCCTGATGTCAGATCGGCAGCAGATCGACAGCAGATCCTGATGTCAGATCGGCAGCAGATGGACAGCAGATTCTGCCGTCTGCTTGGCACAGCTAACAGCGCCATCTGAGGGTCAAAATTAGCAAACTAACGTGTGGTAAGAAAAAAAAATACAAACGTTGGTATTCACAAGCGGTCACCCATCCAAGTACTAACCGCGCCCAATACCGCTTTAACTTCAGTGATCGGACGAGAACTTGTATTTTATCTAGCACAGAATGATCGTTGGTAAAAATTTGGCTCTTATTAATACTTCTTGTGTAAAAATCTTCATACTATTATATTCTAAGAACTTATCATATAACGTTTAAGTCGAATAGAGTCGTTGTTCTGTGGTATAAGTACCTGTTTAAATTACAAATGATATCAATATTAAATAACTTACCTAACGCAATTCTTTTTACCTGTTGTATTTAATTTTTATACATTTTCTGTGTACTTTACTGACATGGTAGTAGAATTGGACAGAGTTTAAATGTATTCTACAGGAATTAAAGGTTAATGTTATGAATTTATTATATAAATTAACTTATTTTCACAATTATATAATAAATTAACTTATTTTCACAATTTAACCTTTAATTCCTGTAGAATACATTTAAACTGTGTCCAATTCTACTACCACGTCAGTAAAGTACACAGAAAATGTAAAATTGTAGTTTAAATAGGTACTTATGCCACAGAACAACGACTCTTTTCGACTTAAACGTTATATAATAAGTTCTTAGAATATAATAGTATGAAGATTTTTACACAAGAAGTATTAATAAGAGCCAAATTTTTACCAACGATCATTCTGTGCTAGATAAAATACAAGTTCTCGTCCGATCACTGAAGTTAAAGCGGTATTGGGCGCGGTTAGTACTTGGATGGGTGACCGCTTGTGAATACCAACGTTTGTATTTTTTTTTCTTACCACACGTTAGTTTGCTAATTTTGACCCTCAGATGGCGCTGTTAGCTGTGCCAAGCAGACGGCAGAATCTGCTGTCCATCTGCTGCCGATCTGACATCAGGATCTGCTGTCGATCTGCTGCCGATCTGACATCAGGATCTGCTGTCAATCTGCTGCCAATCTGACGTCAGGATCTGCTGTCAATCTGCTGCCAATCTGACGTCAGGCCCTGATGTCAGGCTCTGTACCTCAGACCGCAGCCTAATGCGGACACAGATGACTACGGATCTGACGTCAGGCTCTGCGCTTCAGATCTGGTTATCAGGGTAAATAGTCATTGCGATAATTGGCGCAATTGGTGTATATCATTAGTTTTGTAAAGCTATTAATTTACGACAATGTTTTTAAATGGGATCCTTTTTGATGGGATTATATACTTGGCGCTCTTTTTTGTACCTTTTTTTAAAAAAGGTAATTTTGTGAGGATTTCACACATTTTGTAGTGTTTATTGATGACTGGATAATTTTTTCACCCCGTCGGGGTTATTTTTTTTAATTATCAAAATATATTATATTGTCATCCAAACTACGCACACCTGCAAAGCTACAAGACAATTGGATTGGTGGAATTGGTTTAAATTTGAGTTTTCAAATATGAAGCAAACATACAAGAAGCACACAGAGGATCGAAGCTGAATAAAAGTTTAATTAAAGTTTAATTAATATTATACTATATTACAATAAATTTTTTTTCTAACGTAGATCATACTGCATAATCTTGTGCTTCAGTTATCTGTAAATATATAAAATCCACATTTTAGTTACAATATAACTTAGAAGTTTTAGAAGAAGGGTGGACTTTTCTTATAGTAAGTGTAGAGACTACATAATGTGTCCGAAGGAGGTGAGAGCGTATGGCAGAAACTCTTGTTGAAAGAAATTTAAATGCTAATGGTAATTTATCAAAAATGAACGAAGAGCTCCAATATATTTAATGCACAATTTATTGGTGTTGGAATAAAATTAATTTAATATGTTCATTAGTGAATTTAAATATTGGTAATGTGAAACTAATAAAATTAATGATTAGCGTGGGAACTACTGTAGATTTTAATAAAGTATTACGAATATCTTTCATAAAAGATTAGGAAGTATCGAGGGAGATGCATTTTCAGCGTACTTTTTTCACTAATGTAACTTACTTTACACTGCAAGCACTACGCCATAATTTTCTTAATTCTTAATGCTACGCTAATATGAAAAATTTTGTCCATTTACCTTATTTGACAGATTTCCAGAAACTTGTGCGAAACAAGATTCTTCTCTGTCTATCTAACTAAATGTAAAAATAGTTTCGTTGTATAAAAACAATATATTATTTTGTAGAATCTTGTGGGAAAGAAGATGCTTCTCCGTCAAACCTTCTCAGGACAACTTCCAAGTCTGTGCGTTCCCTCCGTTTCTATAAGCTTTACGTAAATAGTCTATTAAAAAATTTTTGTGACTTACCTTGTTAATTGAGACAATAATTCAGTGTCCTCTATGGTGTAAAAACTCCTGTCACTTAAAATTTTTTAACTAGTTTCCTTATTTCACACTTGACAGGTTATAACTGTTTGAAACTAGCTAGGTTACGTTTACCTCGACAGTTCTGCTCTCTGCTAGCTGTCACGTGACAACGATTTGTTACGCGATTGGCCGAAAGTGCCGAAACCTTCATCGAATCAGCGACGTGGATATTGGACATTTCCTCTCCCTTTCATGTTCCCCTCTTGCCCACACTTGACGATGACGATTCTTAATTCTTCAGAACATAAAATTCGTCAAATTGGAACTTTGCATTGAAATATCTCAGCTCCTAAGGCACGTAGGACCAAAGCGAAGACACTTTTCTTATGTAAATCAAACCCAAGCTATCCATTAAGACCATTCAAAGTCTAATCGGATCAGCCGTTATTGAGATTCGATAATCTCAGGGTACTTGATCGCGCGGCGTGCCGTAATAGATACACTCTGTGTCTCGCGCTGCGCATATATCTATATATATACTTGGCGCGAGACACTACCGTGTCTCTTGATGCTAAGGAACAACATATTTAATTTAAAAATTATAATGTTAGGTAAGTTATACATATACATACATACAATTAAGAAAATATATATTTGCACTGTTGTTAATAATTATTATATAATAAAATATAGATTCTAAAAATATAGATTCTACGGGTTTCTTTTATTATATTTTCCGAATATACAGAACGGCAGCGGTTGAGCAAACAAAAAATGCACTCCTCGGTACTCTTTCTTAACAAAACTAAAAATATCAATCTTTCGTAAGATAAATAGCCCTAATAAAAAATGTAACTAACTATGTCGGCTCAGTATCTCGCACGCACAGGTGGGAACGCTCCCCACCACGCACAACCACACTCGACCAGAGGCTACTAACTCACGGCCTCCTAGCGCACTAGGACTCTTACAATAATATATGATAAATAAATAAATATATATATATATATATATATATAATACGTTAAAAACGATAATTAATATATTAAGTCGCCCCATAAGTTCGTACCGCGATGCAAAACATTTTACTGAAAAACTAAAGAGATTTTATAGTCTCGGTATAATATTTTTACCGAAAAAATGAGAAGTTTTGAAACAAGAGAGTGATAACATTTTCTCATAGCAGTTATAGATGTGTTTCAAAAATTAATCTAAATATCAGTACAATAATCGGCACGAACTTATGGGACAACCCAATATAATAATAATAATAATAATAACTATGTATGTACAGGGTGATAAAAAAGTGATGATCACCGCTTTTAGGGGTAAATCTGCACCTTGGGGTCGGTGGAGATTCGTAAAAAAAATTTGTCACAAAATTGTTTATAACATCGAAAATTAATGCGAAATTTTTTTTAGATCAGCATATTTTACTCGTTGCAAGGAGAAAATTTCAAGAACGATTGTTAAACGTGTCACTCTACACAATTGAATCGTTGCGAAATCTTTAACAATCTTTCTTGATCAAACGGTTCGTTTGCGGCATATGGTTCCTTCTTACTTTTCATTCTTACAACGAGCAAAATATGTTGATATAAAACAAATTTAACATTATTTTTCGATGTTATAAACAATTTCGCGACAAATTGTAGGTGTAGGTTCACCCCTGAAAGCGATAAGCATAAATTTTTTAATACACTTAATAATAATATCTTCGTGTGAGGATAGTAACATCCTCCGGTCATTCTTCCCTCGACTTCTGCAATGAAACATCTTCGTCTCGGCAAACTTCTAAGTATTAGCGTTTCAGATTGGCTTTTAAAACGACTCTTTTCTCAAACAATTCCTCAGAGAGCCTGTTACACTTAGGCGAATTTGTAATTGTAGCGTAGGAAAACAGCCTTTCTACTGGGGCTGATGACGGCAGGAGAGTGTTGTATTTGAAAAACAACTTATTTATTTGCGTATATTTTTCCAAAATATTCCATTCCTGATTCTGGTCTTCCAGAAAGTGTAATACCTGCAAATATATTTTAAAAAATTAGGAATATGTATATTTTATTAAATATTTTTCCCATAAATATGAAATTACTTACATGCAATGCTGCCTTCGAAGAATAGTC
The DNA here is from genome assembly GCA_960531205.1 of Andrena bicolor. Classification (NCBI taxonomy): domain Eukaryota; kingdom Metazoa; phylum Arthropoda; class Insecta; order Hymenoptera; family Andrenidae; genus Andrena; species Andrena bicolor. The sequence continues at coordinate 29,769,190 of OY482668.1, forward strand.
TCCAACGTTTACAGTTCGGATTTCTCCGAAATCGAAAAAATCATTTTGGCTGGTGGATGCGGATGAGCTTGGGATTTGTTTGTTGTTGAGCTTCATTTTCTCAACCACCTCTTTCTGGAAAAGATTCATTAATCTCTCCCGACTGTCTTCATTAATGCATGTAAACCACCTATTCTTAAATTTGGGATGCGTTAATGCAGCTAATGCGCTATTATTTGCTTCCGGTGTTGAAAACATAAAAAATTCTGCAAATCGTTTTTCCAAGCTATCGCGGAGGCATGTGGTTAAAGGTTTGCAATATTTCCACTGTAGCTCTATTAATGCATTTAATTTCCTTTGCACGGAAAGGAGGCACGGTAAAAGTGTTCCGTAAAACACATTATTTTCTCCTTGGAGAATGTCAAGAGCTTCCGCCATTGGTGCTGTACACTTCAAGTGTTCTGTTATGTACAGAAAGTCATTTTCTCGTAATATATTTTTGATTCCTAATGCCTTCGTCAAATCGTTCATTTTATTCTTAATTGACAAAATTTGTTTTAAGGAATCATATAAGGAATTCCAGCGCGTCTCACCTGATCTCTTTATAGCATGTCCAATTATATTCAAAACTATTTCTGCGGATTTTGGTCGCATTGCCGCTTTCCATAAAATATTACATTTTTGTATAACGTCAGTATGAATTACAGAAAGCGTTTCAACTTTAGTAATTGTATGCATCATGTCCGTTGTGATGCACAAATTTAGTGTATGTGCAGCACATCGAATATGACGTGGTAATAAATATGTAATTTGATCGTTGGTCTGCGTATGGTTTTCTCTTTCTTCTTCTAATTCTTCTCCTTCTTCTTCCTCGTCGCTAGAAGATGTCAAGGAAGAGTTCAAATAATCTTCTTCTGTTTCTGTATTAATTATCTGTTCCTTCACGCCGAAAGTTTTAAAGGTCTTTACAAAATTGCTACCATTATCTGTGATGGTAGCCACAATTTTTTCTATATTCAAATTAAATTCTGCATGAATATTATGTAGCATATCGGTGATTCGACTGCAACAATGAGTCCCACCAAAACGGCGACAAGCTAGTGCAGCGGATTTTCTTTCGTACATGGGTGAAATCCAATGCGCTGTTACTCCCAGGAAACTGCGTCGTCTATCAGACCATATATCAGCCGTCGTGATATTGACTGTATTGTCAAGCCCCAGATTTTTAAATATTTGATAAAAATATTTATCGTCCACCGATTTTAAAGGGATCATTGCACTGATAACATACCTTGCAATGTCCAATTCAAATAGATTTTGATCTATTATTACTTTTCCTCGTTTAGTGATGTCACTCCTGTGCTTCCGGTTTCCCATTTCACTGACATATTCATCAAATGCAAGGGCATGCTTCCGCTTTAAATGGGATCGAAAGTTGGACGACGATGTTAATTGTCCTTTAATTTCGATCTTCTTCGGCAAACACACTTGGCACAATACAGTGACACACTTTTCAGTAGATTTTTCTTCCACTATCTTAAAATATTTTCCACTTAAAATACTGGGCACTTGACGACGTTGTGCAATCGCGTCTTCCTCCGCATTTAATGCAAGATTTTCACATGCGGGGGAAGTATTTTGAACATCGCATTCACTGTCGCTCATTTTAATGTCAAGTATAAAGAAATAAAAAGTAAAAAACAAATAAAAAATATTACTTAATTAAATTTGAATTATATTTAAAAAAAATGAAATAAATAAAATACTATGATAATACGATATTAAATACACTACTATGAAATAGAATAAGAAATATATTAAATTATATTTAAACAAAAATTAAATAATTAAACTACTACGATAATACGATATTAATACATTAATTGTAAGTACGAAGGAATAGAATAAGAAATAGATATTAAAGTATATTAAAAAAAAATGCAATAAATAAAATAATACGATAATCCAATACCAAATATACTACTAAGAAATTGATATTTTTTTTTTAAATTGGGCAATTCCCGGGCACTCAGTCCTAGTGGACCATTGTGCCCGAGCCCTTGTGGGCAGTCCTAGTTCGGAGGGCTTGCCGCCAGTCCGGCCTCTCGTGCGAACTTGAGAAGCCCGCTCACGGTCGTGTCCTCCAGGTTTGTAGTGCGGGGGAAGGCAGTTCCCAGCAACAACTGTCTCTGGGCCGCCATATCCACGCACTGCGTCATTAGGTGGAGCGGCGTTTCGTCGTCCTCCCCGCACCGCGGGCACCTAGGTCCCTCGACGATCCCCAGGCGCGCCAGGTGCTTTCTCGTGTGCCAGTGTCCTGTGACCATCCCCACGAGCAGTCGCAACTGCGACCTGTCCAGGCGGCTGAGTGCCGCCCCTATCATTTTTGAAGGCCGCTTCAGCAGAGCCTTCGCGTGTCCCATCTGTTCGGTCCGTTCCCAGAGTTGCCCGAGTTGCTGTCTGATCCAGCACCTCGTCCACTCCTTCACAGTCCCCATGGAGACACCTACGGTGCAGGACAGGTCCCGGTCCGGTTTACGCGCACCTTCTCGGGCCCTGTCGTTTGCCCCTTCGTTTCCCTTGATTCCGGCGTGTCCCGGAACCCATAAAAGACTGACGCGGTTGCTATTAGCCAGCTGCGTCAGTGTGTCCACGCAGTCTAGCACCAGACTGGATCTCACCACTGTGTTGTGTAGGGATCCGAGTGCGGCCCGACTGTCGCTACAGATATAGATGTGCTTGCCCTCATAGCCCCTGTCCAGATTCAATCTGGCACAGGTCCTGATAGCCTGCACCTCCGCTTGAAAAACCGATACGTGTGGGCCCAGGGCGATGGATCTTTCCACCCTGGGCCTCTCCCCCCATATCCCGGCTCCGGTTCCGGTTTTGGTTTTGGAGCCATCTGTATACCAGGTGGGCCCCCCCGGAGAGAGTAACTCCTTCTCGCTCTCTTCCCAGTCCCTCCTGCTTGGGAATCTAACGGCGAAGTTTTGTTTGAAGCGGTAGGCTGGGTCACATTGGTCTCCCCCGCAGTCCAGGGCCTCATGCGAGTCCCTTACGTCCTGCAGGATCGCTGCGTGCCCGTTCCTCGCGCCTTTCCATCTTCCCGCGAAGTGTATCCTCAGGGCGGCCTTCCTAGCCCCGGCCTCCGCAGCCAAGTGCGGTGGCGCCAGGTCCAGCAAGACCCCCATCGCCAGGGTAGGCGTGGTGGGGAACGCACCCGTCATCCCCAGCAGTGCCAATCGATACACCTTGCTCAATGTCCTGCTGTGGATGTCCCTCCTCATGGAGGTCCACCATACCACTGAGGCGTATGTCAGTTGGGGTTCCAGGATGGCTGTGTAGATCCATTTGATCACCCATGGTTTTAACCCCCATGTGCTGCCGAACATCCTTCTGCAGGCCCAGTAGGTGACGAGCGCCTTCTGGGTCTGCTTCGTGATGTGGCTTTTCCACGTTAGCTTCTTATCCAGGGTCACTCCCAGATATTTCACCTCCGAGGAGGTGTGAAGCTCCGCCCCGAAGATTGAGGGGGCCTTAAACTTTAGGTTTCGCTTCCTCGTGAACAGTACCATCTCCGTCTTGCACGGATTCACCCTTAGGTTTTGGTTGTGGCACCATTCCTGAACCAGTGTGAGCGCCTTCTGCATTCTCCTGGCCATGCACGTCGGGCTCGTGCCCCTGACTGCAATCACTATGTCGTCAGCATAGCCCTGTACTATTACACCCTCTTCTCCGAGCCCACGCAGTAGCTCGTCCACCACCAGGGTCCACAGCAGTGGGGAGAGAACTCCCCCCTGCGGGCAGCCCCTGTCGGCCCGAGCCCTTATCGTGGCCCCTTCCCAGCTGGCCATCACTGCTCTAGTCCGCAGCATGTTGCGGATCCACCTTTTGATCGAGTCTTCGATCTTGAAGCTGTCTAGGGCCCTGCTTATGGCATCTAGGGATGTGTTGTCGAACGCTCCCTCGATGTCCAGGAAAACGCTCAGGACCGACTGTTTCCGCTCCAGGGCCTCTTCTACCACCCCTACCAGGTGGTGGAGCGCCGTCTCCACGGATCTGCCGGCCTGATACGCGTGTTGGGAGATTTGTACTGGTCTTTCCACCAGCGCATGTTCCCTGATGTGCCTATCCACCAGTCTTTCCAGCGTCTTCAGCAGGAAGGACGTTAAGCAGATAGGCCTGAAGGATTTGGCAGAGTCGTAGTCCTTCTTCCCTGGTTTGGGTATGAATACGACTCTAGCCGTTCTCCATGTTTTGGGTATATACCCCAAAGCAAGACAGGATTTGAAGATAAGGTCCAGTCGTTTTATCAGGTCCTCCCCTCCCTTCCTGTAGAAGTGAGGGGAAGATCCCGTCCACCCCCGGACTCTTAAATCTCTTAAATGAGTTTATGGCCCATCTGATCCTGTCTCGGTTTACCACTCTGGAGGCCATCTCCCAGTCCTTCGGTTCCTCTTTCTCAGGTTCCGGCTCTTCTGTTGGCTGCCCCTGCTGAAAGAGCCCCGAACCTGGGAAGTGGACCTCTGTCAAGTGCTCCAAAATTTGCTGCCGGTCCTCTAGATACCTCCCGTCCGGGAGTCTGAGTCCGTTCAGTTTTTCAGAAGGCCCGGATGCGAAGACCCTTCGAAGCCTGGCCACTAGTGGTAGGGCCTCGGCTTCTTGGCAGAAATCCCTCCAGGTCTTCCTTTTTGCTGCTCTAATGAGCTTCTTGTAGGATCTATGGGCTTCCCTGTAGTTTTCCCATTCAATCCTCGTGTCAAGCCTCATGGCTCTGTTCAGCAGCTTCCGGGCTCTGGTCCTGTGCCTACTCAGCTCCTGGTTCCACCAGGGTACCCGTCTGCTGCTCTTCCTTTGCTTGGCCGGGCATGACGTTTCGTACGCTTGGGTGATCGCAGCCTGCAGTTCCTCGACCGCCTGCTCGATCCCCCCACCCGTTCTCGGGCGTCCACAGTACCCCCCGAGCCGTCCTTCTAGCTCCTCCTTGTAGAGTTGCCAGTCGGTGGCCCTGGGGTTCCTGTAGACCCCCGTGGGTTCGTGGTTCGCGTCCCCCGCCAGTCTGAATTCGATTAGCCTGTGGTCTGAGAGAGTTACCTCCTCCGCCACTTGCCAATCCTTAATTGCCTGAGCCACCTTCCTGGAGCCCAGCGTGATGTCGATTACCTCCTGCCTTCCGGTGGTAACGAAAGTGGGCTTGGAGCCTCGGTTGAGTATCTCCAGTTCCGTGGTCGAGAGGTATTCAAGTAAGCTCGTCCCTCTCTTGTTGATATCGGTGCTGCCCCATATGATGTGGTGGGCATTGGCGTCGCATCCACCACCAGTTGCAGCCCTCTATTTTTACATGCCTCCACCAGTACTCTGAGTTCCCTCGTTGGGGGGGACTCCTCGGAGTCGTATGGTAAGTATGCTGAGCAGACCACGATCTTTTCCGTGTTCCCACCCATTTTCGGCTCTATTAGGACAGCTGTTAGGTCCCTAGTGCAGAATTCTCCCAGCCTCAAGGCGTTTAGTCTTTTACTCGCGTAGAAGCACGCTCTTGGGCCGGGATCACCGGGCCCGTGTATTACCGTGCCCAGTTTCGTGTTCAGTCCTCCTACTCGACCCCTGATCAGCCAGGGTTCCTGTATGAGTACTAAATCTGTTTGCTGCCCCACTATGCGGCGGTCGAGTAAGTCCGTCGCCGCTTTGCAGTGCTGCAGATTGATCTGCGAGATGCTGATGCATCCTGCAGCCATCTTGACTGCAGTATTGCCCGCTCTCGCACATGCTCCCGGGGAGATAGTGTGTCCCGTGTTGCGGTCCACTTCCCTATTTCCCCCCTCGCTTTACCGTGGTGGTCTTGCTCGCTACCCCGGCGGTTTTGTGGAACTGGTACCCCTTTAACCCATGGGCGGTGGTACTTTGTACTCCTCCCCGGGTCCCCGAGTTCCCAGCCCTACCTAAACCCACGGCCTTCAGGGGTCTCCCCCTTTTCCCGCGGGTGGGCATGTCCCTTTTTATCGTGGAGGGTGGGTCCCCACCCGTGGGTGCGCCTGAGGTCTCCCTCCTGGTCGCCACCACCGATGGTCCCTCCCTTTCCTCCACTGCCCCACTTAGGGATTGGTCCTGAGGGGCCGGGTCGGCGCCGGGACTGGGCATCGCCCCCGCGCTCGAGGCCTCCCCCGCTCCCTCCGGCTCATCCCCTACCCCGACCTGAGGTGCCGCTCCCGCGCCGCTTCCGGTTTTCCGCCCCCCACGCCGGTCCGGGCCGAGCACTCCCTAAAGAGCGCCCTGCCCAGCCCCACGTGGACGACGAAGCCCCGTCTACTGAGCGCTTCGTGCGACTCCGCGTCCACCCCCAGAATCAGGTTCACGGATCGTTCGCCCTCTTTTCTACCCCACACCCTCCATAATTGGGTGCGGAGGCCCGGGTTTTGCCGACCGATCCGCTGCAAAATGACTTCCGTCTTCTCTGGGGGTCCAGGGATGACGGTCGCCATCTTTCGAAGCCTGGGTAGGCACTCTCTCTCCATTACCTGGAGAGATGCGCCCTTCCAAGGCTTCAGGTTTTTTGCCGCTTCTTTCGGCCATTCCTTGGCGGCGGCGTCCGTGCAGGTGACCCAGAGGATGCCCTGCACGAACCTGCACTCTTCGAAACGGGGGACCGCCATTTCCTTAGGGATGGCGTCCATCGCTTCTCCGAGCCCTCTCATCACCAGATCCCCCTGCTCCGGTGTTAGCGTGGATTCGGGGTAGTCTGATGGCGCTATTGCCATCTTTCTACCCCCGACCAGCGCCTCCTTGAAGCTAGAGGGCTCTGGGAAGATGTTCCCTTTCTTTTTTGCAGGGTGTTCGGGGGTCGAGCCATCGGTCTGTCGAGCCCTTTTTAGGCCCTTGCCGGTGGTCTCCCCTTCCTTCCCATCCTGCTTTGCGGAGGGGTCTGTTTGCCCTTCATGAGGGCCCACCTCCCCCTCCGCTGCTTTTCCAGAGGTCGGCGCTCCCGCTTGGGTCGCCTCCAAGGTGGTCCCGGATGAAGTCAGTTTGGCCTTCCGGGCCCTCCTTTTTGCCGCCCCGCTGCGGTTCGCCTTCCTCTTCTTCGTCTGGGTATCGGACGCGGCTTCGGCGTTGTCGCCGTTACCCTCGTCCGTCCCCCGTGTGGTAGCGTCCGTCACCGAGAGCCCGGTTTCGATCGCCGCGGCTAGCGCCGCGTCAGTCTCTGCCGGTCCCTGTATGGTGGCTTCCGTCGCGTGTACGGGAGATGTTCCCTCTTTCGAGGGCCCTTCTCCCGCTGTGGTTTTGGGTTTTTGGGTTTTTATTTCCTCCATAAAGTTCCCACGAGTGTGCAGGAAGTATGCGGTCCACCCCCACAGAGCCTGCTATGTGGGGGTAAGGCTGAATACAATGGGGGGTCGCCTGGTACCCCAAGGGCATCGTTCGAGGCACCATACCCCGGTACCATTCATCCCTCGGCACGATAGCTTCCACCTTGGATTGGGGAGTTGGTCCACGACAGGGCCTTCGCTTGCCACGCGGGGTTGTTAGGCCCCGGGGTTCGCTTATAGCACCCGCTAACCATCACGATCCCCGACCCCCCCTTCGCTACGGCCCGGTCACCGTGTGGTGATCCAGTCCGCGGCGATCAGAGGAGCCGCTTCACGCTCTGGCCGTTCTCCTATCCGCCACCCGGAGACGCGCTCGGTTGGTGCTCAACCTAGATCGACACGGGCCGATCTAGTCCCCCGCTCCCCTTTACGGGGGTAGGGGGACCGCCGAGAAGAAATTGATATTAAATTATATAAAGAAAAAATTATTTAAAGAAATGCAAAAGATTTAACAGTTTGGACAGCGAAGCGTTGAAGTCGCGAGCACAATTCAATCTGCCTGAAAGCACACTTGGAGGCAGATCGTGTGTTAAAACAAATGACTGATTTCCATGCGCGGATCTGAAGAAAGGGGAACGTCAGCGAGAAACAGAAATTCGGAAAAGGATGCATAATATCGAGAAACCCGAATCTTATAACCAAATCTTAAATAATAATAAGAATAATCTTTGAAATGGCACGAAGCCGCCCGTCAACCGATCTTCGGCAAGTGTCGACATGGAGTCGCACGTGTCGCTCGTGTCATAAATTTTATAGAAAGTCGAGTTCCTTATATTTCATTGCATAGATGCGAAAATGACACCTGGCAATCTTCCGATTTAATTTTTAACGAAGATGGCTTTAAGTTCAGGAAATTAACTTTTTATGTAATTTCGTTCATTACAGCCGAGGTATGACGCGTCTAGGCTTATTTTCCTCGGGAAAACCGGAGAGAATGAAAATTATGAATATAGAAATTTTCGTTATTGGACAATGAGTCATTCCACGCGAAATCAGATTGTCATTGGAATAACAGTTCAGATTTGGTTGAAACTTGAATATGTATGTTGTAGTTTTTAGGAAGTCAGAATCTCCCGGAACTACCCTTTATATATTTTTATTATAATGCATCGATCTCGATGGAATCGATTTTTTAATAACGATCTGAATTAAATCGAAAAACCGATTCTATGGGAAAGATCGGCATCCCTATGCCCGAGACGCTGTGTCGCGGCCGCGTAATCCGCGGTCTTTTGTCGCGCGATTTCGCCAAAAACGCAACGTCGCGCCGCGCGTCCAACAATGCCGTCTGGTGCGGACCCGTCAGTGATCGCGACGCGGCGATGCCGCATCTTCGACATAATAAAAATTATTTCAGTTAAAGAAGACAAATTTTTTACCATTGATTTTGCAATTATTCTTAACCAATACAATTTTATAATACGAGGGGGCTACTGAAAAATTTGAAAAAATGTGGATATAGTCCTATTAGTTTTATTTACGGACAAGTTTTGAGAAATACGGACACTTTAAAATTGGCCACATGAAAATTAATTGAATGTAACGGTATACATACAGTATACAGTCAGTCACGAAAGACTTAGTACACCTGCAAAATTTAACACATTTAAAGCAAAAATGCAAAGAGAAGCAAGGGTTTGGAGCATATTTCAGATATTAACTACTTAATTAGTTAAAATTAAACAAATTATGTAAAAATGACGATTTGTTTTACATTCGTTTACACGAAATTATAATTAAACCGATATTGCATGATATAACCATAAAGCATGGATAATGTGGGTATATTAAACTGAATAGAATTCGTTATGATAATAATAATTACAAGAATTATAAGAACAAATTTTGTTTACAAAAGATATTGCGATATTGTGCTCCCGTTTATTTGCATTTTCTACCAAACAAATGTAAGAAACATCGTCATTTTTTCATAATCGATCTAAAGTTAACCAATAAATAAATTAATGTCCATAGAACTTCCAAAACCCTAGCTTCCTTATAGTATTCGAAATTTGTCAGTTATGTTTATACGAAGATTTTTTCTACTTTTAGAATAATAATTATGGATTGTTTATAAAGTTGCGAGATTCATTCCATTGAAATGAGTTCAAACACGGTATATATTGGATTATTTTCAGAACTATAGATAATTAAATATGAATGTAAGATTTATAATGTAATAATGCTAAAAATAATCCGATTTATATCGCGTTTAAATTCATTTTCATCTAAAAAATCTCAAGAGTATTTTACTGAAACGTTCATGCCGATACGATAGAATATATGGAAGTTTTACATACATGCTATTAATATAAGTATAATCCATCGCAAGCAACAATGTATGGCTCTCCAGCCGAAGCTCGAACCAAGATCACAAGTCGCCGCCGAACAGCCCAAGTCCTCAACTCGAGGCGGGATCCCGCGTCGAAAGTTATTCGAAGCCGTCGAATAAAAGTCGAATAAACTACGGATAAACATAAAAACCTTATTCGACGGTTCGAATAAAAGTTCCTCGAATCAAGAAATTATCTTTCGACTAAATTCAGTTCGAATAAAAAAATTATCTTCCGCTGTCGAATAAATTCGCTTCGAATAAATTTATTTATTCGTGATGTTTCGAATAAAGATAAACCGTGTTATTCGAAACTCCGAATAACGAATAAACGTAAACCGTGTTATTCGAGGATTCGAATAACGAATAAAAGAAAAAGTATCTTTTATTCGAAACGTTATTTAAATAATTTTTTATCTAGATAATGCGCATCTCTGGCTGCGGTTTTGATTTTCGCAAAGATTTTATTATCAGTGACGGTTCTAGTTGCCATGCCAAGACCTATTATTTTGTTTTGAAAGCAGTATGGTTCTTGTATCAGAAGTATGTCAGTCTGATTTACATGTGCTGCTTGTCTTAGCTCGTCCATTACGGTCCTGGAACCTTGTGCATTGATTTGAGCTACTTTAAGCTTTGGCATTTGTACTGTCGCATTTTGGGGCTTAGTTACCATAATCGATTTTATTTAAATAATTTTCAACCGCGAATTTAAATGCGGGACAGTCTTTGGCTCTAGATGAGTGATTGCAGGGTTTGTTTGCTCTCTTATAATTAACGCAGATCGTTGACAGCGTTTTGGTTGGACATGAATTAAAGGAGTGCCCGTCTTTGCCACAATGCCCGCAAGTATCGGTGGTTGCTTTGCAGAATTTTGAGATATATCCGAAAAATTGACATTTATAACAACGACTTACCGGGATGTAGTCCCTTATGTGGCATGATTGCCAGCCAATGAAGATTCGGTTGCTTTTTCTTAGTGTTTCCCTCTTTTTCGTGCCGACAGTTTTTCCGGGAGTAATGTCCTGGAAGTCTGACTCAGTTTCAGTGTCGGCAGATTTATCTTTCCTTTTTCTTGTAGGCTTCCTTTTTGAGCTTCCGCTCGACTCGCATTCCATCGCCGTTTCATCCTTGATGGGGCGTGTGGGCATGCTTCTGTAACTTTCTAGCGGCGTATTGCTACCATCCGCAGAAAGCACAGACGCCAGCGGCGTATTGTTTCTTCTAAATTGGTATTTAAAAGTGTTTAGATTTTGCACTGGTACTTCACAGGTTCCAGCGTCGTATTGCTTTCGACAGGGCAAGGCTAAGTAAACGTCTATATGCGTTGCAAAATATCACCACTTGACTCTAGCGTACGTTGCACTATTTGCACTTTTGTACTTTTGAGCTTTTGAATCGCCCGCGGTGGCGCTTGTGGCGCCAGCCCCACGCGACGGCGGCGTTGCGAAGCGGTCGAAATGAGGTTAGCTGAACACGCTCGCTGTTTTCGTTTATAGTGTCTGTTTCACTGAATGGAAAACAATGCTTATTATCACAGAATGATCGCTGTCACTTGCGTTTCACTTTCTGCTATTCGGCGTAAATTTCTGGCAAGAATAAACCACTGCACTAAGAGTATTCTGCGGAGCGACTCGCGACGCGTCTGTACTCACGGCAGCAATCTTGGCAAGTCCCCAGTAGATAGGGACAGAGGGAATATCGTTAATCCATTCATGCGCGTCACTAATTAGATGACGAGGCATTTGGCTATTTTTTTTTCTTTTTTTTTTTTGCCTTGGAGGGGAGATGCTTAATGCACACCCCCTGATGTCAGGGGGTAGTGTCGGACTCCCGCCGCCATGCGGACTACCGACTAAAACCCCTCCAGTACAGCTGCGATGGCTGCAAATATGGCATATTGCCCGTCAAGGATGTTGCGGGGACGGGTAACCCTACCAGTAGAGGCGCATAAACGCCATGCCATTAGCCTATCCAATGCCGACGCGCGGGTGCCCTTCCCGTATGTCCACCATCTTGTTCCACCGGATCCAATTCGTATGGCTCCCCTGAAGCACCCTTGCGGTGATCCCATAAAGTAGCTTCTTGGAGAGCCCTAGACCCTGGAGGTAGTTAACGGATTCGGACGACCACACACCTCTCCAGGAGAGTGTACAGGAGGAAAAGGAGATATTACGCGGGGAGATCCGTGACTCCTCCGCTAATATGCGGGCTATGTCAGGGTTATCCGCGTAATAGCTCCTGTTCCTCTCATCTTGTTCGTCCAGAGATCTTGCTCCGCTAACCACCTGCGCGTCGATCACGCTGATGCAATCGCCCCTTTTTGCGACCAGGTCAGGCTTCCTCAGTCCAGCCAAAGTCTGGAGCCGAGGCTCTACGGTGACAGTCCACCCAGCATTACGGAGACCAGAGGCTAAGACCTTACACACGGCGTCGTGTCGCTTAATGCGACCGCCATGTGTACGGTGGCAGGCCTGTATGATATGGGCAGCTGTTTCGGTGACGCGACAGCCAGCCCGGCACTGCAGCTCCCTGGTTTCCCTCCGAATGCCACGCGACGTACGAATGCGCGTGGGTAGACTGTTGACCCGGACGTGATGGTATTGGACATAGTCCCGTCCGGGTACACCGTAGGATCCCGCATCGACCCACCAGTTGGAAAGGTTGGATACTCCACACTCACGCAGCTCATACCTCACGGTCGAGGAGGAAGAGGTAGCCAGGTTCGCCAGGCGGGTGAGCATTAGACCGGGTATGGTGGTTGTAAAAGATGGGATGCCTAGGCCCCCCATCTTGCACGGAGTGTGGAAGTACCCAACGGCAGTATCGTGCGCGAGCCGCAGCCACCTGCGGATGGCCACATGCACCTGTCTGTCAAGAGGCCCTGGGTTTCCCCAGGGTTGTACCCGACAGAACTAGCGCGTGGTAGTATCGCGGGATGAGGAACGATCGTAGTATCTTGAGCCGCTGTTGCGGCTTCAAGGGGGCCCTCGTGAGCCGATCCAACTCGGTGTTCATCACGCTGCCGGCACGCTTCAGGCCTACAGGTCTAATATCCACCCCCAAATACCGCCACTGCTCCGACGGTGACAGTTGTTTGACTGGTTCGCCGTTGGCAAGGCGATACTGGGGGTCGGTCAAGACCTTATACTTCTTCTGCTTACCGGCAGGTACAATGGACAAACACGCGCTTTTGCGTGCGTTGAACGAGAGCCCCTGTTCCCCAGCCCGCGACTCGACCTCCCGCAGTGCCGCGGTCATGCCTAACTTGGTCGACGAGATCAGGACGATGTCATCCGCGTACGCAAACGCGTTGACACGACATCCTCCGATCTCGTAACCGACGTCATGGGGTACGGATCTTAGTATCTCATCCACGATAAGGCAAAACAGAAGGGAAGACAGTGGATCACCCTGTCTAACTCCTCTGCGAACATGGAAGGGCTCCGAGCGAACACCCTCAACTTCAAACATCGTGGTGCTATTCGCGTACAACCGAGCGGTGTAGTTGGAGAAACCCTCCGGCAGACCCGTTCGTCCCAGGACGGCGGAGATGGCATGATGGCTCACTGAGTCGAAGGCTTTGGCCACATCTAATGAAACTACATGGATCTCTCTTAGATGTGTCCGTGCATCTTCGAGCAGTGTAGCCACCATTGAGATATTCTCCGCGCACCAATCATCTAAGCATCGCTGCCTTACATCCACAAGGCCGGCTTCACGTAAACGCTTGGCCAGGATCTTGTGGAGATGGCGGACGGTCACTGATGCGATGCTGATGGGGCGGAAGTCACTCGGTTCCGCAGCCCCATCCTTCTTGGGAACGAACACGGTCCGGCTTACAAGCATGTCCGGAGGAAAACCACCCGACGCGAGCACGATGTTGAAGAACAGGGTTTTAATGTTCGCCGGGACTGCCTTCCACTGCCTGGTCCTGATACCATCTGTACCAGGTGCCGAAGAATTGGCCATTGTGACTTCGATGACTTCGTCACACGTTACCGGGTGCCACATGTACTCCAGGGAGGGCGAAGGTGGAGCACGCCTTGTTTCCGCGACGGGGAATGACTCCTGAGACACGAATGGGCCCCAGTGTGCTGCCATGGTGGCAGCATCTGGTGTCCGTGCCTCCGGTCGTCCGTCGAGGATCTCCTTGGCAGCTCTAGAGATATTTGTCTTCATGAGATGCTGTACACAGGCATACTCCCGGCGACGTCGCCGGTTCTTCGACACCTTGATGGTCGGATCCGGTTCCATAAACGGACGCGGTCGTCTCGGGGGAGGGACCAGGAACACCTCCCGGAGCCAAGCACAGAGTTGGGCGGTCACATCACTCCCACAGATAAAGCTGTCAGCTATCCGTACAAGAGTGGGTGAGCCAAACCCCCGGATGCAGCTGACCACAGGGATTAAGTCCTGCATGGCCAGTGTGAATCCGTTGTGCCGGACACCACTCCCCCGCGTCGAACGAGGTGATGGCGGGATTGTCGGACTCGCGGATGGTATGAGTCCGCACGCCTCTTCGCCCCGCGGTGTACTTACACTGAGTTCATCAGCGGCTGAGCGAAGGGAGGAGTCGCTGTTGTCCTGGCTGTCGTCCGTTCCCCTTAAGGTTTGGACGTCATGGAGGGCTTGGGCTACAAGGTCCTTGTAATCCGCCCTCCGCCTCGCGCCCTTAATAGCCTCAAGGGTGCGGTTCATGGGGAGTGTATCCATGAGGTGTTGGTTCACGAACCGCAGATTCTGGGCGACAGCCAGTGCCTCCTCTCTCGTCATCAAGCGCAGTTCTTCGGCGCTCCAGCGCTTCTTAACTCGTTCGACGTTGACTTCCGCGTTCGCTTGGTCCGGATGTGCGTGACGTCGGTGTACTCCCAAACCGATTGCTTTTGGGAAGGAGCGATCGCAGTCGGGACATGGGACTCCCAAGCGTGGGCTACGCGTACCCGAGGGCCCGGGGTCTGTACCACTGGTGGTTGGTGGTGACGTTGGGGTCGGTGGAACAGTCGGGGGGCGACGGTAAGGGTGGAATCGTTGCGGCGGTGGTGGACGAGCGGCTGGCACGTCGTTCACGTCCTGGTCTGTAGGTCCGGCGAGCCGAGGCCCTCGCCGGAGATTATATATTCTCTCATTATTCTTTGGGCCTACAGATGATAACGCAGCGGAAAGGGCTGGCAACCCTATGCACCGCGGGAGCTCTATGAGTCATAGTTACTCCCGTCGTTTACCCGCGCTTTTTTGAATTTCTTCACGTTGACATTCAGAGCACTGGGCAGAAATCACATTGCGTCAACACCCTCGGGGGCCATCGCAATGCTTTGTTTTAATTAGACAGTCGGATTCCCCTAGTCCGTGCCAGTTCTGAGCTGAGCGTTGAATGGCGGCCGAAGAGGACGACCACGACGGTGAAACCGACACGGAAGCCTCGCAGCAAGGAAGATCCGCGGGAGGCGATGGCACGGGACCGAGCTCGGATCCCGGATGCGAGACCGAAATCCCGACCGTTCACCTCACCCAGGCCCGGCTCGTCAACCAAACCCGTTTCCCAACCAAGCCCGACACGCCCCGCTCCTCAGAGCCAATCCTTATTCCGAAGTTACGGATCCAATTTGCCGACTTCCCTTACCTACATTAATCTATCGACTAGAGGCTCTTTACCTTGGAGACCTGCTGCGGGTATGGGTACGAACCGGTGCGACACCTCCACGTGGCCCTCTCCTGGATTTTCAAGGTCCGAGGGGAAGATCCGGACACCGCCGCAACTGCGGTGCTCTTCGCGTTCCAAACCCTATCTCCCTGCTAGAGGTTTCCAGGGAACTCGAACGCTTATACAGAAAAGAAA
Source organism: Andrena bicolor (assembly GCA_960531205.1). Taxonomy (NCBI): domain Eukaryota; kingdom Metazoa; phylum Arthropoda; class Insecta; order Hymenoptera; family Andrenidae; genus Andrena; species Andrena bicolor. The sequence continues at coordinate 29,784,698 of OY482668.1, forward strand.
ACTCTTCCCGGATCTCCCGACGGCGTCTCCAGGTTAGGATCGTCAGGGTCCACGATGTCCGGCATGATCCCGCAATAATCATCGTCAACGTCGTAGCCGCCGTCGTCTTCGACAGTTCGAGTGTTGTTGTTGTTGTTGTTGATCTTTCGTCCCGTCAGTTCGTACAAATTGCATACATCCTCAACGATTATATCAGGTAGTAGTTGCAGCATCCACGTTTTCTTTTCCGTACCCTTTACGATGACGAAGTCAATGTTCGCGAGTACGCTGGCGAGGAGCCCCGGAAGTTTGGAGTATGGAACATAGCCGTCAGACCAGCGAAGCCCGTGATGATGCTTCGCGAGCCAGGATGCTTGATGGTGATCCCGCAAATTCAGATGTTCCCAGAAGTATGGCGGTTCGAAGATCCAATGACTGATCGTCGGTGTTTTATCGTTGTTGATGTTTGCACGAATCGCGATCTCTTTGACGACGAACTCGCGTTCGATATTGAAACCTTGCAGATCGACAATGGCGAACATTATTATACGTTTAGGTAGCACCGTTGGCGACGATGTCGGAACAGCAACTGAGGTCTTCGACTTCGACGATTTAAAACAGTAGCAGTATCCGTAGTAGTAGTATTAGTAGTAGTAGTAGTAATAGTAGTAGTAATCGAACTCGTACGCACGCTATATTAGTTTGTGTACCATGTTGGTTAAAGGGCCGTATTCGACTATACGATCGTGTATGAACAAACAGACAGCGGAAGTATTAGCGGGGATAATTTCTTTGCATTCGAAATCTATTCGCACGTCCACCGTAGCGCTCTTCAACGATTCGTTTTGCCTAGAACAATCTATGACCACGATAGGCGCGTATTTAAGGAATTCGCTCGCGCTCAGCAACGGTTCTCCGTGACCGTAGTACGATCGGATGAAATTCGCGTACATATTGTACATGATCGCAAATTTATACTTGGGAAAATCTATTTGCATGTCATCGTACGGATACGTCTCGGAATTTAGGTAGAGTCGAAAGTCTGTAAGATTATTCGGGTCGAATATACACGCGGGTTTATTTGGACGATTCTTTCGATCCGTTTGCATGCCGAATAACACGTATCGTGGTTTCTCGATTTGCGACGTAGTTTTCACGGTCCACGTATGTTTCGTTGTCGCTTGCAGTAATGGATACTCGTGCACGCTCCAAGATCGGAAACTCATCGCGATCGGTCGTCCGCTTTCCAATATACGAAGCATCGATAGTTTATTCACTTCCTCCAAAACGACGTGGGGCATACGCCACTGCACCTTGCGTATCTCAAGTTTCGGGATCGCAGTGGCGGAGGTGCAGTGCATCGCGTTCGAATCATCTCGCGCTCGTATAAGAATTAGCTCGTGTCGCGCGTTCATCACGATGCGTTTGTAATCCTCGCAGAATCCTAATAACACGTTCAGGGGTACGCAGAAATTGAAAGCGCCCGAATGAAAAGTATCCTTATCGTAATCGATGTCATAATTCCAACCGGCATTCGCAAGCGCTTTGCTTCTCTCGGCTAACAATGAAACGAAATTTTTCAACGTGGTAGTGATTCCTGGATTTCGACAACGATCGATCTCGACACCGTTCAATTCGTATCGAATCTCATCGAACATGAACGCGACGCAATTATTGTCGAGAACAGCGGTCGCGGACGTTGGCGGACCTTTCGCGTCTTGCGCTGTCAACGTGCCACGACCTTCGATGTAGAGAAAACTTTCGCACGGAAGCGTGTACAGATCTTGCTGCTGTATGGGGATTCTTATTTCGTCGCTATTGTCGAACGTCGTGTTGGCGTACGGATTATACGTGTGTAACTCGATCTTCGTGATACGATTGTCGAAGGTTGGCGTATTCGCCACGTCCAAAATAATCGACATCGTGGTTACGCGTCTAATATGCGACGATGAAGCCTAACGATCGTAGGTAACGTACGTTTCGACGAGTCAATGGTTTTCTTATGCTTCTTACCGGTCCTCTTCTTATCGCTCCTCCCGTCTTTATTCTTCTTCCACTTTCGTCTGTAGATAAAGGGTTGCGTAGATGACGCGATGCAGAGACGGTAGGAGTATCAGCGACGATTCATGATTCATACGTATGATCTAACACTAACATACTACACACGCGCACATACACGTACGGTCACGCTACCTATCGCGCGGACGTCGTTGAACGTGTAAACGAATCGTTATTTCTTCTCCACGGAAATCTATAGGACGATCGTGTTGATCGACGATGCACAACGTTAGATCCTGTATTGCTCGTGCGACGATCGGCAGGTAAATGACATGTCGCGGAGTTTCCGATATCTTATATCCTGGAGGTACGCGAGGCGAAAATTCATGAATCGTGTGCACCTGTTTATCGTTACTGTACGCGCCGGTAGTGACGTTGCATGTTACTCTGATCACGTTAACGTTTATAATATTTACGGGTCCGTCGGATTCGTGCCAGATTCTCGGTAATAAGACGCGATTCGGGGAAAATCCTAGCAACGAACCCACATTGTTCTGTTTCGTAAAGACCACAAAGAACGAACAGTACAGTTCACTTTTCATGGTGTTGTTGTTAGCTCGTAGCATTAGAGGGTACTTGCCGTCATCGTCGTTCTCATTGTTACCGCGTCTTCGAGGATATCGATCGAGTATTCGTTGCTTCAGATACTCGGCGATAGCGTCTAATTCGTAGGAGCCGTGGGGGATCGTAATACATTCATTAGCGATGTTGACGATGGAGTTGTTTTCGGTGTCATAGTTCACGACGAAATAGAATTTATCGTTGCTCGAGTCGATGTTCGGTATCGTGTGAAACGTCTCCAAGTCCGCGAGTCCTAATTCGTATTGACCATCACTGAAATCTATCGGTGGAAAATAGTTTACCGTGAGCGCGCTGCTGCGACCCGTTAACGTGAGCGTGAACGACATATCATAGATTACACTCGCGAGACGGAGAGAGGGGAAGTGACGCGCGCGTACGAATACTCGGCAATTTATCGATATTATGAGTCTTTATTATAGAAGGTGTGAATCACCATTACGCATGGATACATTGTAACATAATCTTAGTACACACAAACACACACACACACGCACACCGGTAGTAATATTAGTATATAGGCCATAATTCCATAGACTTTTGCTGTAAAAATTGCATGCACAAGCGACCGCAATTCATCTCGTCGAAACGTCGAAAACGATTATGATTATACGTGATCGTTGTACCGCGTCCGAAATAGTAGATCAATTCCGCGGGTGGTCGCTGATTCCCAAAACTATCAAAGTATTGTACTCGCGGTCTGCGTTTGGCGTACGCGACCCAGTGCGTACCGGTGCCTCGATTCTCATCCAGATTCGCGATACCGCATTCATTGCTTAGTACGCGCGTAGGAAGCGTGTCACGCATAAACACCCCTCGAAAGAACCGGATGCTGGCGCATTCACGTTCTAATTGCAGGTTCGTCATAGGTTGTTGCGTTATCGCCGCCACCGTCGCCACGCGCCTATGCGATCGGCGTTTTTTTTTTCTTTGTTCGCAGTCGTCGTTGGCGTCTCGGGTTCAAGCCCGCGCCTCGCTTGTACGGTGTCAGATGCATCCCTCGCCCCTCCTTCGCCCGATTATGACGCAAAGTCTCTTTCAGCTGTTTTCGAGAAGCCTTCGAATCGTTGACCGCTTTGGTTATACCAGCCGCTCCACCGGCCAATGCCCCGATAGCTGATAAAGCGGGCAGCACGAACGGAAGAAATTGAAGAAAGCCACCGCGTTTCGCTACTCGTAGATTACGATGTCGTTGTCGCCGTTGCGGATGTTTCCTTCCAGACTTTCGTTGTTTACGTTTCGTCCTTCTCATACCCATGCCGAGTTTAGTCTTAGCCTTCATCGTTTCCCATACTCTAGTCGCGGTTGCTTTTTCACCAAAGGTCGCGTCGTTCGCGAATACTCGTTCTCGCGCTCGTTCAGCTAAGGCACGATCCGCCTGGTGTCGCCCCTCTAAATCCTTGCGACTAGAGTACGCGATATCGTGATCGCGGCACGCTGCGTCCAGAGGATTCACACCTTCGTCGCCACGAGCCAATCGCTTTAGCAAACGCGTTCCCGGTCCGCAGAACTGATAACCTGGAACGTGTAGTTCGAACGGCAGACGGTTTATGATACCGTTTACGAGACCCGATCCATTCTTCTTCTTCTGATTATTCTTCTTCCTCCTCTGATTCTTCCCTAGTCCGTGAGACGTTCCGGTCGTTGATACAATCATACAATCAAATTAGCTCTTTTACTCGTGGCGGTGGAGTCTTGATCGCTGTGCGCAGGTCAATATGCAGCTCGCGTGTGAGTTTGCAGGCATGTGGGGTTGAGCAATTACTTATAAGAATTTCGCTGCAATCCGGTGTTTGTTATTTTGGAGCTTGCTATATTCCGCCCGCTGCACTTCGTGGTGCCGTGGAGGGTAGCGCTATTTACCTTCTAGGTGACTACAATTTGCCACATGCGGATTGGAACACCGATCCTCTAGTCTTGGGTGCTAGCACTAACCCCGGAGCTTCTCAGCAGGAATACGCAGCGGTGGAATCTGTAATTGAGTCTTTCAATGAAATGGGACTGCTCCAGAGAAACAGCATTTGCAACGACAGGGGTGTCATGCTGGACCTACTCTTCACGAACGACACGTCCATCAGTATGAAGGCCGCTCTAGATCTCCTTGTGGATGAAGACCCACATCATCCGGCGCTATCTGCTTCTATCAGGGCTCATCCGACTTGCTCTCTTCCCAAGACTTCTTGCTCGCGTCTGGACTTCGGAGCTGGCAACTACCCGGCCATTAACTGCTTTCTAGGAGCTTTCGACTGGGACACCGACCTACAACAATTGCCTCTCGACAACGCAGTGGATCTTCTTTACACTCGCATCAATCATGCCGTTGTGTGCTATATTCCGTGCCGCACCTCCTTCCGGTCATCTTTCCCGAGCTGGTTTTCGAGGAATCTGAGGCACACTGTTAGAGCCAAGAAGAAGGCACACACTCGGTTTAAGCAGTCTCATTCGTGGGTCGATTACTGGCATTTTTCGCAGTTACGCTCAGCGTGTAAAAATCTGGCGCGCATAGATTATAGACGCTATATAAGTGCGGTGGAATCCAGCATCCCGTTGAACATGTCTTTTTGGAAACATGTCAACTCAAAGCGCGTGGCTGGTGTTTTTCCAGGCGTTATGTTCTCGGGGGACCATTGCGCCGATTCCGCTACTGATATTGCTGCGTTTTTTGCCAGTCAGTTCTCGTTAAATTTCGTTTCCTCTTCAGCTGGCATACAAGGTGCGAATCTCGGAGTATCATCGTCTGTGGATATACCGTACTTGAATATAGGTCTGTGCAAGGTTTTCGAGGCACTTGGTTCATTAAATGTCCACAAGAGTCCCGGTAGTGACGGTGTGCCTTCTTGTTTCCTTAAACTGTGTCAATACTCATTGTCGCGTCCACTACCCATACAGAACACTTCGTTGCGGCAAAGTTGCAGGATGGTTGCAGTAACCTTGCGATCTTGCATGGTTGCAGCGCAATGTCGATGTATGGTTGCGGCATAGTTGCCGTGCAAAGTTGCGCGGAGCGGACATAGAATTGTTACTGTGTAGTTGCGGCATAGTTGCAGTGCATAGTTGCACTGCAAGCATGCCGCAAGTATGCTGCAACTTTGCGGCAAATTTGCTGCATACTTGCGGCAAACTTGCGGCATACTCGCGGCATACTTGTGGCATACTTGCGGCATACTTGCGGCATACTTGCGGCATACTTGCGGCATACTTGTGGCATACTTGCGGCATACTTGCGGCATACTTGCGGCATATTTGCGGCATACTTGCGGCATACTTACGGCATACTTGCGGCATATTTGCAGCAAACTTGCCACAACTTTGTGGCGTTAACAAATTTTAAAACATAATATCTCCAAAACCGGCTGAAATAAAGTGTATACATTATACCTTATTGAATTCGTCTTGAAGCGCACTATCAAATGATCTGTTAAAAAAAGAGTTCCGTTTAAAAAAAAAATTGGTCATCGTATCTCGTAAAATAATAATCTAAGAAAAATTTTCCCCCTCCAACCATGCAATTTCATATAAACAAATTCTTTTATATCTCCAATACGTTAAGAAATATCCAGGTGTTTACTGTTTCCGCTTACATTCTGTATAATGAACTAAAATATCAAATACCAGCATGCCCCGTCCCGGTTTCGCCTGAGGTATTAGCGTGACTGATTCGTGTTTATTAGAATTAATATCTTTCAAGGAAATTAAGTATTTTGAAAAGAAGCTTAATTGCTTCATAATATTTCGAAAAAGATAACATTCTTGGTATATATAATGATTTTCTGACATTCGGATGAATTGTTATTGCGCATTCTTTTCTTTTTTTTTGTGTTTTACTTGGTGGAAATCCCCACGGATACCCCCCGCCCGCGGGGGCGGGCAGGGGCTATGTGGGACTCGAACCCACTAAAACCACCAAGGTGATCTACCTCGCGCGCGGAGCTGCGCGCCTGAGGGGAGGGATTTGGACGCGAGATCAATCAAGCGATACGTTCGCTACCCTGCCCCCTTGCGCTTCGTGCAGCCCCGCGCTAGGTCCCCTGAACGGGGTCGTCCCTGGGGGAGTATTACGACCTCCCCCAGCAATGTTCTCCGGGACTGGCGACTCGCGACGGATCACGCGCCCGAGTCGCCCCTTCCGGGGTCGCTGCTGCTAGGGCAGGTGGTGTCCCTCGACACCCCCGCCCCGCGACCCCGCGATCGAACTCCCAACCGGTGCCGCGCAATAATTGGTAGCGCGGCCGGACCGGGGCACTGTACCTCGGGGTAGCTCGATCGCTCAGACGGGAGCGGCCGCCGCCGCTCCCCTGGGGGGGGGGCTTTAACATGCCCCCCCCCGTTCTCCGTACCTCGCGACGCCGCCGCGGCCCTGGCGAGTCCGATGCCACGATTCGTCGACCGCGGCGGCCCTTCGTGACAACGAGGGCCGCCGCATTTCTCGACTCCTTCCTGATGTCCCCCGGCGCGCGTCCCCCTCCGACACAGAAGGGGCGGCGCACCGGGGGCATAACGGCCGCGCCTGTTGCGTGGCGCGGCCCCGTCCCAATCCCCTATGGCGGGGAGCAGCGGGACGGCGCGGCCGGGGCTTAACACCCGGGGGAGCGGGGCGATTTACGCAACTAAGTCGCCGCACGACCTCCCCCGGCCCCGGGACATCTTCTCCCGCGCCGCCTCCTCCTTCTCCAGCATTATTGCTTCGGAGAAGGAAGCCATGGCTTCCCAACAGTCCCGATCCCCCGCCATGCGACGCACGACCGTCGCCAGCGAGAGATCGGGACCCAGCTGCAGCTCTAGGACTCGGCGGTCGTCCAGCCACTCCGCACACCTGGCCAGAGTGTGGTCCGCCGAGTCCACGTCGCCCCGGCCGCAGCTGTGGCACTGCGGCGCCTCCTCCCGCCCGATGCGACACAAGAAGTCACCGAAGCAACCGACTCCGGTGAGCATCTGTGTCAGGCGGAAGGTCAGCCTGCCATACCTGCGCCCCACCCATTCACCGAGAATGGGCAGCAGCGCCTCGACGACGCGTCCCTCCCGATGTTCCGGGAGGGAGAGCCAGTCGATCCACCTGGCTCCCATGCGTCGCCGGGCCTGGTCCCGCGCGTCGGGTCCGACCGGCGCCAGGGGGTCCCCCGCTCCGCTGAGAAGCGAAGTATACCTCCGCGAAATATACCTCCGCCTCCATCTCAGCGAGCAGATGGAATGGAGGGGACCCACCCAGCGCCGACAGCTCGGCGTGTGACACCGTGCGGTAAGCCCGCACGGCACGGAGGACTGCGCGGCGATGAACCTTTGCCAAAAGGTCCCGCCCCACGCGACAGCCCTCCAGGTCGCCGGCCCAGACTGGCGCTCCGTAGAGCGCCATGGACCGGACGACCGTCACGTATAGTCGCCGAACTGCTTCGTGCGGGCCTCCCAGGTTGGGCATGATGCGCCCGAGGGCGAACACCTGTCGCTCCAACCTGGGGCCCAGGACCCGAAAGTGGCTCGCGAATCGCCAGTAGGTATCCAAGGTCAGACCGAGATACTTCATCGATCGGCCGACCCTGATGCAGGCCTCCCCGACTCTGAGAGACGCTCTGACGGGGATGCCAGTTCCCACCCTGTCCGCGAGCCATACCACCTCCGTTTTATCGGAGGCGACTCGCAGACCGAGCGCCTCTATCGCGGGGATGACGAGCCGCAGTGTTCTCTCCGCGAGGTCTAGTGCTGCCAGCCACCTCGGCCCAGAGGCCACCACCAGCGTGTCGTCGGCGTAGCACACGAAAGACACGTCAGGCGATGGCAACTCCACCCGCAGCACCGCGTCGTACGCCAGGTTCCATAGCAGGGGCCCTAAAACGGACCCCTGTGGCACGCCGCTGTGCACATGGGCCACCCCGTCCCCGTCTCGCCCGACGTAGGAGACCACTCGGCCACGGAGGTAGTCCCAGATCAGGCGGCGAAGGTAGAGCGGGACGCGATGGTATACCAGCGCCCGCTCGATCGCCGCCCAGGAGACGGTGTTGAACGCGTTGGCGATGTCTAGTGACACCGCCACGCTGACACCGCCCCCCTCGACCGCGCGGTCCGACAGCGACCGAACCAGTACAATAGCATCTACGGTCGATCGCTGCCGTCTAAAACCGAATTGGCGATCGGACAGATCCGGGAACTCCGCAGCTCCGAGATGGTCCATGAGGCGGGCAGCTATAATCCTTTCCAGGAGCTTGCCCGCCTCGTCGAGGAGACAAATCGGCCGATAGGCCGAGGGTGACTCTGCGGGCTTACCAGGCTTTCGCAGCAGCACTAGCCTCGCCTCTTTCCACGCGCGGGGAAACCTCCCGGTCCTCAAGGCCGCGTCGAAGACGCACCTGAGGCCGCTCCCTAGGGCGCCCATCGTGCAGGCCCAGACACGCCCGGGTACTCCGTCCGGTCCGGGTGCAGCGTTCTTCGAACGCATTCGACGCACCGCGGACTCGAGCTCCTCGTCCGAGACCCTCGGGGCATCCGCTATGTCGGTGCCCCATGCGAGCTCCGGATCTCCCGAAGCGTCGACGCCACCCTCCCCCGGAACTGGGGGAGGGGGGAACAGCGCCGACAAAACCTCCAGGAGAAACCGGGGCTCGAGGCCCTCCGTGACAGGGGGCGCCCAAGGTCCGAGTTTTACGGACACGGCCTTGTACGGGCGCCCCCAAGGGTCCTGATTGAGGGTCTCGAGGAACTACTCGTGCGAACGGGTCTTGGCCCGGCCTATGGCTGCACGGAGCTCTCGGCGCGCCGCGGAAAACGCGGAGCGCAGCTCCTGCAGCTGGTCCTCCGTCACCCGCCGTCGGTCCTGACGGCGGGCATTGGTGTACTGGCGCTGAGCACGGACGCTCGCCGCGCGGAGATCAGCGATCTCCTCGCACCACCAGTACACCGACCTCCGACCCCCACCCGGCGGCCCGACTCGCGGCATCGTGGCGTCGCAGACTCGCTGCAACGCCCGCCGGAGCCATAGGGCGCCGTTAGAGGGGTCGTCGAGGACGTCGCCCGGCAGGGAAGGCCAGGCGACGACGGAGGACGCCATCTGGGCCGCGCTAGCGTCTAGCTTTTTGAGCGCCCAACGCGGCGGCTGTCTACCGGCACGAGCAGGAGGAAGCGTGGCGGCGGAGGTGGCCAGCATGACGTACATGTGGTCCGAGCCAATCTCTGACTCCGCCGCCACCCAGCAGTCCGACGTCAACGCTGCGGCCGCGGGGTTTACCCAGACGAGGTCGATGATCGACTCGCCCCGCGACCCGCGAAACGTCGTGACCGCGTAGGGGTTCTTAAGGACGAACCCCATCGCTTCCGCCCACTCGAGGAGCAATTCGCCCCGGTAGTCCGTTCTGGGGGAGCCCCACTCGCGAGCGTGGGCATTGAAGTCCCCCAGAAGGACCACTGGCCGAGCTAATTGGGGGGCTAGAAACGCCCCCACCTCGCTCATCCGGTCCTCGAACTCCGGGACATTCAGGCTCGGTGCCAGGTAGCAGCCGACCACGAGGAAGTTTCCCCATCTCGCGCCCATCCAGCCCCGTTCGTGCTGGGCGACCACGCATGACGGGGCTCCTCTTCCCACTTCCCACGTCATCGCCACCTGCCGAACCGGGTTGGTGGACCGAGAACATCGGTCCGCCAGCGGATACGGTTCGGCGATGACGGCCAGCCCAACGCCCATCTCCACGCGAGCCTGCTCAAGCAGGTCGTGCGCTCGCATGGAGTGGCACGCGTTCATGAGGAGTATCGGGGGGCCTCGAGACATTAGCAAGTCTCAAGGTCGCCCCCCCCCCCGACACCTCCTCTGGCTGGACCGCGCCCCCGTTGGCAATCGGGGGCGCCGGACGCTTCTCCTCGTCGTCCGGGAAGTGGGCTTCACCTCCGAACGAGGCCGCGACCGAGCGCGCCAACTCCAGCGCCTCGGCCGCATCCTCTTCCCTCCAGTGATGCCAGAATGAGGACGGGTCCTCTCGAGAATTTCCCCCACCACGCATGCACACTACGCCGGAGTGCCGTGTCCGAGCTCACGGATCGCCGCTCCGGCGTAGTGTGCATGCGTGGTGGGGGAAATTCTCGAGAGGACCCGTCCTCATTCTGGCATCACTGCTTCCCTCGTCGTCGCGCTCGCCGTCGGAGGGACCACCTTGGCCTTTAAAAAGGCCTCCCTCCCGACCGGCGGCGGACACGCCGGGGGGAGCCCTGGGCTGCTCCCCCCTTTTCCCTTCTTTTTCCGTCCCCCGCCTATCACGGGGGACCCCCCGCGAGCCGGGGAAGAGAGGCCGCTGGTCGGAGTGTCCGACTCCTCGCGGTCCTTCCTCTTCCCGGCGCCCGCACCGGCCACGGATGCCGAGGCCAGCGGCGCGGTCTCCATAGCCTCCGACGGGGACGCCGGGGGCGGAGACACGGAGGGCGCGGGGATCGCGGGCGGGACACCCGCAGGCGGGGACGGGACCGCCCCCGCGGATGACGATGCCGGGGTTGGTTTCGCGCCCCTGCGGCCCCGGGCCGCAGCGCGGGTCACAGGAGGGGGCCGACAAGCCGGTCCGCCCATTCTGTGCCCGCTGGGTAGGTCCGCCGCCGCGCAGAGCGGGCAGACGGGGGGGGGGGCCTCGCAGAAGCGCGCCGCGTGTCCTTCTCTACCGCACCGGTAGCACGCGCCGCTCCTGTCCGTGGGGCTGCTGCACTTGGCCCTGACGTGGCCAAACTCTAGGCAGCGGAAGCACTGTAGCCTCCGCTGCGCGAGCGGCACCACGCGGGCCATCAGGGAGTCCACCACAACGGAGGACGCCCTTAACAGCTTGGCAGCAGCTGCCACGGGCGCGCGGACCCAGAGAGAGAAGAGTCCGGCGGTGTCCGGTCGCCTAGCGCCGACCGTGACGTCCTCCGCCGAACAGGCCCCCTGGGCCGCGATAGCCCCCCGAACCGTCTCTACGGTCGCGAGCTCGGTGAGCCCGCACACCCGGAACTCGGCCAGTTTTTGGGGGCACTGCACCTTAATGCCGGTGCCCCCCAGCTGCTCCGCCAGCCTCGATTTGAGGGCGGCAGCCTTGGCCGAGCCCTGCGATCCTGGAATCTCCAGGATCAACCCCCCGGTCACGGCGCGCCTCGGCCGCATCGCTGCGATGCCGAGGTCGGCGACGTTGATCGCCGCCATCGCGCCCGCAACCCGCGCGGAAAAAGTTTCCTCTCCTCCCACGGGGGCGGTGATCGTCACCGCCGCCGTCCTGGGAGCGCGCGGGATTGCAACCGGGGGAGACCCGGGTGCGCGAGCCTGTTGGGGGTCCGCCGTCTTCGGTCAAGCCCCCGCACCGGAACCGCTAGCGGCTGCCCCGGCCGCTTTCTGCGCGGCCCTCTTTGCCTTACGGCCCACCACCTGCGCCCAGGTGCCCTCCGCGGCTACGCTCGGGCCGGGGTACGCGACGCTATAAGCGTCGCGGGGGCAGCTGCCCTTGCCTTCCCGGCCTTCTTGGCGGCCCCCTTGCGCTGTTGCTTCCCCTGCGGGGGGGGGTGAGCTGGGTCGGAGAACCCGCCCCACCCTTCGCAGCCGCCGCCTTTCTCGCCTCTAGGGCCGCCCTCCGCTTCTCCCTCTTCCTTTCCTTCTTGTTGGGGGGCTTCCCGGTCCCATCCGTACCGGAATTCCCCCGCTCAGCCGGCCCGGCTTCGCCAGTCGCAGGAGCAGTCACGCTTGGCGGCGAGTCGATGACGGCACAAGCGCCAGACCGACCCATCACCCTACCCAGCGCGAGGAGGCGCTCGCCCATCCGCCTCTCCCAGTCGTCCATGCGGCGGACGAGCATCTCCAAAGGCCCCCCCGCATCCGCGTCCGGAGCACAGGCATCCGGGGCCGCAGCCACCGCCGTTACGCCCCTATCGGAGGGCGGCGGGGACGGCACAGGCGACGGCTCCCTCCTCCTCTTTTTTCTCGGCACAAGCGGACTCAGCCTCGCAGCCGAAGAGGGTCCCGCGACGGGGGGGGGGGGTCCCACCAGGCGGGGTAGAGCCCGCAGCACGGGAATCGAGGGCAAGAAGGTAGGGATCGGTAGCCGGGATCACGAGCGGCCCAGCACCACCGGCGTCCGGGCGCGCCATCGCCGGAAAACCGGCGACGTCGACCCCGGCCGACGCAGCCCGCCCACGCAGACGGGAGTACAGCTCCACCGCTGTATACCAGCCCTCCCGGCCGAATCTAAGCTCCTTGGTGAGCTCACTGACCCGGCCCGCCAGAGCACGCACCCGGCACTCGAGCGTCCCACACCTCTCCTCCCAGGGCCCCGGCCGGATCACGATCTGTGACGGTCGGTCAGGGTCCACGCCCGCCGCGGCCCGGCCGGCAACGACGGAAGGCCCCGCGGACGCGTGCCGGATCGCGACACGGATGGCACGGACGTCGGTGCCCTTCAGATTTTTGGCAGCACCGACGGTGGCCGCAACCGCGTCCAGCTCCCGTTGGACCTCGCTTTCCAGGGGGGCAATCTCGAGGCCCTCCGCCCAGCGAAGCAGCTCCTCACGCCCGGGCATGGGCTTCCCGCCAGGGCCCACCCGCGGCGTCGCCCAAACTCCGGGCTTCGAGGCCTTCTTGCCCCTCCCACGGGGAAGAACATACACAAAAAAAAACAATGCACTACATACTTGTGGAGGTGGCGATGGCGACAATGGCGGCGAGGGCGGTGATGACGGTGAGGGTGGCGGCGAATCCCAATCCGCCGACCACTGGGGCGACAGCGGTGGTGAACGCTAGAATATAAAAACCCACGATATAACCAATTGACACAACCGCCTGATTTTAATGTAACACAATTTCAACAGTTGAACGCGATAAATGTTAAAAATATTGTTATGTACATACCTCGGGGTCACACTCCGGAGCGATTCGCGTTAATCCCATTTGTTCAAAATGTTTCACTTTAAAAAACAGGTAAAGTGACTGAACGTCTTGTCGCTGTGACAGTTTGATGAGCATCTGGTCTCGATGCATCTCCAGGTCCTCGCATGCAAAAACCCTCCTATCACGAAATCGAGAAGTGCATAGCTTTGCAAAAGTAAGATGTCTTTGTTCTTCACCATCGTCATCACAGGTCACATGCATTTACGCTGACCATACTCTCCTTCTATGCATCTTCTCCGAATTATCCACTGGCTATCCTCTCCTTCTTCACATTCGTCTTCTTTCCTTTCTTCTTTGACACATCATTCAACTAGACCATATCACTTTGATCGAGTATCGAACGTGTATCAAACGTCTATCATACCACTTTCAACGTCTAACATACCACTCTGAACGTGTATCAAACGCCAAACGTACCACTTTCAACGTCTAACATACCACTCTGAACGTGTATCAAACGCCAAACGTACCACTTTCAACGTCTAACATACCACTCTGAACGTGTATCAAACGTCTATCACACCACTTTCAACGTCTATCACACCACTTTCAACGTCTATCATACCACTTTCAATGTCTAACGTATCCCTCTGAACGTGTATTGAACGGGTATCGAAGGGGGTATCGAACGGTTTATACATAATAATTACAACTATCGTCTTAATCTAGCGTACATGCAGGAGGTTGGGGGAATGTGAAGAAAAAAAACATTTATGTATTAAAATTGATTATATTTTATTTAAGCATTTCTCTCTGGCGTTTAGACCACCAGTTGAATATTTTAAATACATTTTGCATGGCACAGTGCTTTGCGTGTCTGCCACAACGCAGAGTATTAACAACATTTAGCTTATTTAGGGATTTGATATCCTCGTATTCAATGTCCAGCGTCTCGATGATCACGGCCGCTCTCGTATTTTCATCGAGGAACTCCGCAAGCCAGTCGCGTTTCTGCAGCCCTTTAACGTATACTATATGGGATGTGTCATCTTCTTCGTCGATCGCATCAGCTACAGCTTTCGTAATTAGCCGTTTAGCCATACTGTACGGAACGTCACCATCGTCCCACCGTAGTCCGTGATGTTTTGCCACCAACCACCGAATGCTTGATTTGTCGGATTTCATAAGAAGAAATTGTGGCATAGGACTCCCAAAAATATAGTGCGAGAGAATTGTCCCCTTGCGTAGGACAGCTACTTCCTTCGCGACAAATCTTCCATCGACGATGAATCCTTGCAGGTCAACGAATGTTGGTACAGCCATTATCGGTACAATTTAGAGGTCCACTCGCTTTCAAGACAGGCGAGAGAATGCAGTTTTTTTCGTAAAGCATCTCAATTTTCACGATTACATTTTGTGCAAATTTGACACATGAGAGGGCGGGCAAGTAGCAATTTAATTCATTTTGCGCACCACGTTAGTCAGTGGATTGTACTCAACCACCCGATCGTGCAAAATCAGACAGTAAGCTGTAGTATTTGCCGGCACATTCTCTTTACACTCGAATTCTATGCGCACATCCACGGTACCATTCTTGATCGACTCATTTTGTCGCGGGCAATCGATCACCACGATGGGTCCAAATTGTAAAAATTCAGCCACAGTGAATAATGCCTCGTTGCAACTATGCCCATAATATGATTTACCGAATTGCGTATACATGTGATACAAGATGGCATGCTTATTCTTGTCAAAGTCCAAATTCATGTCATCGTATGGGTAAAATTCCGAGTTGAGAAAAACTTTTACATTGGTCAATTTACAGTTATTGAACTTAGTAACGTCTTCGCTCATCACATTCCTTCGACCAGTCTGTAGAGCAAGGATCACGCATCGCGGCTTTTCCAGCTGTGCAGATGCCTTCACGGCCCACGAATGCTTGGTCGTGCTTTGTAACAGAGGATACTCGTACAGATCCCACGATTGAAAACAAATGCTCAGGTTTTGTCCACTTTCCAAAGTACGTAGCAACGATAGCTTATTAATGTCGTTCAGCGTCACATGAGGCATCCGCCATTGTAGTTTAAGTAATTCAATTTCTGGTTCCAACATCGGTGATCCTATCAGAGCATTGTTGTCGTTGCGCGATCGTATTAAAATCAATTCGTGACGCGCATTAATAATCATGTGTTTGTAGTCCTCGCAAAACCCCAGCAAATATTTGAGTGGGATGCAAAAATTGAAATGATTTTTCACTATTAGCCCATCGCGTCGTTTCAAGCCCCATCCGGCATTCTCCATATTTTTGTCTTCGTCAGATGTCAGCGATACATAGTTTTTAAGCGTGCTAGTTATTCCAACGTTTCTGTTGCGATCAATCTCCACGCCGTTCAGCTCGTATCGAATCTCATCGAATAAGAACGCCATACAATTATTTCCCAACATCACCGTTAACGCATCATTTGCCTTATTTATCTTCAATTTCCCTTCCACATAGAGGAAACTTTCGCACGGTAATGTGTATAAATCCTGCTGCTGTATCGGTATTCTTATCTCATCGCTGTATCCAAACGTCGTGTTAACGTATGGGTTGTATGTGTGGGTCTCGAGCTTGACGATGCGTTCATCAAACGTCGGCTTCCCTCCAATGCTTAGAATATCATCCATTTGTTCCCCCCAACTTAAATGCGCACAATGAATCCCAAAGATTTCAAAAATGCAATGTTCGCAGCACTAAGCCTCTTCTTTTTAGCGTGATCAGAGCTGTTGCAGTTGTTGGTGTTGTAAACAATTTCACTTGGAAGAAACAGGTTTCTGGAGTCGTTCAATACAAGCATCTCTTTCGCACCACACGTATTATCGTCGTCGTCGTCGTACGTGCAGTCTGATGGTAATCTCTTCACCTCGAAAATCGAGCAACCGTCCGTCTTGATCCACAACGCGTATCGTCAGATCCGTAATGATCCGTGCGGTGATTGGAAGGTAAATGATCTGTGCGGGCGTTTCCGATATCTTATATCCTGGTGGAACTCTCGGAGAAAATTCATGTATCGTATGTACACGCCTCCCATTGTTGTATGCACCAGCGGTCACGCTACATTCTATGCGAATAATGTTCACGTTCATGATATTAATTGGATCGTCCGATTGGTGCCATCGTTCTGGTGCTAATACCCGATTCGTTGAGAATCCCAGTAGCGATCCAATGTTGTTGGGCTTTGTAAAGTCTACGGTGAACCGACAGTACAGCTCGCTTTTCATGGTATTGTTATTGGGACGCAACACTATAGGATACGCATCGTTGTCACCGTCATCGTTGCTGTCATCGGTACCACCAAGATTTTTAGGATACCGCTCGAGTAATCGCTGCTTCAAGTACTTGGCAATGGCATCTAGTTCGTAGGAGCCGTGGGGAATCGTAATGTATTCATGAGTGGTGTCAACACTGTTGTTTACGATGAAGTAGAATTTATCGTTGCTCGAGTCGATGTTCGGTATTGTGTGATATGTTTCAAAGGTTGTTAGACCAAGCTCGTAATCATCATCGCTCAAATCTATGGGTGGAAAGTAGCTCACCGCGAGAGTGCTACTCTTGCCGGTTAGAGTGAATGTTAACGACATATTCTGCTCGAACTGTTCGACTAGTACTGAATCAGAGTGGTGGGAAATCAATCCTTAAATTTGACGCCGATCGTTTGTAGAAAGCGTAGACATAGTTGTCCACAATTGCTCTGATCGTACTTCTGATAAGACGTTCGATTGTATTCAATTTTCACATCATCCTTATCCAGATATTTTACCAATTCCATAGGTGGTCGAAGATTCCCAAAGCTGTCGAAATATATAGCTCGACACCCTCTCTTCGCATATGCCACCCAATGAGTCCCCGACCCCTCGACATCGTCCAAGTTTACGATACCACTCTCGTTTCGACGTACTCCTCCAGCTGGTAACGCGTTACGCATAAAAACACCTCTAAAGAATGGAATATGCATACGTTTTGCCAACTCCTCCAATTGCACATCGGTAGTTACGCCCGCAGGCATTTTTATTTTCTTTTCGACGTTTTTTTTTTTCGTTTGGATATTCCTTGTCCGCGCTTGTATGGCGCGAGATAAAGTCCGCGTCCTTCCATGGAGCGATTATGGCGTTGTATTTCCTGCAGCTGACGTTGCGCCGCCTTATTATCGTTCACCGCCTTGGCAATGCCCGCCGCTCCACCAGCCAATGATCCGAGAACACCCAACAGCGGGAGAAGTGGTAATATACCACCCCGTTTTGCCACCGGAAGAATCCGCTTTTGTGATGCTCTCTTTGGAGTCCTTTTGCGGTTTTTTGTTTTCATCCCCATTCCGATCTTCGTCTTGGCCTTCATAGCGGCCCAAACAACCGTAGCGGCACCTCTTTCACCCAGAGTCGAGTCTCGCGCAACGATTCGTTTTCGCGCTTTGTCAGCGAGAACGTTATCTGCCGCGTGCCTTTCGCCGAGGGCGTTGCTACGCGAATATGCAATATCGTGTTCGCGACACGCTGCGTCCAACGGATTGATACCTCGATCCCCTCTAGCCAATCGTTTTGTCAGATGAGTTCCTGGACCGCAAAACTGGTATCCTGGGATGTGTAATTCGATGGGTAGCGCGTTTATCGCCCGATTTAACAAACCACAACCTTTCTTTACTCTCGTCGGTGACATTCGCTACAGTTTTTAATCAATGGTGCTGGACCGTCGATATGCGTTCGCTGCCAAGAGCGATTATAATGTTCCAAGCACCGGCGATACTGCTGAACCTCAGAATCGACTTTTATATGCTCGGGGAGTCTGTCCCACAACTGATCAATATGCCTGTCAAACTCTCGCAGTAGAATAATTTTTGGTATATATTTCAACTGCTCAGAGGTTAGGTCTCGAATATCGTAATTATCCGACAGGATCAGTAGCATTTTGAATACTGAGCTGTGGTGTTTCGGCGCGGACCTATAAATAGGGCGCATCACCGCCTCGACGTATCAAAATCATTTTTCACGGTTCGCGGGGAGGATGCGATTCGTGCGACAACCTGTAACGATACGCGTGACAAATTTTGACAATAAATCGCGAGTGATGTCTTCGAAAACAAAACGCAGACATGGTAGCATGCTACCAAACACTATCCGCTGCGTCATTTGTGGTCCATCAAATTGTGGAAAGACCAACGTGCTGGTCAGCTTGTTGGAAAGTCCTCACGGTGTCCGCTTCGAGAACGTGTACGTGTATTCCAAGTCGTTGCAACAGCCGAAATATCAGTACTTGGAGAATTTATTGACTCCGATAGATGAAATTGGCTACTTTACATATTCGAATAACAGTGACGTCATCCCACCGAGCGAATCGCTTCCGAATTCAATTTTTATCTTTGATGACGTGGCATGTGACAAGCAAGATACGATACGAGAGTACTTTGCAATGGGGCGCCACTCTAACGTTGACTGCTTCTATCTCTGTCAGACGTATGCAAAGATTCCCAAACATCTTATACGCGACAATGCCAATCTTTTGATTCTGTTTAAGCAGGATGGTACCAACTTGAAACATGTGTACAACGATCATGTAAACACTGATATGCCTTACGAGGATTTCTGCGCTTTGTGTCATAATTGTTGGCAACGGGAGTATGGTTTCGTGGTGATGGACAAGGATAGCGCAATGTCCAATGGACGTTATAGAAAGGGATTTAACGAGTTTGCCGTACCGTGAGATGGTCAATTGTCGTCAACACGTCGGTGGGAAAGCAACGTCTACGGTACAGCGATGATCGATATCGATAGTCTGGAGATTAAGGATCGCGAGAGAATAGTGAAGGAAATTGCAAAAACCAGCGAAGCCATTCGCCGGAAACATCAGGCTTTGAAGACTGGCAAGATGGAGGAAGATATCGCGTTGGAGAAATACTTTAAACCTATCATCGAACCACTAAAACATATTGCGGAAAATACCGCAGCGGCAGAAGCTGACGCATCGCCGCTGATGAGCACAGATGTTGAAGGGAATGAAACATTAACGCCTAAAACAAAAATCCATCCGAAACAGAACATATCACGCAACAGAAAGAGGAAACAACACATGTCGGCGGAATATTCACCCATAACCTCAACACCAGTTCAAGCGAAGCGAAACCGGCAGAATGTCGAATCAAACGATTCTCTGGCTCCTCTCACACCAATAAGTACATTACCCAATGTACAATCGTTCTCAGCCATTGATGACGTTTTCGAAACTAGTCCCAATGAGTCGTTTGTAACATCTATTAGACAGCAATTCCAAACATCCGAGGGACAAGAAACGTTTCGCAGTCATTTCGGCCCGCTGGGGCAAAAATACATGAGCGCAATCCTAAGTGGTGATAGGGATACAACAATGGACTATGTGTATGGTGTATACTTTAGCAATAGTGGAACGATGCTTGGGGATAAGGCTTTCGATATAGACAAGGATGATAATATAATCATAGATGGTGTAAAATACAGAGGAACACCCGGTCTTTACGAACTGATTTTCAAGAGAATTCCCGATGATGCAGTATACACCGATGCCGATAAACAAAAATACAAAAGTATACTGCTGACGACGAATGCCCACAGACGCGACCATGCCGCTCACAATCCTATATTAGGCAACAAGGGACACAAGTACAAATATGTAATTGCACCGCTACTCCCTCGCGCATCGGCTAGTAGGGCAGGGAAAGGTCTAACGGTACCGCGAGCCATGGTGGTAAACGATAACAAGATTGATTATGTGCACTGGGACGATCCCAACGAGCTGGTGGATCGAATGCGTTTGCTTGAAGCGTCGCGTCAGGCGGGTAACAACTCTCACGATCCTGAAATTCTATCGATTATCGAGGAACTCCGCGAGGTAGGCCTCATTATAAATTAAACCGCGCGCCGATGATGTGCGCTGTATGCATCGAGATGTCGATCAACAAATTTGGGGTGTCGCTCGAGAAGAGTGGAGCAGCTACAATGGACTATTACAAATGGAGCGGTTTGCTTCGAAATTACATGCGAGATAACACCCTTTGCGTGGCTGGTGTCGACTTTGATGCGAAATCACGCAAGATACGACGCGTAGCTCAGCCGGTGGCTGACACCGATGCCGCCAATAAACTATACGTGGAAAAGAGCATTAAACTTTTGAGAGAGCAGCAGGAAGAATTAGAGAGGAAGCTGGTCATGTTTCAAAGGGATATGCTGACGTTGCAAAACAGCGTTCAAAAGATATCACAGGCGTTGAATTCTATCCCACGGCAGCACTGTGAAGGTGAATCATGCGAGACGGTTGAACTTGTCCAGAATTTCCTCAGACCGATGGGAAGGACATAATACATGTACACGATAATTATCGCATCATTCACGTCCAATACACCTCTGCGATCAAACATGCAGCCATTATCTAAATCCAAGAGTAAAGAAGAAAACCATGGCTACAAGAAGCTACAACTCGTTGAGGAATTGCATGCTCCAGCTCGAAGACATTTCCCGCGGAGACGCGTCATATTGCACGGATACGACGATCTGTGGCAAGCTGACATTGTAGAAATGCGTCCATACTCGCGATTCAACCAGGGACACCACTACATACTCACCGTCATCGATGTGTTGAGCAAGTATGCATGGGCGTTGCCGCTCAAAACTAAAAGTGGTGCCGAGGTGACTAAAGCGTTCACAAAAATATTTAGAGATCGATATCCAAAAAATTTGCAAACTGATCAAGGAAAAGAATTTTACAACGCTGATGTGCAGAAACTCTTGACAAAGCACGACATTAATCATTATTCGACGTATTCGGTGATGAAGGCCTCTGTCGTAGAACGTTTCAATCGAACTTTGAAGAACAATATGTGGAAATTGTTTACGCTCAATGGAACCTATAGATGGACCGATGCGCTACCGCGTCTACTTGCAGAGTATAACGCACGAAAACATAGAACCATCAGAATGCGTCCTTGCGATGTTACCCCTGTGATCGCTGACAGGTTGCTAGCCACTGTATACAGCAACATAAAGATCGCTGCTCCAGCGAGATTCAAGTTGGGCGAGTTTGTTCGCGTGAGCAAATTTAAAACCATCTTCGATAAAGGCTATACGCCGAATTGGACAACTGAGGTGTTCAAAATAGCTAAAGTACAGGCAACTAATCCTGCAACCTATCTGCTCGTCGATTCCCGTGGAAAACCCGTTGCTGGAGGATTCTATGAACACGAACTGCAACGCGTCGCCGATCCTGATGTGCATTTAGTGGAAAAAGTGTTGCGTAGAAAGGGGGATAAGGTATATGTCAAGTGGTTGGGGTTTGATAAATCACACAATTCATGGATAAATAAAAATAATGTATTGTAAAAATAATAATACATGGTTCAATAAATACAATGATACATATATGTAAATGTGTAAACAATTTTTACTTTAACACATTAATCCCACTATTTATAATCCATTTAATATATACAATGATATACATATGCAATAATTCCACTATTTATAAGAATAATTTACATATATTTGTGAAGAATATTATATTATACAATAAATACAATTTCTATTTTACATCGATTTTTTACAATGGAATTTTATAATGATATTTTACAATGGGATATTATAATGTCCCCAGGGTAGAGTGTCGGTCGAATCGGGTACGATATGCCGCTTGTCATCGTATGGGCTTAGAGCGATTTTGGATTCCGAAATGGTGTACACTTTATGATATTTAGACCGTATACATGATTGTCTGCGAACCATTTCGATCTCCCTATGCAAACACTGCGCATAGTCGTCGAAAGTTATCGTCCTGGCTACAACGTTGGTCTTGACACCTTTCGCCTTTTTCGTATCTTTTTTGCCGTCTACGCGAAGTGCATACATTTTCGCTCTAAGACCTATGAATTCAGTCATTATCGCACCGTTATTTTCATCCTTCATCAGCCCTGGAACCTTCTTATTTACACGCGGCATATTATATGCATTGTCAGTAGGATAATCGCTTGTGTCGAATCTACCGATATTGTGTTTCATGGTCTCGTAGATATCGTCGCATCGAATATGGTAAATGAGACTGTCTGTGTCTGTGTATAGAATTTTACAATTTTCCCCATGCTCGGGCGACATGTACTCGTGATGAAATTCATACAAACAAATTTTTGATATGTCCAGAATGCACATACCCACGTATATCGGTTTGTTGAATTTCACCTCGAGTTTTCGCAATTCAACAGCTATTAAATTTTCCGAAAAAACACTTCTGCTGTGGAAATTCGGTTTCGCGATCATTGCCTCCGCGCCATATCGCCCTTCCCAATGTGTTAACAGTTTTACATCCACATGATTTCGTACATTTTCCATAGTTTTGCCAAATACCGCGTTGTTCATCAATTTGTACAAATTTTTTTCAAAATCGTTTGTCGCGCTTGTTCTGAACCGTGTATTGAGTTCGATGTAATCGCGGAGCCAAGGAGATTGAGCGAATTGAAGCACGCGGTGTATCTTTGTAATACGAAGACCGTGACGGGTGCACTGCTGCAGGTTGCGGTAATGGATAACGTAACGCTGCTTATCATATACCGTCGCGAGTAACTTGTCCTGTCTGCTGCCAGGTGGTTTGGCACGCGTCGGGCAGAACGGTAGATCGGCATGAGCGTTGTGCAGACGTTGTGGATATTCCAGATCTACCTCGAGAATGTACCCCATGAGCGAATCGACTTCGATTGATGATACATCAAAATTTACAGCATCTTCGACCCATTGAAATTTAGCGTATGGTAGGGATTGACACATTGCCCACCCATACAAATTATTCACATCAAAGTACATCAAGTACGATGACTCTTCCGATGCTTCGTAAGATGACACGTACTTGTTATTGGCATGTGCGTATCTCCCGGAACATTGACTTAAACCCCCACGTATACCGCGTTCGATAAACATGACCATATCGACGTCGGTGAGCAATTCGAATGTGATTTTGGTATGTTTTAGCATGGCATCCCATGTGAAACCTGGTAGAGTATAATAATGCGCCGAATCTAATCCATAACTTTTGATACAACTTTCGCGAAAATTTTCAAAAATATCAGCCAATAACAAGACATCAGTTTTCAAATACAAGTCGCTGTATTCGCCCAAGGTTCTAATCCCAAAACGCTGCCAGACAGTTTCGGCGTGTGCGTAATCGCTCTCGGATACAGTTTCACCCGTTAACGAACTGTAGAATAACTCGCGCGGCGGTAAGCATGGGTCCTGCAGCTTGTTCACGCAATCAAGGTATTCGTACGGAAAGACACCTTTTCGCGTCAATAAATTGAAATCTTCGGTGGATAATGTTTCAAATTTGGATCGTAAAATTTTTAATTGATCTATGCTAAGAAAAGATGCTAATTTGTCGAGACTAGTATTGAGAAATTTGTACGAGTCGATGAATCGTAATTTAATATTATTTCGCGAGTCTGATTCAGCCGTATCTTCGACATTTTTTGTGAAGGAAATATACTTTTCTTTGGTTATGGGCAATACATCAACGTGACCTTCGAAAGCGGTAGCTATTTCCTCGATAATGAAATGTGAGTCATAGCCTGATAAATTGTGGAAAACTATGGGGATGTAAAACGCGTTTTTATAATTTAAATTGCACTCCGAATGTGCTGGGCCTCTAAACCGTCCAGAGAGATGGCAATGATCGCGAACTCGTATATCATCAGCCTTGAATGGCTCTTCGCAAATATGACAGTCTGTTGCATCGTGAAATGTCGTCAACTGTTCGCTGGTTAAATCAAGCATGGGAACATTACTGTTCAAGATGGGTTTGGCGAAGTTTGCAAATTTTTTCAGTTCGTATACGAACCATGAAACACAATCCGCGTCGCGGCGACATCGATACGTCGATAGCGGTGTATCATACGAGCAATGCATATAATAGGCTATACTATGAACTTTATGGTGCTGATACGTGTGTAATTTGCTATCACCAATTCGGGGGCTGTCCTCTGTTTTCTCGATGATGCACTCGAGATCTGCATACACCACGAAGGGAAGCCGCTCCTTCCTGCACTGGTTCTCGAAACTGAGGAAATTTTTACCTTCGCTGGGCAGCACGATGGCGCAATCGTTCATCTTGCCGCAGTCCACTGCGTGTACCTCTAGCTTCTCGACAGATCTGAAATAGTGCATACATCTGCAAAAAAAAAAAACAAATTTTTTTATTTAATTTATTTTCGCGAGACATTTCATCATTTCGCAAGTTTTCTATACATACCGGTCACAGATGAATTTTTTTCCATCGTGCCTGCTCAGCTGTGCGCTCACCAGCCGGGATAAGTTCTTGATCAGTACAAAGTGCCCTACATCACCATGCTCTTGATTCGGTGTGTAGAGCAGGTTGACATGCTGATCCCTCTTGTTGCTGGTGAGACGCAGCGGAAACACCTTCGATCCATTCTCCGCCTCGAAGGTGTACACGTTGATGGAGATGCTATTGAGCTGTTCAAATTTTCCAATTTGTCCCAGAGACATTGGGAACTCAACGCCCTGCAGATTTAGCGTGGAAGCATAGTGCGAGTATGAACTTGGGCGATCGGTATGCTGTTCAGCAGGATGGATTGTACACTGATCGTGGCTTTCTTCAATATCAATTCCCGCGGCAACTTGATGTGACACCCTGCGCGCAGCGGATTGTACTTGTTGACATTGACGGTGATGTTGAGGATTCGCGTCAATGCCCATCCGCTGTCGCGTTCCTGGAACTCTTCCAGCGATGCCAGGGTGGGTTCGATAACGCATCGTTGGTACCACTCCTGCAGATCAGATGTGCGGAAGAGTTCGCAGTTTCGGGTGTTGATGCTTTTACAAGCATGCTTGTCACCGGCCACAAATTCACCGTTGAACACAGTGTTCACTTTCAGGTTTTGATGTTTCCTCAAAGCACCCCGCACATGCTCCAGCACGATGGTCCCTGCATCTTGGAGGAAGTTGCGCGGCTCGATGTAGTTTGAATTTAGCACGGCACCAGTTAATACGCGGCTATCGAACGCAGCGTCTATGTCGCGCCATAAAAGTCTCGTACTCGAATGTCCGGCACCTTCACGCACGAAACGTCCGCGCAACGAATGTCTCAGTCCTTCGAGATGCGCGATTCGAGCAACCAATGATTGTCGAACACCAATCGATAATCGCGGGCGTTTTATGCGACTCTGTTCTTCCAACGATTCAATGCACTCGTTGCACCGTTCTTCCCACGCGAGGTACTCTTCCCGGGAAATCAATCGTGCAGATTGATCCAACAATTGACTGGTTACTTGCGCGAATTCTTCCATGATCATAAATGGAACGTAAATGTACTGCGTCTTTTTTATGCAACACGTTGCAACGATTTGAGACCATGTGCAGTTTAGAGCACATATTTATATCCTCATCATGATTTGGTATCTCTGTCTAACTCTTTTGGCGTACTCCATCCCTCAAATTGCATTAGTTTCTGCTAATACAGCATAATTCATTCTTTTTTGGCGTACCTCCTCCCTCAAATGCATTAGTTTCTGTTGACACAGCATAATTCTTTTTTGGCGTACCTCCTCCCTCAAATGCATTAGTTTCTGTTGACACAGCATAATTCTTTCTATGATTCATGCATATGACGAATTAGCGCGCAAGATCATCCGGCATAGTTTCTGCTGATTCCGCATAATTCTAAGATTCGATGTTCCCAAAAGTATTATATTACATTCAACACGTGTCGATACTTTTTATATTACGTTCAACACGTGTCGATATTTTTTATCCTTGAGGATGGGGCTCAAATTACATGCGATCGTGCGATATGCTGTGACATTAAGATTGAAACATATGGAAAAAATTAATAGTTTTAAAATAAAATGTCGTGGTGGGGGAAGCAACTGCACCTCTATTTAAGCCAGTCTCTCGGACGCTATTCAATCAATCGCTCTGGAACCTCTCAGTGACTTTCGACATATACACATACAGTGCTTCGAAAAAATGTGCAGTACCGGTGTTGCGAATTATTACGTTCCAATCATGCAAGATGATGTATCGTCTTGTAAGAACACATCTAACATGTAAGATTTTAATTTTTTCATACCATATCATCGTTATTTATTTATATGTTTTCCTGATAAACAGTAATTTTCATGATCGGACTCTTAGATCGCATCACACATCACGTATCATGGTTAGAAGATATGCGCTAACGCCTGCATCATATAAATATCTGGAAATTGGCATCAGCGTACAATCTATACCACTGGTGGAAATTGTTCTTGGCGACAATCGTGGGAATCAATTGTTGTTACATCTTCCAACATTGAAAACGCTAATGGAAAAACGCACAGACATCGAAAAACATGCACAATTAATTGGATCAGCACCGCTATGGATTGACGAATTGTTGGTAGAATTTTGTATAATGTATAATTCGCGAATTGTGAAGATGTCGATACATAATAAGTCTTTATATTTCAAATTAGAAACTATGAAGTTTTTATTTAATCTCGAGCGTTGTATCGACCATGTGTATTCACAGCTTTCCGATTATACACATCTTGTCCATGCGAAATTTTCAAATTTTGTCACCGTGTTACAACGACATGATGTTGCTGGTGAAACTTTAGATTCGTGTCACATCGCTAAAACTATATGTGACAGCGAATATTTCGATGGTGAATCTCTTATCGATTGCGAACTGTTGGCATGTGCCATGAATGATATTGTTGACGCTGCTCGCAGCAAATATTAAATTGTACAATTAGTACATTATTTGTAACAATATATATCATAAACATATATAATGTCTCAATTTTATTTATCCGTCTTCCTTCTCTCCTCTCTTTCCATGATTCATGCGTATAACGAATTAACACTGTTACGAGCCGAGGCTGAGGGCTATGAGAATGGCGGCTGCGAGGCCGAGGATTGAATTTGGTTGTTTGAGTTTGTTAGTAGCGGACGAACCGGGGTCTGGTATCCCCGGGAGCCGCTATGAGGAGGTTGGATGTCGTGGACGAACCGGGGTCTGGTATTCCCGGGAGCCACTAGGAAGGTAAGCTTCACGGACGAACCGGGGTCTGGTATCCCCGGGAGCCGCTAGGAAGGTGGAAATCGTGGACGAACCGGGGTCTGGTATCCCCGGGAGCCACTAGGAGATTGGTTGTCGTGGACGAACCGGGGTCTGGTATCCCCGGGAGCCACTAGGAATGTTAGTTTAGCCTCGTAACTTTATAAAGTGGTACACCTTGAGCGGTAAAGGAGTACCTATGTGGGAGTATCTCGAAGAGGAAATTCAGATAATGATTGATTGAAGTAAAGAACTTTGAATTAGAAATAACAAATTATATTCTAATAAACTCGGTCTTTTACAATTGTTACAGTTTATGTTTGTCGCGGTACCTAAGTCCACCTCTCGGTTTTGACGCACTGAGAAATGCGGGGGTCTCAAAGAGTTTAATAGTAACAACACCTATCAGCAACTCTACGTGCTGTCTGGTTTAAGTTGAAGTAATAAGCCTCTTTCGTCTATGAGTACTAGATTTCAAATGAGCCCGCGAGTGTGGATTCGTGGCCCTTTTTATACAGTGAAATTCGGCTAGAAAGTAGTGGGGATATGAGTGCCTTCATTGAATATTAGTTTTTCGGGGAAAACTCGGTTGCATCACACCATTGCAGGAAACGGTGACCCCGCCGGGTCACGTGCATTCCGGACACCCGAAAGGGTTAAAAAGTCAAAGATAGATCTGCGTACGTAACACCTCCCCCTTTAGATAAAACATCGTTTCTTACGATGCTTTTCCACCGTTCGGTGTCCGCAATGCACGCGACTAGACAAAATACTACTCACTCGTGCGATGGTGTGTTGAAAGCAAACCTTCCACGGCCTATTGCGGTGTATGTATGTGATAATTGTAGTGTACTGTAGGGTGATGGGTGACTTCAGTCTTCGCTCCTCGAGAAGGTCCTCTCAGGCATCTCTGGTTTGAAGTCCGAACGGTTCTAGTCTGGTTTTTATTCTGATCCCGACGAGTCGTCCGGCAGAAATGCGTGCTTTAACTTGTCCTGATGTTTCGTAATTAATTTATGGTTACCAGTCTCCAAAACTACATTGTGTAAATTCGACACATCCACTATTTTATATGGTCCAATATAGTGGGGATCAAATTTGCTTAGACGAGGTTCCTTTATAACATAGGCGTATTCTCCTTCCTTGAACTGTTGTGGGCGTGCTCGTCTGTCGTAGTATCGCTTTGATCGTTCTTTTGCTCTGTTGAGGTGATCTGCTGCTGTGTTGCGAATATTTGTCATCCGGGTGATTAGTTCCGTCAAATAACTCCCGTAGGTTTCTGTATTTTGATCCACATCAAAAGCGCTGGGAAAACGAGCCATTTTTCCAAATACCAGCTCGTGTGGTGTGAAGTTGGTGGCTTCGTGCACAGATGTGTTATAGGAAAACATGGCAAATGGAATGAAGAGATCCCATTCCTCGTGCGACTCCATGTAATGTTTTAAATATTCTGTAAGGACGATATGGCTTCTCTCCAAAGATCCGTTTGTTTGAGGCCTGTATCCGGAAGTAGTTAATTGTTTTATCTTGAATATTTCGGCGAGGTGTGTCATTATCTTCCCCACAAAACTGGTTCCTTTATCTGTTAATATTGAACGCGGTGTCCCGAAAATTGAAATAAAATGTCGTGCAAAGGCATCTGCAATTGTAGTGGCTCGAATGTTCGGTATTGCAACTGCGATGCAATATTTCGTGAGGCTGTCTTGCATTGTTAAAATGTAGCGATTCCCAGCAGGAGTCTCCGGAAGGGGTCCAACGGTGTCCAAAGCGAGTTTATCGAAGGGTTCCAAAGGCGTATCGGTGATGATCATAGGTTGCCGTGTTTTTGCTCTAACTAATTTTTGTTCCTGACAACTCTTACATTTCCTGATGAAATCCTGTACGTCCCTTCGCATACCTTGCCAATGGTATTTTGTTTGTAGTCGATTAAATGTTTTGGTAACTCCTTTGTGTCCTCCAATGAGGCTGCTATGAGCTTCCTCAATCAGTTGTTTCCTGATGTCTTCTGGCGGATTTTGAAGATTCCTGCTTGATACGATTGGCTGTGGTATGGTTAGAATGGGTGGTTCCTCTTGATCCGAACTGCTATCTTCAGGTGGTGATGATTCACAATCTATTGGGACGATGTCTATCAGTCTGGGGAAATTTGTCCTCAGAAATGAAGTTTGTAAAGGGATTGAGATATTTGGTGGAGGAATCGTTATGTTTCTTAAAGGAATAGGTGTGGATGCGATAATTGGATTATTGAAAGTGGTTGATGCTGGTGATGTAGGGAGATTTGATTCTTGTGGTCTTCCTATGACTGTCTGTGAAAATAATTGACTGTGATCTGCGGGTATCAGTGTAGCGTCCAGTGGATTTGAGTCACAGAAAGGATTCAAATCTGCAGTTAAAGTGCTATCCTCCTCACTGGATTTTTCTGCTTCTTCTTGATCTACAGGTGCAGATTGTACTGTTGGCAATGAAGGAGGTAGTATTTTTCTTTTTACTATGGTTTGCGGTGGTTTAATTTTTCGACGCACAACCGGTGTAGTGGCTTCATCAGAATCTTCAGAACTGGGTTCCTTGTAGTTTGGCTTCGCCTCTTGGTTTCTGCGTAATGTTCTGATGCGATGCCCTATAGCGTTGGTGTCGCGATTCGTATTTCCTTTGGATGTGGCGGGAAAGCAAACTGTCTGAGGAATTCGATGTTTTATTTTGGAAGAATTAAGTTGTGGATCCATCTCTGGAAAATTGATAAATCTAATAGGCCTAATCGGCTGACTATGAGTTACAAGTGTTTTGTGGTGATAGGAAATTTCTGCTTGCTCTTGTAACAAAAAGGGGCTTCCTATGAGACCATCTGCTGATATTGGAAGATCTCTAATTACATAAAAATGCGCTGGAATGCCATTGATATGTAACGTAGTGGTACCCAAAGTGTGAATGGGCGAAGGAGACAAGCTCTTTATCTCTATTTTTTCTCTGGAAGTGATCGCGGCCTTATCTCCCAATACGTTAAGGGTGACTAGGTTAAGAGAGGCTCCTCCGTCTATGAGAAACTCCCCTTGTCCGATTTCCAGTTCCGGGACGTTGACCCTGATTCTCGGTGTTGGTGCCTCCTTGATTAGTCTTCGTTCTTTTTGTCGGTGAACCTGGTTGTTTTTGGGCGATCCTTTTCTGAGACACTCACCGAATCGCCGTTGCGATGAGCGTTCTAGTAGTTTAAAGATTTGCTTGGTCCGGCAGAAGAAATCATTGGTGATCTAGTTGTACGATGAAATTTGTCCCTTTCTCTACAAGTCTTCCCGTTGTGTCCCTTCACGCCGCAATTCCAACAGTATAATTCTTGCCTATCACTACTTTTTTCGGCGTATTTCCTATCACGGTAATATCCCTCTTCTGACGCATCAGAAAAATAAGACGGGGAACGTGAATCAGTCCTTCGTAAGGTCATAGCCGTCGCGTGTTTTGGTCGGTCCTCGTAATCACTTTCCAAACCAGATGCACTCTTGTCCCTAAAGTGTTGCCTGCGATAACGCGAAGGAGAGGGTGACTGAGGGTACATGGATCGCGACCTGTGATCCCGTTCACGGCTCCGTCTTCTTCCGCGATACTCGTCGTCGTAATCTGTTGATCGGTCGTCGTGGGTTTCACGGCGATTCCTAAGCCGACGGTCCACTAGGAGGACGGCCTCAATCGCCTCGTCCAAATCCTTGTGTTTTTCGCCCAATGCTGCCATTCGCCACGCAACGCGTTCTGGTAATCCTTCGATGAAGTTTTCTAGTATGTCTTTCTCCATTTCCTTAGTTATTTCATCGGAATTCGCACCGTACCGATCCCGAATTGCCGCGCAAGAGCGATGTGCAAGACGACTAACCCGGTCGATATATCTTCTTAAAGACTCGTCACTTCGAATATTGAGTCGAGCGATTTCCCCTTGGAAATGTGCCAGATTACGTCCCGGAGCGTATCGTTTTTTAAGATATTTTAATAACTCCGACGTATCAGAAAATGACTTATCCCGAATACTAATTCTTGCAGGACCCGTGAGTTTTGTTAATACGATTGTTAGATATTCAGGCTCAGTATTAGGCGGTATCAATGCCAACCCGTTTTCTACATTCTGCGCGAAAACCGAGAGGGGTGGATTCTCACCGTCGAAAACCGGAATTGAAGCTGCAGCGTACTGTATGCAGTTACGCTGTGTAAGTATAGCCATTGAATTAGCCATTGACAAAGTCAGATTGGCTATATCCTCAGGAGAGGCCGAGGCATTTGTCTCGGGCATGATTAATTAATAAAGTAACGACCCGAACAGGCGTTAAAATAAAAGCGAAAGATTTTCTTTCCTTTTACAGATAATTTGATTGTTTCAAATTATCCGAACCGTTCACGGACCGTGCGTGAAGTAATTTAGTATGCAACGAGGGCAATACAAAATTGGTTGAGTCTCGAACAAGAACTCGTTACAAGACTCGCAAAGAACTATAGGCGGATTACGCTGAAACCGATGTTCTAATGCGGTACTTGATATTTCTTTAGGCGTGGTTAAAGCACACTGTGAGCAGATTGTGCTACCATCGACCAAGGTTGTAGTCCAACCTTTAATACAAATATTCTCGCGATATTCCGGCCTAATTCTAATAGGCCTTCTCGGACGCGGGGCCGTAAGATTGGAATCGTGCTGAAAGCACATCAAAATCTGAATAACCAGCTAAGAGAATATCCCACCGCTGTCACCAATTTGTTACGAGCCGAGGCTGAGGGCTATGAGAATGGCGGCTGCGAGGCCGAGGATTGAATTTGGTTGTTTGAGTTTGTTAGTAGCGGACGAACCGGGGTCTGGTATCCCCGGGAGCCGCTATGAGGAGGTTGGATGTCGTGGACGAACCGGGGTCTGGTATTCCCGGGAGCCACTAGGAAGGTAAGCTTCACGGACGAACCGGGGTCTGGTATCCCCGGGAGCCGCTAGGAAGGTGGAAATCGTGGACGAACCGGGGTCTGGTATCCCCGGGAGCCACTAGGAGATTGGTTGTCGTGGACGAACCGGGGTCTGGTATCCCCGGGAGCCACTAGGAATGTTAGTTTAGCCTCGTAACTTTATAAAGTGGTACACCTTGAGCGGTAAAGGAGTACCTATGTGGGAGTATCTCGAAGAGGAAATTCAGATAATGATTGATTGAAGTAAAGAACTTTGAATTAGAAATAACAAATTATATTCTAATAAACTCGGTCTTTTACAATTGTTACAGTTTATGTTTGTCGCGGTACCTAAGTCCACCTCTCGGTTTTGACGCACTGAGAAATGCGGGGGTCTCAAAGAGTTTAATAGTAACAACACCTATCAGCAACTCTACGTGCTGTCTGGTTTAAGTTGAAGTAATAAGCCTCTTTCGTCTATGAGTACTAGATTTCAAATGAGCCCGCGAGTGTGGATTCGTGGCCCTTTTTATACAGTGAAATTCGGCTAGAAAGTAGTGGGGATATGAGTGCCTTCATTGAATATTAGTTTTTCGGGGAAAACTCGGTTGCATCACACCATTGCAGGAAACGGTGACCCCGCCGGGTCACGTGCATTCCGGACACCCGAAAGGGTTAAAAAGTCAAAGATAGATCTGCGTACGTAACAACACACAAAATCAGCCGATACAGTTTCGACCGATACAGCATAATTATATGTATGCGCGACTGCATCAATATGTAAGAGATGTGCGGATGAAATTTGAAACTTTTGTTAACTTGCTATAGCAAAAAAAAAGATGTTACCTGTGAAACATTCGTTGCGCATCATGCTGCTAAAATCATACGCGATAGCGAATATTATGTAGATTGCAAACTGGTGGCATGCGCCATCAATGATATTCTAGCTGATGCTCGTAGGAAAAAAATGTTAAAATTATATTCTTTTTAATTTTAAATAAATTTTTTAAACACATATTATTTGCCCATTTTATTTATTCATCTTTCTCCTCGCCACCTAATTTTAAGATTTGGCGTTTATTTCGTTCGAGCTGAATGATGAGTGTAAAGAAGAAGGGAAAGAAGACATGTGTGAATAGTCATTGAAAATGAAGGTGGAGAACAAAGGTATCTTACTTTTTGCAAAGCTATGCACTTCTCGATTTCAAGTTATGAGTTTAGATGCACGAGCTTGGAGATACAGCGAGACCAGTTGCTCATCAAGCTTGACAGCTGACAGTCTGTTTTTTTTCAAGTGAAACATTTTGTGAAAAAAAAATGGGAATAACACGGATTGCACCGGAGTGCGACCCTGAGGTATGTACTTTAAAATCTTTTTAACATTTATTTTGTTTAACTTTTTTAAATCGTGTGAAATCAATGTCAATGTCAATGTTGTATCACGGGTTTCTATCTTCTAGGACTCGCCACCCCCGTCACCACCTGGTTGGCAGTCGTCACCCTCACCATCACCGCCGTTTTCGTCGCCTCCGCAGCCTCGAATTGTATGTAAATGCTTTTGTACATTTTACTATGTTTAATGTGTCAATGATATATCGGCGTTTGTGTATGTGTTACAGAATTATGAACTGTTGGCGGCGCAAATAATGATATTGGAGCAGTTCCTGACTGGGATTATACCTGACAATGCATCCCGGGTGGTACAACCCCTAGATCTGCGGATGCGGCCGCGGTCGGAACTGGTGGTTGGTTCGACGATGGCTGCACGATTACGGCAACCCCGGGTGCCATACAGGCAGATTGGGCCCCTGCAGCGGTCGCGGTCCTCATCACCTGAATGGATAGATGTGAGCAGGCCGCAGCCGTTGCCGTCGTCATCACACCCAGGCTCGGTGATGGCGCCTCCGGGGCCCCCATCGCAATTGACATCATCCTCGCCATCATCATCTGTCGATACGGTACCCTGGTGGCCGCCATCGACGCCGTCACAGCCATCGTCACCATCGCAACCATATTCACCATCGCAGTCGCCATCATCGCCATCATCGCCTGCATCGCCTGCAGCGCCCCTGTCGCCCCCATCACCCCCGTTACCACCTTCCCCCTTTTTAGAATAGTTTTTATTTTATTGTTTTATATATTTTTTCTTTTTTATATTTACTATTATAATTATTATCGTTTTATTCTATATATTTTGTAACAATATATATTTTTAAACATATATTATTTGTCAATTTCATTTACCCGTCTTCCTCCTCGCAACCTAATTTTAAGATTCAGCATTTCTGCTGACGCCGCATAATTATATATCATTCACGCCTTCTTCGTGCCGCGATAATGACATCACCCTGCACGGCTGCTCCAGGGGGATTCAAGTTACGCGAGATCGCGCGAGACGCAGCGACGCTTTAAAAATTATCTTTAGAATGCACGCGATTGTACCACCAAGTAACGCTGTCTCTTTCCCTCCCTAGAATTTTAGCTTTAAAGTAATGCTCTACCTCTTTCCCTCCTCCAAGTACATTGTCTAATAAATTATTATTTCTCTGTGTTGGGGGAAAATATTTGGGGGTCATCCTGTCCCTCTGAAAAAATTTGTGGGGCGGGTTGGGGTTTAAAAGAGATTTTTGGGGGTCATTCCTCCTCTGAAAAAATTTCCGACGGTGGGTCCGGTCTGGAGAGGTCTTCACGGCCGCTCGGCCCGGACTGATCCCCTCCATCATCGCGGCTTCCCCCACTCCGCGGCACGTGCGCGCGCAACCGGTCTCCCCCCCCCCGCAGGCCCCGCGCCCATGTTTCCCTCCGCCGCGCTCCCCCGCGCGCCCTCACTTCCCCCCGCCCCCGCGCTCCCCTCAGAGGACCTGGTTTAGAACTGTCCTAGTATTACTACTCCGGGGGTACCACCAGAGTCGTCTACTCGGTTGAGAGAACATGAAACCCATCGGAGTTCTCCACCAGCCATGCGCCGGCAAGCCGACAGCCGATGGAGCGCCTTCCCGGAGCTATACTACTCCCGTTATTGCGCATCCTATTTTAACTTCTCGTAAGTTAACATACCTAGTCAATTCCTGGATCATATAATTGAATGCAAACCTTCCGGTAACATTCACTCTTATGAGTCCAGGTTTTACATTCCGCATTGCTCGGCGTGTTTAACTGCCAAACCCTGGTGTATCTTAATATATAAAGCAGAAAGTGTTTGTGTGTTTTTTTGTCGCCTAGAAACTCTCGAACGGTAAACTTAGAGATCACGGAATGTGTCGCCCAGCTCATTATACCTACCTAATACAGATGCACGTGGCTATTTAAAAAAAAAATAAATAAATAAAAAACGATTTTTTTTATAAAATCAAAATCTAAATTTCGGGTGAAGCCGAATAGCAAAGCTAGTATTTGCAAACGTCGAGCAGGCGCGGTTGATCTTGACAAATTTGATCGCACTCGGGGTATAAGTAATAACATCCACAGGGGGTACGAATTAATTTGCAACAGCTATTTGTAACCTGAAAACGCTCGAGAAGCTTCGCCACCTAGTGGTAACATCGTGGTACTGCTACGGGTGAGGTATCGCGCGGGCCGAATATGCGCATGCGCGCGCGAAGTAGAATGTCGTATACACGGGTCACATAGTCTGCAAACCAGCCGTACATGTGATATGTTTACATATAAATTACATGTTAATAAGGCATTTCTGAGATACGCTACATAGCCTATGTCCGCCCTAGAGTATGCAGGAATAACGTGTCAAAATTTGTGGAAGATTGGTTAAATATATGATTACAGTTAGAAAATGTTTTGTGCGGCGCGCCGACGGGCACGGACACCAGGCCCGGTCATAAACAGGGCCAGCGCGAGGGATGGTCGGCGCCTTCATGCAAGAAAATGTTTAGCGCCCCAAAATTGTTTGCCCCTGGTTTCTATTTAATATGTTTTGCCTTTACGGAGTACAAAAGAAACATTACATTAACATTTTGTGTATGTGGGAGTTGTATTATTTTATTATTAAGCGTGCGGTATAGTTTCTTATGCGGCACATAACTTCCATAATGGGTTCCGCCGGATATGACAAATTAGTCTAGGCCCCCTGCGGACTTTCCGCAAACTGCGGCGACGAAGGGACTTTCCGAAGGGACTGACCGAGGAAAGTCAGTCTTCGAATTACCTCCACTCGTTGCGGAGCTCGTAACGTGAAAATTAAAAGTGTGCTTTGTGACAAATGGACGATATGTCAAATGTAAGTATTAATATTGTATAATATTAAACAGAGTAATTCTCCCGCCTCGCTGAGTTTCGTGGATTTCGACGCACAAAACTATTATTCCCGGATAAATATAATATATACATGGTCTAAATCAGGGATCGAAAAAGTTCTCGAACCCTCGTTTTTAAAAAATTGTGTTAGAACTTATTTGTTTCGATTAAGAAAATATCTGTTCCTGTGGAATTTTTATTGAAAGAAATGCTACCTTCAGGAATTTCACATCATAAATATTTTGTTTCTTGACCATCATCGTTGGTTAGTTGGTCTATTATTGCGTTGCAAATTACAATACATTGAATAGTATTTAGTATTTGTTACAACGATTGAGATCGTTTTTAATATCGGTGAACAAAATATCAGTTCCTGTTATACAGAAATTTTTATTCTTATATTTTATAAGTTCCATTCCAACTAGAACCTTTATTTTCAAGTACTTTTATTTTATCGGTTCTTCTGAGAACTTATAATGTGAGAACATTTTTAAAAAAGTTCCGCGGTCATTGTTTTAAATGGAACCCATTGAAAAGTTCCAGAACTTTTTCGATCCCTGATCAAAATTAGGTCAGTAGAAAAATAGGGTTACGTTACGGATGAACTATCTCTATTCGCACACCACGTTTCATAATTTTTTGAATTTCCGGCTTGCCGAACATTCCCTGTTAGCGATGCGCGGCTTATTATTGACGGCCGTAACGTACCGCTACGAATAGCCCCTACATTTTTTCGTTTCCTTATTATATTAATTAACATTTCTGTTCATTTGCGTTCATTCTACCATATGTATTACTAATATTAAGAATACTTTAAACATTTTGCGAGCGACATCCCATGCGGCGGGAGTACAATGATTCGAGTAACGCGCAACGCATGCGCATAGCCGTGAATTCAAACGGTAGACTCAGTGCCGCGAGTGAATCAAGCGGGCATGCGCATATAGTACGAACAACAGGATGCCAAATATTCTCAGCGTAGTACGCGAACGGCGCGAACCGGATCCGAATTATAATTGGTGCGCAAGATTCGCACTACCTGTGATTGGTGCGGTTAGTCCCACGAGCCGGTATAAATACAGGACCCGGCAGCAGCAAGGTTCTCTTGGTTCTATCACCGAACCTACCCAGACCTTGGCAGCTTTCATTAGCTCCTCAGTCGAGAAGAAGTTTACTTAAAATTCCAATTCTAAATCTCCCTCTCGAGGCAGCTTTAATTAGCCCCTCAAATACAATCAAACCTCTCGAGGAAGCTTTACTTAGCTCCTCCATTTCCTCTCAAGGGAGTTAGCTCCTACACCTTCTTTCGAGGCAGCTTTTATTAGCTCCTCTCCCAAAACCGAGACCTATACAACGACCAATTCCAAAGCGTGGGGCCAGCATCCTTTCTAAAATACTACGTCAAACCGACCAAGCGTCATTACCGCGTTATCAATAAGCGTACTCAATACTTTATTACCGACCTAGCGTTTAAATCAAATCACCGTGCGATACGTCGTAACTATTTGTGTTCTATTGTAAAACTCAAGAGACTGAGAACCATATATGTTCATTATAGACCTAGTGTCTAAACTATTATTTTGAATAAACTATTGTTACAATTTTTACGTTAAAAGAAGGACTCTCGTGTCTTGAAATTCTTTTCTTAATCGCATGCCACCCGAATCAATCCCATAATTCACAGGTAAGCCGCTCTACTTGTGAAAACTCCTGTAAGAACGACAACGTCTCGTTCGAGAACGTTACACGGCATCGCCGCACAGTGGGGCAAAGTGACGAAATTTGTGTCAAAATTAAAGAACTTTTGATAGAAATGAGGTAGAGCGATGATTTTTTTTTTAAATTAATGCTGAAAGATTGCAGAATAAGGGAAAATTAAAGAAATTATGGTACGAATGTTTGTTAACTTTGAAAATCTGTGATAAACTTGAAATATTACAACAAAATTGTGATTTATCCAATACCATGTACGGTTAGATTTTTTTCTTGACATGTTGTACATCATTTCCTGTAGATTTTGTCACGCTGATTTCAAATCCGTTCGCAAAATTAGGCTACTACCTCAGGATTTTGTAAAAAATCGATTTCAAGTTTAATACAGATTTTCAAAGTTAAAAAACGTTCGTACCATAATTTCTTTAATTTTCCCTTATTCTGCAATCTTTCAGCTTTATTTAAAAAAAAAATCATCGCTCTATCTCATTTCTAGCAAAAGTTCTTTGATTTTGACACAAACTTCGTCACTTTGCCCCAATGTGCGCCGTTGAGGACTTCAGCGAGAGAATCACCCTGTATGTTCATAGAATCTTACTATTTTCAATAAAATAATACATTCATTATATCATTTCCAGTTACACGATGCGCTTGTGAATGCGCAGGCGTCAGGCGCGCTTGGCGAAAATGATGAAAAGAAGGAGGAGGTGAAGAAGCAGGAAGGAGAAGACGAGCGTCGTCGGACGACGGAAGTGGGAGCAAAAGAACTCCAAGACGGCGTGAAAAAGATTAAAAAAGTAAGTAATTATGCGCAATACTAAATACTATATTCTTTTGTTCGTAATAATGTACTATTCCCCGGTCGAAAGAAGATCCCTAGCAGGCGGTCTCGGGCGTTGCAGTCCGTCGCTGTGACGATTGGTCGCGAGTCACCTATTTGGGCACACTTTTAAAGACGGGGCACACGTATTTTGGTTATTGTCTGCAGTATGCACATACGTTGTCGCACCGCGCGACGAAGAGACCGAACAAAACACATCGAGATCGAGTGGGATAGAGCGATCTGACCGACGAACGCCAAAGAAATAGCGTAGGCATCTCAGACGGTCAACCATTAATATATAATAACATCACAATTTCCTTATTTTTCACAATATGTTTAGGAAAGTATTATACTGATACTAAACCAAAGATAATAGTATTATCCTGCTACCAAACCAATGATAATACTTTCCTGAACATATTGTGAAAAATAATGAAATTTTTATATTATTATATATTAATGATTGACCGTCTGAAATGCCTACGCTATTTCTTTGGCGTTCGTCGGTCAGATCACTCTATCCCACTCGATCTCGATGTGTTTTGTTCGGCCTCTTCGTCGCGCGGTGCGACAACGTACATGTGCCTAAGTACTTCAGCGAATAATCAAAATACGTGTGCCCCGTCTTTAAAAATATGCCCAAATAGGTGACTCGCGACCAATCGTTACACCGACGAACTGCATCGTTCGAGACCGCCTGCTAGGAATCTTCTGTCGACCGGGCAATAGTATATACGATAATATTTGATTTCATGTAACATCTACGGTTTATCAATATTTCACGAATTTCAATGTAACAAAATATAATGTATATTGTATCAATTTGTCTCACAAAGAACTTCAATATTAGGAATAAAATAATATAGCATTGCATTTAATGAAATTGACTTGACCCTATGTTATTCCGGTTCTGTCCGAATATTTTGGGGATTCACTATATAGTGCATGGGTAGAAGTACAAAATGTAATTCTGATGGTACTGTTTCAGATATATAAGGCTATGAAGCGCCTAGCCTATCGGCGCATAGAAGATACAGGCAGCGGCAGTGGACGTGCCTGGCGCGGTGGCGACAGAGGCAGAAGAGGCTGGAGTGGATGGGACGACGGGAGAATAGGCCGGGGTGGGTGGACAGAAGGTGGAAGAGGCCGGGGTGGCTGGACACAAGGTGGAAGAGGCCGGGGTGGGTGGACAGAAGGTGGAAGAGGCCGGGGTAGATGGACACAAGGTGGAAGAGGCCGGGGTGGGTGGACACAAGGTGGAAGAGGCCGGGGTGGGTGGACACAAGGTGGAAGTGGCAGAGGGGGGAATTTTTACCTGTATCAAAATTTTATGATTAATTAAAAAATAAAAAAAAATTCTTTATAAATGTATGTCTTATTACGTCCCTACTTCCCGTCCCGCACGATGACTTCTCGGCATTTATCTCTTGTTATTTTCTATCACAAAAAATAGAAGATAATAATAATTACAAAATTAAAAAAAGATGTGAAATCAAAATGAGCTGCCAGTACATAAAGATGCTTTCCAACTGCGCTTTAGATGAGATATTAATGTATAAATGTCAGAATTAGGTTAGAGTGTCTCCGCGACGAGTAAAGGTACACGGTAGCGATATCGCATAT
Source organism: Andrena bicolor (assembly GCA_960531205.1). NCBI lineage: Eukaryota > Metazoa > Arthropoda > Insecta > Hymenoptera > Andrenidae > Andrena > Andrena bicolor. The sequence continues at coordinate 29,825,531 of OY482668.1, forward strand.
ACAGGGTGTTTTTCATGTACTTGGTGTCGAAACGCTACCGCGTCACTAGATAACATTTATTAAATGACCGATAAATCAATCTCCACTCTCCGTATCAGGCGCTACCGCGGGCAACGTTCTGCTCTTCAGCGGCACCATCGGGGAAGGCAAGCTCCATTTCTCCACAATCGCAAATATTTATTTAGAATTTCATTAATATTTAAACAAATCGCGTCGATCACGGTTTACGCCTAATTTCTGGTAAAACCGCGGGCAACGTTCTGCTCATAGGTAGTACCATCAATCAGCGCAACCCGTTAACTACCTATCAGTGCACATTTTCGTAATTGATTTCATTTTAACAAAAGACGAACGCTCAGATTTAGAGGATGGGGTAATGGGGTGGAAACACTTCACTCACTGATATAATAATAAAAATTCACCTTTATTTTTCTTGCGATGATTTTAACACTTTATAAATCTTTTAAGAAAATATTGTGCAAAAACGGTTGCTAACTGTTAACTATAATATTAATCAAACTGCATATTCATATAATATGAAGATAATAATTAATTTTGATTTTGCTCCGCGGGTAGTCAGTCCCTTTTTATACGGCTGTCGATCACTACCACCTTCGTGCTCGTTCTCCTGCTCACTGTTGCCATTCGTTGATTCTTGACTTGGTTTCTTCCTATCGCGAGTTTCGATTATAATGCCTTTTCGGCTATATATTATATCGATAACTTATTTGAGGTGGTTACAATATACCAAAGTACGAAATAGTAAGTATGAATGATTTAAATGGTTAAATAACAGTTAACTCAGACAGTCTATTATTTCCTTTGTCACTTTTTTGGTAATCTTATGCTTGAGTGGATCGACTCGCGTGATTCTATATACGTTCCGCGAGTACAAGTGCCATTGCAGCCACATGTGACCACTGACAGAATCAGTGGTATCGCACTTTACAATGCGGTGCGACACATGAGCGATAAAATCTATTATTTCCTTTGTCACTGTTTTGGTAAACTTATGTTTGCGTGGATCGACTCGCGTGATTCTACGTTCCGCGAGTACAAGTGCCATTGCAGCCACATGTGACCACTGACAGAATCAGTGGTATCGCACTTTACAATGCGGTGCGACACATGAGCGATAAAATCTATTATTTCCTTTGTCACTTTTTTGGTAAACTTATGCTTGCGTGGATCGACTCGCGTGATTCTACGTTCCGCGAGTACAAGTGCCATTGCAGGCACATGTGACCACTGACAGAATCAGTGGTATCGCACTTTACAATGCGGTGCGACACATGAGCGATAAAATCTATTATTTCCTTTGTCACTTTTTTGGTAAACTTATGCTTGCGTGGATCGACTCGCGTGATTCTACGTTCCGCGAGTACAAGTGCCATTGCAGGCACATGTGACCACTGACAGAATCAGTGGTATCGCACTTTACAGCGTGGTGCGACGAAAAGAATAGCCCCTCTCTTCAAATTTAGTCATGCTTATGTCGCAAGGGCATAACGTAATCCTGGGTTTCGTTTTTTTTTATAGTCCACATTTTACACTGTATTTGTGAAACCGGCCAATAACATAATCGCGTCCCTTCGGAAACAACAAAAACTTTTAAAACTGAAGATGGGCAGGGTTTCTCAAACAAATTATCGCCAGCTACTTTCCGTTTGTGACCTATTACATTGTACACCTGTTCCGTCCGTATTTGCACTATATTTACAATGCGAATGATCGTTCCATCCTTCAGCATGAAACAATTATTCCTATTGTCATCGCAATGTATATAATACCCATCAGTTTCCAATTTTTTGTATTGCGTCACAGTTTTGTTTGGGAAAATGGGCAATAATGGTCCATTGTGATGGGAACCTTTACAAATATATTTTCCCGGTATTGCTGATGATTTTGGAATCGATCCCGGCTGCAGTTCTCCATAACGTCTTGCCAATTGCTGCAATGGTTTATCTGATTTTCTAATTAACTTCTTCAAACTACCTAAAAAGTTTTCAAATGGAAATGCACTAAAATTATCCAACACTCCAAATTTTGGAACATCATTGCACAAATGGAGTAAGTTGTGGACATTGTGAGAAACATATTGTTTCCCATACAATACCTCGAAATGTTCAACAAAATATTCTAATAATTCCTCAGCATATTTAATATTCTCTTCACTATTAATTAATATAGGGCTAACTAACACACTGACAGCCACGTGCAGTGTTAAAAAATGTTCGTATATATTTTTCGATAGTACACGCTTCAGTACAATAGGACCTGTGTACAGTAGAAGTTGCCGAAATTCCGTAGCTTTCTAGTAATTGATGTCCGTCAAACTTCTCGGCTTTCGCGAAAACTCACGCGGTACAGAAGTTCCAACCATTATGAGATGTTCCGATATCAAGTTCCTAGCTTGTCCACCAATCCTTACGTTTAACGGTCCCTTAATCCACAATAGCAAGAGCTTCTTCATAACCCCCAGACAAATTAAGTGCATATAGTCTAGGGGCACATTTGATACTAACCCAATACCTGGCACTTTTAACAAACCACTTGTACCTTTATGGTAATCTTCGTCGGTTTGCCGTACAAAATCTTCGTCTGTTCTCAGTGTATCAGGCACTTCGCTGTAAGGGAAACACGTAGTTCTGTTAACTGATTTCCCAACAATTGTGCATTTCGAACAGCTCGAAAAGCCTGTATGGCCTTTTGTATATAATACAAACGATTTCGCTGGAGCATCGCAGATAATTTTTATTAACCTAATAGAAAATTTATTATTATCATACATAAACCCATTGTTTATGAAATATGTTATTTCATCAATGAATTTTTCCAACAGCTCATTGGATGACTCTGGTTTCTTATACCCATAATAGATTCCAACAATCTGTATTCGTTTCAAAATTGTATCCGATACTAATATGGGCCAGAAACTGTTAGAGGAGGCCCTTGACAACGGCAAGCAATCAATATTTATAGCCAGATCTATATATTGTACGCTAATATTTGCCTCAACGTACATTTCAGCATAAGATTTTAGCATCTGTTTTACTCCAAGATGTAAGTAATCTCCCCCTTGTATTTTGGTATAATTACTTGTACGGGGAGTGTGTAACAATGTCCTGGCATCTTTCGGTAGTAAGCATTTGGGCACGTATGATAAAAAAATTTTCAACAGTTCGTTGATTGCTTTATGAGTAATATTATTTCGTAATGCCCAGTTGGACAATTCCTGTCTTAATGTCGCAGGGTTCTCCGGTTCATTGCAATCAACAATATCATTCGCTGATTCATCATCGGATGTGTCATAATCCAGTATGCAATGATAGTATTCATTATTATCATCAAATAATGAATGAGTTTCTTCTTCTTCATCATTTTCACAAATATCATTGTTGTTTATATTCATGATATTGTCATTGTCAGTGCACGGTACTTCATCGCAAGACTCGTACACTTCCTGCGAACTATTTAGTTCAGAATTTTTATATTCTAAGCACCGTGAAGAGGTAGGAAGCTCATCAATTGCCAATTCCGCATCAGATTGATTTCTTTGGCTTTCAATATCCTTCAAATATTGCTGGACTCTCCTCCTTTTATGTCTAGCAGAACATAGACTATAGTCTTTCCTAATACGTTTGTTGTCCGCCATAATAACCTGAACATATGTCATATACAAATGAGAAGTTAATTATAACAATTGGTGTGACGTCCTACGATTTTTCGCGCGTTTCCTATCCCAAATTCCATTAGTAAACCTCAAATTCACTCTATCAAACTCAACTCCTACCCCATCTCCTCAATAGCCGATCACCTTGATGTTGCACCTTAGCGGTCAACAACACAAGATGATGAATACAAACCTCCACCTCGCTGATGTACCTTAGCGGTCCCCATCGCGAGATGATCACTTCGCCTATTCGTCCTACAAGGCACGAATCATTCCCTTTAAAACGAATTCAAACAAGTCCTTCGTTACAAATCCCTCTTAAAATCGAGACCACCTCTCGATTCCCTCTTTACGACTCACAGAGTCCAAACACTCTAACCCCTTTCCTATCAAACACCCAAAATCCAATCGAAGAGTTGAGTATCTCCTTCTACAGTTATAAAAACCCCACAAACCCAAATACGACGCATTTGGCGTACGTGACACAAAATATGTCTATTAATAGCCATACCGTTTATAAAAACCCCGGAAGTCATACTGCGTCTTATTCCGAAATGTGTCAAGGTCTTTACCGCGCGTACCCCCGCAATACTCCTGTGAAAATACATAAATACGAGGTCCTGCGAGGCCTCGTCCTCTTTCATCGCAGAACTTTTGACGAAGTGTCATCCAAAAGTATTCATTAAAACGGTGTTAAAGATCTATTATTATTACTAAGTATTCAAAGTGTTCAATTCAGTGCTACGACAACCATTGTAAGTCATTATAATTACTATTATTAAGGAATATCACCCTCATTATATTTCTCCATATAAATAACGCTTATTACTTTTCTATATTATAAATTTTATTCATTACTTTATATTAATAACATTTATCTCATTCTAAAACTTATTGCTATTCATTTATTATTTTGTATTATCATCTTAATGCTTATTTTGTTTATATTTGTCTTATAACCGCTTATTACACATATCATTTTCTTGTGTTAACGCTTATTGCATTTCATATATTATACTTTACTAAAGCTTATTATATTTCATATATTATCATCGATCTATTCTCATGTATTTCATGTTCATATGCTTATATTGTTAATAACTGCCATTTATATAAATGTTATCCGTTAATGCTAAGAATATCAAGCATTATCATTAACAAACGTTTCGATAAAACAAATAAACCTATTTGTTTTCAACTACGTCTCGAATTATTGTGTGTGCTCGAGTCATAAACCTTCCCAACGAAACCAAGCTGCCGCAACAGCTGATTCGCGAGAGCGCTCCCAGTGTTTATAAACACACTGCTGCATGAGCCGTGCAATATACAAAAGAACTAAACGTGGTTTCTTTTACACTAATGCAACGGTAAATCCTATCTCGTAAACCAAAACAAATACGAAGTGCCCTAACGGGTGTTCTCTAAATACACGTTTACCTTCCCTGGTCGATTAGAGTGACGGTGTCACGTCCCGGGTGAGATCTTTGGGGAACAATGACTACGGGGAAGGTTTAGATCAGGCGCGAATCTATAATCCGGCACTCTGAAGGATTTGAGGGAAGGAACTCAGGCGCGAATCTTAAATCCTTCACACTGAGGGGTTTGAGGGACTCAGGCGCGAATCTTAAATCCTTCACACTGAGGGGTTTGAGGGAACTCAGGCGCGAATCTTAAATCCTTCACACTGAGGGGTTTGAGGGACTCAGGCGCGAATCTTAAATCCTTCACACTGAGGGGTTTGAGGGAACTCAGGCGCGAATCTTAAATCCTTCACACTGAGGGGTTTGAGGGACTCAGGCGCGAATCTTAAATCCTTCACACTGAGGGGTTTGAGGGACTCAGGCGCGAATCTTAAATCCGTCACACTTAGAATTTCTGGAGGCGATCAGGCGCGAATCTTTAATCCTTCACTCTAATCGACCAGGGAAGGTAAATATACACTTGGAGAGCACCCGTTATAATACCTTATATTTGTTTTGGTTTCAGTAATAGGATTTACCATTGCAGTTATATAAGAAACCACGTTTAGTATTTTCGTGGATTGCACGGCTCCTGCAATGATATGTTTGTAAACACTGGGAGCGCTCTCGCGAATCGGCTGTTGCGGCAGCTTGGTTTCGTTGGGAATCTTTACGACTCGAGGATACACACAATAATTTGAAACGTGATTGGAAACAAATAGGTTTATTAACTTTAAACCCGAGTGCGTTTTGTTTAAATGATAATTAACCACAATATTATAATATGAACATGACATACGATAACCATTAATTAGAATGATACAAGCAATAGTAATATAAAGATAGTAATATAAAATATTAAATGAAAGCAATAAGCTTTGGAACGCAATAAGCGTTATTAGTACAAAGTAATATAAGAATAATATAGAATGCAATAAGCGTTGATAGAACAAAATATAATAAATCGCAATAAGCGTTGTTTATGCGAAGAAATATGAATGAGGGTGATATTCCTTAATAATAGTAATTATAATGACTTACAATGATTGGTGATTGTTGGTCACTGAATTGAATACTTTTGAAGATCTTTAACACCGTTTACGAATACTTTTTGATGACAGTTTGTCAAAGCTTCTGCGATGAAAGAGGACGAGGCCTCGCAGGACCTCGTATTTATGTAATTTCACAGGAGTATTGCGGGGGTACGCGCGGTAGAGACCTTGACACATTTCGGAATAAGACGCAGTATGATTCCTGGGGTTTTTGTAAACGGTATGGCTATTAATAGCCATATTTTGTCACGTACGCCAAATGCGTCGTAATTAGGCTTCTAGGGTTTTTATGAACGGTATTGGAGATACTCAACTCTTCGATTGGATTTTAGGTGTTTGATAGGAAAGGGGTTAGAGTGGCTTGGACTTCATGAGTCGTAAAGAGGGGATTGAGACGTGGTCTCGGTTTTAAGAGGGATTTGTAACGAGGGACTTGTTTGAATTCGTTTTTAGAGGGAATGATTCGTGCCTTGCAGGACGAATAGGCGAAGTGGGTTTTGAAACGATCATCTCGCGATGGGGACCGCTAAGGTACATCGGCGAGGTGGAGGTTTGTGTTGATCATCTCGTGTTGTCGACCGCTAAGGTGCAACATCAAGGTGATCAATGATCGAGGAGATGGGGTAGGAGTTGAGTTCGATAGACTTTGGTGGTGTGATTTTGAGGTTTATGGAATAAGAAACGCGCGAAAAATCGTGGGACGTCACAACGGATTAAATATTCGCGCCTCATCACCTCCAGAAAATCTAAGTGTGACGGATTCAATATTCGCGCCTATTTCCTGTCAAACCCACAGTGTGACGGATTAAATATTCGCGCCTGGCTTTCCCTTAAAACTCTCAGCGTGATGGATTTAATATTCGCGCCTGAGTCCCTCAAACCCTAGTGTGACGGATTAAATATTCGCGCCTATTTCCTTTCAAACCCACAGTGTGACGGATTAAATATTCGCGCCTGGCTTTCCCTCAAAACTCTCAGCGTGACGGATTTAATATTCGCGCCTGAGTCCCTCTTAAAACCCCTCAGTGTGACGGATTTAATATTCGCGCCTGAGTCCCTCAAAACCTCAAGGTGCTGGATTCCAGATTCTCACCTGTATTTTTCCTTCCCCATTGTCCACGTCCCCAAAGACCTCACCCGGGACGTGACATTGGTTAAAAACTATATGGGTGTACTACTGTATAACCCAACCAACGGAATGAACCGAAATTTTGAGGGGCAGGGCGGGAGGGTGAGAGAACCTCTAATATAAAATTTCAGCTGCGGGTATTTGTTAGTTTATGAGATATTAATAAAAAACCTACACAAAATACATTTAAATTTACCTAATACAGACGTTATTGTAACGTCCCACAGGGACTCAAACCATTAAATACCGACCATCGGTAAAACAGAACTGTACTACATTATCATATAGCCAACCTATGTTACCGCGCACAAGCATTGTACATACTTTTATATGTTAAATTTAAACCAAGCATAAATTAGCGAAACAAATATTATAGAAATATCAAGAATAATTAATTATAAATACTGCCCAAAGCGCAAAACAAAATATTATATAATAAGCGAGAAAACTGTAAAATAACGAAAACCGACACACTGCGCATGCGCCAACCCGCCAATTCTCTGGTATAAAAGGAGGCGCACGCAGCACTCAGGGGGCTCATTCGAATAGAGATACGTTCTTGCGATCGATGAATGCTAGTTCCTAGAGGCAGCTTACGTACTATCCAGTAGAATTTCAGCACGCTCCGGAAACGGCAGCGACTGGTTCTCAGTGTACAAAGGTACTGGGTGCTCCTTTTTGGATCTTTCATTTAAAGGTTGAGAACTTTGTCTTCACGGAGGTTTCAAGCGTTGCTCCTACTAGTAGGCAGCAGCTTAGCCGTTTAGTGAAGACGAGGTCTATAGAACAGTAGAATAAGAATTCTGCCACGAGTATCGGGAACCGCTCCGGAAACGGCAGCGGCCGCTCTCACAGCAGAATCGTAGAACATAAAACTCTGTCAAGAGTTTCGGGAACCGCTCCGGAAACGGCAGCGGCCGAACTTACGGCAGTAGCACATACATCCAGTTTTTGCAGCGTATTAGAATTAATTAGCATAGTTAAAAAAGATAAAAAACACAAAAACACAAAATATATAATCGTAGTTGTAAGCATTATTGTTGTTATTAGAAATAAGTGTTGTTTAATAAAGCCATAGTTAAGTTTTAAGTTGGATTTCACTCCTTTGCTCTACGAACGAACCCCCACCTATCCTATTCTCGACGGAAGCCGCTCTCCGCTCGAGAACCTGCTAGCATTTAGTCGTCCTCGGACAACCGAACGTTACATTATTAACACAACCATCTTCTCGTCGCCGTCGATTGTATCGCAGTCGACGATAGGTGTAATGCATAGGGATACGGTAACATAAACTGGACGCAAGCGAAGTGTATAAATAAATGTATGTTAATCAAAACATGTCGATCATTTCCAAAATCTGTCAGCTTTACTTTTCAGTTAGGTTTTGCGTACGAACTCATACATTATTGCTGTTGACTTATTCCGAGACAACGCATTCGACTTCCCAATAGGGGTGTGCGGATCGTCCCGCGGCTCGGGTTCCCGGACCTCGGGACAGGTCGGAAAAGTTTCGGCCAGGATCGGGCGGATCTCAATACTATCGTATTGCTCGAGATCCCGAGGTTCTCGGGATCTCGAGACACGTTTCGGGCTACAAGCATGACCACCGTGAGCGGGCAATTTGATTTCAGGTCGGCTCGGCAAAACTCGGACGCGATCGGGTCGAAAGCCAGCTATTGGCGGCTATGCCTGTAGCCCGAATCGAATCTCGAGATCCCGAGACTGTCGGGATTTCGAGCAATACGAAAGTATCAGGATCGCGCCCGATCTCGCCCGAAAGTTTCCGGCCCGTCCCGAGCCCGAAAAGTCGGGTACCCGCAATGCTTTCCAATGTCTCTCGGGTGTTAGTATTTTCATTGCAGGATCACAAAAAAAGTTTAAAAAACGACCTACACTATTTTCTTCGTTATTCCCATAAATTGCAATTTTTTCCAAAACGACAAAACATGTCACGTAGCAAACTAATCCTTCTAGCTTAAAAAAAAATCAAGTCGTTTGGATTGAATTTAAAAAAGTTATGCAATTTTAAAAAGTGTCCGAATATTTTTAAAAGTCACTGTAGGTAGATTTCAATGTATTTTGCCGAAAGTTTTTTATTAATATCTCAGAAACTAACAAATACCCGCAGGTGAAATTTTATATTAGAGGTTCTCTCCTCCTCCCGCCCAACCCCTCAAAATTTCAGTTGATTCCGTTGGTTAGGTCATACCGTAGTATATGCAACTATATACTTAAAATGATCTATCAGCAGTGGTACTTACCTGATGTTAAAACGCAAATTAGTTATATTTTCTGTGAGACAATGTAATTGGCAATTGTGGACAATGCACGTCCAGAATTGAAACGTGGTTCGCGCCGTGATACCACGATTTTCAAATATATATAACAAAACACTAATACGAAGTATAAAAAGGATAAAAAAAAAGTAAGTATAATATAATGTAAAAAGGAAACTAACTCGAACTACAAGCGCTGTTCAAAATCAGAGACGCTTGTTCTTTCAGAGTTTACTTCGATTTAACGAGCGACCGCACGCAGGGTTGGCCGAAGGCAGGGGCGACAGGGTTGACACGATCTCTTCGCGTTGAGATAACATGATGTCACATAGACCTAAGTATGTACATATACACTGTATACACTCGAAAGCGTATCCTCACTCATTTGGAGACACTCTTAGTGAAAATTTGGCAACGCAGCGGAATTTCTTCCACACTCGAAGCGCGTGACGAGGCTGGTCACAGCCCGTCGGGCATCCCAGCGTGGGCCCTTCGGAAACTCACCGTTTATGATACCCTCAATTGCCAGTGGGGCCGTAAACGAAAGTTTCGAAGGGTAAAAACATGCCTTGTTCAAAATTAAAGTAGGAAGCGAACGGAAACCGCCTTTCTCAAAAATAGCTTCTCTGCCGCGTGTATCATAAATTGTGCTGACCATTTACACGCCAAATGTTCGTATTTGGTCGTGCCGTTTAGGGTTGCCACCCGTACTTTAAAATAAAGTATCTTACGTTATTATAGGTAAATGTACTCTATACTTTTGAATAACAATAAAGTACGCGAAAATACTTTATTTCACAATTAATGATATTATGGGGAAACGTAACGCAATATTATTATATTCTATCTGTTCCCGTCACTTCAGCATTTACTGAGAGAGTTTTCTCTGTCATAAATGTGAAGTGGCGCTATGAAAGAAACAAGGCCTCTCTCAATCTAATAAAAAACGAATTATTTATACATTTCAATATGAATATTGAGCGCAATGATGCCATTGAGACATTTCAAAATAATAAAAGTTTACTTTGTAATGCTAAAAGCAATAGAAAATATGTTTGGAAGAAATAAAAACTTGTGACGAAGTCACCTTACGCGCCGTGCGAACGCCCGGAGCCGAGACGAGGGGACTTAGTTCGCGCCGCGCCCGCCAGGCGGCCGCGACCCCGCGCCGGCTCTCGCTCGCGAAACCGTACGGGCTCACGATATAAGAGCCGCGGCGAGCGGAATCAGGAGCTCTTGTGCCTGTCGCTATACCGCTTCACGCAAGTAAACAAGAGACTCGCTTTTTGTAAACCTTGAGGTGTGCCAGTGTCGGCCATCGCCACGACTGTGCCGCTACCAGCCTCTGTCCGAAATAGACCGAGATTTATCTTGCGTCCCGCCTACGTCAGAGAGGTACCTCCGCGCCCATTAGGCCGGAACCCTATTGCACTCTGAACCTCTCTTATACGACTCTCGTACGAACGTGCCCCTTAAGGCCATTCCGAGCAGAACGTTACACACACCGCATCCAAGTTCCCACCACTCGCCGCCAAGCCGCCGCCGCCGCGAAACCGACGCGCCGAACAACCGTAACTCCGTAGCTCTTCCGACGGGACCGGAAACCATTGTAAACACAATTACACAGTCTCCAATAAACACTGTTATTGTTACAAAACGCATTCGTACTCATTCGCCGAACCTGGCCATACCGACTGAGTCGGCATACATCCCTTCTGCGTCCCAACGATAATCGTGCCGCAACCAAACATGATTACAAACTAATAATAAGATTAGAATGTACTTTTAATTTGTTGAGCGTACTTTTTTGTATACCTCACGAAAGAAAATGTACGTTACTTTTCTGTAAAAAAGGTGGCAACTCTACGTGCCGTTGGCCGCTACAGTTTAAAGAATATTCATGTTTTATGAAGATGAAGCGCAGGAAAGCAAATTTCCTCGCGCAGTCAGCGGACTTCCCGTTTCGATCCTGTGTAGGTACCTCCGCGAGGTATCTTGAATGCATCTTGCTACCAGCGAGACCGTCAAATCTTTAGCCCGTTAAAAGAAACGCATTTCGAGTATTGGGAGAAGGGAATTGACACAAAATATTACGACCAAAGTACGCGTCTCGTTGGTGAAATTCTTTTTCCAACGAAAGGTCGTGTTTAATAGCTTCGGCGAAAAAAATACAAGACACGTACAATTCAGCGGAGGTCCTTAAGAAATAATCCTGGCAAGTCATTTAACTAATAACACAGGTATATCCGCATAGGTCCTAAGCCGTAGGGACGAAAGACGATTAAAGGGTCCCACAGACCAACGCGATATATCGGGAACCGCAGCGGAAAAGTTCCGGGTTGGCCTGGGGGAACCTTTAACCTGCAGTTAAATCCGCGCGGAAAGTAACAAGACAATTAAGGGACAACCCAATTATAAAAGCAAAAATGTGAGATTGGTGGGAGTCATGTACTAATGGAAATACCAAGCCCATGCATACGTTCAAATTAGGCACAAAATGTTGAAATTTTGTCTTTTGCGCTTCATCTTGATAAAACAGCCATTTGAAAACGATCAAATTATTCTGGAAATTATAGTGTTCCCTGAATTTTTACCAGCAGTGTATTTTACCTGAAACGGGGTGCACCGCTTTCTTTAACAGCTTCCTAAGTTCCTACGACGTTCAATATGTAAATTACCAACAAGAGATAGGCTTATTTTATACAAAATTCTTTACCGAACGTGGTAGTATTTTTTCTGATTTTTAAAATCGCGACCTTCAACCTAAATTTGTTAAATAAATCTTTCTTTATAATTGTCATTATTGTAAAAACGATTTTTTAACCTTAAACAAACTTATTCTCTATTTCGCCACTCTTCATTTTTGTTCTTATTTTCGCCTATAGAATCACCCCCTAGAATATCCTTGATTATCAGTATAGTAATACCCTGTATAGGTATGTATTAATACGTATGCCCAAAGTTTCATAACTTCTTTAATTTTCGATATCTTGCCTTGTGTAAGACAATTCGACGCTGTGCGGAGAAGGCTGGTCGATGCATCGTGGGTCTGGTTAGTGTTTACGTTGGAACGGCTACGGCGATGAGTGCAAGTTGCCGTTACAATATGCGGCCGGCGACGGTCCCACTAGTGCAATAGAGATCGAATGCATACTTCTCCCTTGCACTAGTGGGACCGTCGTCGGCCGTTGTCGCCGGCCGCGTATTAGAATGGCAGCCTTGCGACGACCCCAACGCAAGGACGCCTCGCCGATCATAAAGTGTTTCAAGGGCCGAGGGGTATGGAAAAACCAACTGGACCCAAGGCCGTCTTAATAAATTTGAGCGGCCTTGGCTATAAAATTTTGATGCCCTAGCCTCCAAGGGTGCAATTTCTTCGCAATCGGTGCAAGATAGTACATCACAACCTTGTGTCTCTACCAAGGCAGATAGAAATTATTGTCTCCACAATTGAAGAGAAAAAAGCTTTTTCACATATTTGATTTTTAACTGCCGTTGGATCACGGGCGCCACTGGGGTATAGCCTATTTAGCCCATTGTTAAAGGCGGCCCTGACCGGGCCCGTGACTTCGGCACACGGGCGATCCCTGTAGAGTTTTCCAAACGAACGGACGTCTGGAGTAGAGATGCAAAAATGTAATTGTGTAATTGATTACACATTTTTTGTAATCGTTAATTTAGGTAGTTGACAAAATTGTCGTCATCTACCTAAATTAACGATTACAGAAAGTAATGTGTAATCAATTACACAATTACACTTTAACCGTAATTTGTAATTAAATTACATTTTGCCCAACTCTGGGCTGTACGTGCGAGAGAGTCCGACCGTCGGCGTTCTTTTAATTCGATTCAAAAACCATACGATCGCCTGTTGCTTTGTATGATACATACTCGTTTGTGTGCAATTTTATGTTTTTCTGATCAAATTGAAAGAACGTCGAATCTCTCGCTCGCATTGCGCTACTCAGTGGCCGCTCGGAGGCAAAGTTATATTGCGCGATCTGTACACGGGTATTGAAAATTGAAATACACGGCTACACGTGGTACACGTGGTACACTAATAAAAATAGTAATCAATTTCATTTCAATATCAGACACTCGTTGAAGGTGGGATCAGACGGCGCGTGAATCGGGATCTTTGCGTGGGAATCGGCGATTCACAATTAGGTTCGCTAAGCCGACTTGGCGAGCAAGACGAGCCGAGCAAGATGGCGGATTCACGCGCCGTCTGATCCCACCTTAATAGAGTGATGCGTGCACGTGAAAGTAATAAATATACGAGGTCAAGGATTAACTTGACCGCGTCAAATTCGCGAGCGCTTGCCGACGGTGTGGGTTTACAACCCCTGTTGTTCGGTGCTTCGGTAGTTACTACCCCACGGACGAGGCCGACTGTCGACCAGATGACGGGACCTTTGCTTATTGTCTAAAGTGTCAAAAATATTCGAATGCTAGAAAATATTAAACAATGGCAGCTATAAAGCGAAACGCGTACACGGCTGTAGAAAATATTCAAAGACAGAGCTCCGCTATGGGTGGAACATATGGAACGAAGAAAACTTATTTCTAAGGGTATTTGAGTATAATACTAGTATATAAATTACTTAACTTTAACTACTGTACATTATATTAATATGGATATGTTAATACACGTGAAACCGTATATTTCGATACACATGTACCCGTGTATTAACAAGTACACGGATTAGAATACGGATATATTAACTACACATGTATCTTCAATACACGTTCTACGCCGTGATCCCTATTTTGGAGGCCTCGTTTCATTCCGTGCAAAATATAGTATAATAGTACAACCAATTCCGATCATGATTTCCATTGACTCTCAGCTTTTCCTTACACTTGTGAGCTGATGTCTCATGATTTCGTCTCACCGTGTATATGTCGTTTCATACACAACCGAAATCTGAGACGCATATATAGCGCGATCTGTATTGATACATGCATCGATATAGGTCTCAACGTGTATGAGGACCTTTAAGCCTTCAACGACGACGCCAGATCTCATTATTTACTATGTAATCTTCCTACGCGAACGGCGTTCTAAACGGAGATATGCATACAATGTAGCCATTACTATAGGTATTACAGCAAGAGGTCCGCTGCCCCTGAAAATTGGCACTGCGTATGGAGGTCGTCGCTGTGGGGTTAATATTTGCTTTCGCAGGAAGCATGCGATCGCGTCGCCATCACATTTCCCTAAGTTCCCTTCAGCTTTGTAAATAATTATTATAAAAGGGGGGAGCCTTGTGGGATATACTACGGTATGGCCCCCCAACAACCTGAATGAACCGAAATTTTGAGGGGTTGGGCGGGAGGGTGAGAGAACCTCTAATATAAAATTTTAGCTGCAGATATTTGTTAGTTTCTGAGATATTAATAAAAACTAACAAATACCTGCAGCTAAAATTTTATATTAGAAAGTGTGAAAATGTCGGTTTAAAAAAGAACCGTTTCAATTTTTCGATCCCTCAGCGCGTCCCTGGGCCCGCTGACGTATCCTTGATTTTCCCAGCCACGCATTTCGTCCACTCTTTCGCCCCCTCTCGCTCGCTCATGGATTCTCTCACTCGCGCTCACTGCAGGCTCGAAATTTTACAACCCTCTCTGAGAGTGAATTCAACGACGCAGCGCTTGGCTTCGCTCCGCTCGGCTCGGCTCGGCTCGAGCGCCAAACAAAGTACTTCTTTGTTGCCTCGCTGACTCGCGCTCGGCAACCCTGGACCGAGCCAGTTCGAAGTAAACTCTCGAAAAACAAGCAGCTACCCTTTTCACAAGTTTTTTATATTTCGCATTTTTTTGTTTTAATATGTATTCCCTTTTGAATTTGTTTTATACTTATCGTGTGTTAGTGTTTTTTTTAAATTATATTTCAATTTTTCTTATTCTTTTTCTACTTATAGTGTGTTAGTGTATTTTTTAAAATTATATATAATTTTGTGCTTCTTCTTTTCATAGTCATAGTGTGTTTAGTTTCTTTTTTAAAATATATTTAAGTTATTTTATTCGTTTTATAGTTCGTGTGTACGCGTTACTTTTTTTCTTTTTTTTTTAAATTTCTCGTTTGTTTTCCGAAAGCGAGCTTCGAACACCGTTTACAAAGTGAAAGTTTACATTCATCACCGGTAAGTACGAGTGCCATCACGATTAAGACAAAACTATCATACTGCAATATTTCATAAGTATTATTATATAATACAGTGACAATTTTTTAATAAATTCTCCTAATTCTTTTTCAGTAAAAAATGTTGAAAAAGTTTTCGATCGTGGAATTCGCGGATGGTATGCAAATCATACCATCGAGCTGGATGGACGCTGATAGACAGCGAAGTATTTGGCCGAGCCATATGAAGAATTTGTATACCCTCAATAGAACAATTATGAAAGGAATTGTTCCAGTGGACCACGATAAGTGGGAAAAATGGGACATCGTCAGGTGGTTTGCCTCAGCAGGTATATTTATTTCATTAAAGTATTATTTATACACCGCGTCAAAATTAAACAAACACTATAATTTTGCGAAAATTTTGGTCATTTTCAAAAAGCTGTATTTGTGTGAAAAATGTTTTGAAAAAATATTTAGAGAACGCATTTTAACGCTTGAAGTTTATAGTTTTTGAACGAAGAATTGAATTTTTTGTTTCATCCATTATGATACTGTTTTATGAACATGAAACGCGTGAAACGAAGATTCTGAAATTTTTGCGTATTTTCAACGTATGCACGGGCAAAAGGATATTTTGCCCCTAAATCCAAAGAAAAGCTCTTATAGAGCAAACATTTCTGTTTAATTTCGTTTCTTTCGTTTTGTTGTATGATTTTTATTGACAGAGTTATACGCGATCAAAGCAAAAAAGGTACTTTTCAATTTGAACACCTATAACTTGCGAACTCATGATTTTAGACAAATTTTCAAGAGTGTTTTGGAAAGCTAAGAAAGTTTTCTTTCAGAAGCATTTGTTGGCAATTTAATGAGATTTTTTTAATCGTATTAAATCAATTTTAAAATGATCACAAAAATTACATATTTATCATTTTGTAGGAAACGTGATGCCACTTCAAGGATAATCATGGAATCATTCAAGTTTTTTAAATATTTTTTTCGAAAATTTTTCGCAGAGATACAGTCCTTTGAGAATAACCAAAAATTTCGGGAAATTATATTGTTCCTTTAATTTTGACGCGAAGTGTATAAATTGAACCTCAATATGCATAACTTATTAATGTGTGACGTATTAATGAATTTTCTGTGTCAGATACTTATGAGGGAGCATTGGATAAACAGGAGACTGCCATGGACACCTCCAATATTCCCGATTCGGATGCGACAAATTATTCGGGATACAGGAAAGTGTCGAAAGAGCGCAGGCGAACAAATACTCGCCCTTACATGTCCAGCGAGGAAGAGGACATTGAAGCAGAAGGGCCATTGGAGAAAAGGAAGAAAGGAAATATGTACCCTAAGGCACCGTCTGAAATGTCAGAAGTGTATGTACAAGAAGGTATTTTTATATTATTCAATCATTATTCATTATGAAAGTAAATGTGAAGTAATTTGTATAGTGTGTTCCCAAGTTGTGCGACTTCCCGAAACGTGCAATATCTTGATGCAAAGATACATCGAGAAGTCATTTACCTACCGTACGCTGCCACGCGCACAGCTCACACGGCTTTAATCTGTGTGGGCCGGAAGCCTCGGATGTGAAAATGCTTAAGGACTTTTCGATGTCTTTTTTCATCGGTATATTGCATCATCCGAGTAATCTCGCCATTTTGGGACCCCCCTTTGAATATTGATCGGAGCATGGTGTCAATTATATGCTGAATTGCAGGTTTCAACGCAGATCTCCCATCGACGTCGACGCCATTTCTCAACCAGTATTTCCAAAGAATTAACAGTGTTGAGAATAGGATGACACCCATACTACACGCATCTCCCGAGGAATGTAGAGTAGGAACAGCACCAACACCAACAACACCAACACCAACAAAAAAACCACTATCATCATCATCATCGTCGTCATCATTAGCAAGTACGTCTCCGCTTTATTTTATTCAAAATACTTGGCGCTGCTCTCCGAATTGGTGTTGCTAAACTGAATACAAAATATGTCTGAATCAATAAGTCTGGTCTTGTATTATTTAATTAACCAAGACAATTAACATATTTTTCAGAGAGCAGCGCCAAGTATTTTGAATAAAATATTTATTCGTATTAAAATATTTATTTGTATGACAATATATCTGGTTAATATTATATAATACATATTTTTCTTTGTATAAATAGCCATTGTGATAATTGGCGCAATTAGTGTATATCATTAGTTTTGTAAAGCTATTAATTTACGACAATGTTTTTAAATGGGATTCTTTTTGATGGGATTATATACTTGGCGCACTTTTTTGTACCTTTTTTTAAAAAAAGGTAATTTTATTGGGATTGTTAGGATATATATCGATGTAAGAATAGAACATTCAGTGCCCTCTTTTGAGTAGCCATATGTACTAGGTGAGAGGAGCACGTGACACGGCAATGTTTTGAACAAGGACCTCTATGGAAGTACTTAGTCTGTTGTCAACCATGCTTCCGCGTAGTTAGAATTATTGTTAATAAAGATTTGTGCTGTGTGACTCCGTGAATTGACTCATCCCACAAATAATCCTGACAGGTTATGGGCCCAGGATACGAAGTTGTCGTAAGGGAGAGTACAGTAATTCGTCGTTAGTGTCACGTTTTTACCATGCGTTATAATCACGCTCACTATCCCCACCATTTCATGGCATCCTTCAGTCGAGAGTGAGAGAATCCGATATATGCGAGACTGTTGCGGGTCTCTGCAGCCAGGCGATGGTCCAAGGGGCTGGATCGATGCCCGTGGAGCGAAGAACCGCTCTGCTCAGAGTTGCGCGTTCGGGTTTAAATAAATTAAGCTTCGGTTGTGCAAATATTCAATATTCTTGTACTCTTAATTGTATTAATAAGATTCACAACAACTTAAATATGAAAATATGAATTATAATTATTGTAACTGAGCTCTGAGAAATAAACGTGTTATCGCTTGTACAGCAGGATTAGAAGTGCCCCTTTTCTTTTGTCCTTGTTAATTACGTTTCCAAAGGGGAAAGAAAAAAAAGACTAATTCATCGAGCGGCTCACATACATGTTTTGAAAAAGTCGAAATTGAAATTCTGATTAATTTTTATCATGGCAGACAACCTCCTAGCAAAAACCCCATGTTTTTCCTATAGTGGGAAACACATTGCTACCAACTCGAAGTTGCGCGGTACGCAACACCTCCCCCCTTACATAAAAGATGTTTCTCATGAAACAACTTTTCTATAAGTTGCTACAGACACTGGATGACGCACGCAATGATGAATAACTTAACCTCTCTGTACATACTAACTTAGTTGTATTAATCTAACTTACAATAATTCACATTGTTTACATTATATCAATATCTTAAGGCAGATCCGGTCTAATACAAGCTAACTTTAGTTTGTTCGCGTGTACAATTTTGACCTTATTGGGTCCTAGTTCTAATTCTACAGTTAAATCATTATATATTCGATTAATTTGATAAGGCCCTACCCAGTTTGGATCAAACTTGGATGTTCTCGGTTCCTTCAACAAGTAAACGGCGTCCCCTACCTTAAACTGGCGAGGATTTATACTCTTATCGTAATATGTTTTACTCCTTTGTTTAGCTTGTTCGAGTTTATTTGCTGCCGTAGCTTGAGTTGTCGTAATTCTTGTAAACAATTCATCTAAGTATTGGACAAACGTTCGGGGAACCTTTTCATTAGCAAATTCTGATGGAATGACAGCCTTAGTACCAAAAACGAGCTCATGGGGTGTGAATCCAGTAGCCTCATGCACCGAGGAGTTATATGAAAAGATTCCGAATCTAATCCATTCATCCCAATCTACTTTAGTACAATAATGTTTTAAATACTCGACAAAGACTCTATGGGCACGTTCAAGTGAACCCAAGGACTGTGGGTGGAAGGCTGTTGATGTGATCCTTTGTATCTTAAAAATTTTACAGAAATCTTTCATCACTTGGCTGGTGAAGTTAGATCCTTGGTCGGTGTGAATGGTACGTGGACAACCGAACCGACTGATAAATTGCTCTGCGAGAGCAGTTGCAACGGATACTGAATCAATGGTGAGTAAGGGAATTGCATCTGAATACTTTGTGAGATTATCTTGTAATGTCAATAAATACTTGTTCCCCCTCTTAGTTAAGGGTAAGGGTCCAACTATATCCATTTGAATTTTTTGAAAAGCAAATTTTGGGGTGTCTGTGATAGTCATTGGTTGTTTAGTTTTTGATGAATATATTTTATTCCTTTGACAGGCTGGACAAGTACGCGTAAAGGCTGCAATTTCTTTCCTCATCCCCGCCCAATAAAACCGTTCACGGATTCGATGGAACAATTTCGTTGCACCTTTATGCCCTCCTACCACGGACTCATGGAATTCCTTAATAATCTGAGGCCTTCTGGATATTGACGGGGTCTCAATCTCACTGGTACATATAGTAATGATATACTGAGGGTCATTGAAAATACTCCTCAATATATCCTCTAAGGGAGTCCATTCGACTGGTTCTAGATTATTGCAATTTTTCGAGAGACTAAAGGATTTAATGCTTAATGAGTCCATGAGTTGTTTAAGCGATTTGACAGAAGATATTATGTGGGTAAGTTCTGAGTTCTCTTGAGATGTAATTTTATGAAATAAATGAAAGATATAATATTTATGTCCGGGAATAGTCATGGCTTCGCCAACATTTATTTGATACCCTGTTACTAGATCAACAGTGAGTTTAGTTCGCGCCAGCAGTGTCGTATCAGTATTGGAGGTGACGGCCAAGTCAAGAGGAAGAAAGTGGACAAGATTATCTTTTCGCATAATTAGAGAATCTTTAGTGTAGAAGATGGTTGGGTTTGGGAGTTCGTCCGTAGTAGTAATCAATAGTCTGCTTGATTTTTGATTAAAAATTTCTATTGAGGTCGGATTTATGGGGATCCCCCGTGCGGTCTTGGTCGCTAAATTCATGGGCTCTCCGGCCACTGTAGAATTTTTCCTAATGTGCTCGTCAGCCCCTTCCACGACCTCAGTCGGGTTCCTACTAGGCTCCCCAGGCCTCTGCAGCGAGTCAAGATCCCGCGAGCATGTCCCCTCATCGGCAAACATTGAATCCGCTCTTATCGAACACTGACCTCCTCCAACGCCACTCGAAGCGGGTTCCTGGAGTTGAGAATCACCGATAGCCCTCGAGTGTCCGAGTAGATTTTGGTCGTTAGTGTTCGATTGGAGTGATCCCCAACATGTAATATTAATGTCATTAACGGATAATTCCTCTCGTTCAGAAAAGGTGGTCAGTGACAGGGGGTGTTCGTTACGACTACTAGAGGAAATACATGTTTGTAAACTGGAATTTGATTTTAACTTATCCCCGACCTCATTTTGCCCGGCTTCTGTATTCCCGCGCGCCAAGAAGACAGAAGCCAATTTTACTTCATTATCATAATCAGAGAATCTGTCAACGGCCCTCGTGACCTGGAGATCCGCGATCAGCGACTCGTCTGCGCAAACGAGTGCCTCCTGCAGGCCCCCCGGAGGTGAGTTATACGTTTCGTCACGTTGTAAGGGTCGTGAGGGAAAATTTGGGGTACGAATGGACTCGACTGGGTTACGCGAGAGTGCGTCGGCATTCGAATTTACTTTACCGGGTTTATACACTATATTATAATTATACTCATTTAATTTGATACGCCACCTCATTAGTTTCGAAGTTGGATCCTTAGCGTTATGCAACCAGACTAACGGTCGGTGGTCAGTTACCAAGGTAAATTGCTGACCATACAGGTAGGGTCGAAAATGATCTACAGCGAACAAAACAGCCAATAACTCTTTTTCTATCGTCGAGTAATTGACTTCGGCGTTATTCAAAGTCCTGGACGCGTAGGCCACGGGAAGATCCTGCCCAATCTCTCCCTGACTCAAAATGGCTCCCAGTGCATAATCGGACGCATCAGTGGTTACAAGGAACGGCTTAGAAAAGTTGGGAAATTGTAAAAGAGGTTCCGAACAAATGATGTCTCTCAAAGTTTCAAAAGCAGTTTGGGTGATGGAATTCCAACGGAAAACAGTATCTTTTTTCAAAAGTGCAGTCAATGGTTTTGCGATTTTTGCCATATTTTCAATAAATCTTCTATAGTAACCTATAAGACCCAAAAATTGCTTAATATTCTTCCTTGTTTTGGGTAATGGAAACTCTTTAACTGCTTTAACCTTTCCGGGGTCGGGTTTTACTCCTTCGCTAGTTATAATGTGTCCTAAATAGACAATTTCCCGCCGAAGGAATCGACATTTTTCGGGCTGGAGGGTTAACCCTGAATTTTGTAAACGCGCCAAAAGATTCTTTAATTTACGCGTGTGTTCCTCTAGAGAGTCAGAGTACACGACGATATCGTCCATATATACGAAAAGTTCCGTTCCCTGTAACCCTGACAATACCAAATCCATCAGCCTCTGAAAAGTGGCGGGAGCATTTCTAAGCCCGAATGGCATTCGATTAAATTCAAAATGGCCATGGGGGGTCGAGAATGCAGTCTTGGGCTTTGAAACGGGATCAACAGGAATTTGGTGAAAGCCAGAAGCCAAATCTAAGGTACTAAAGTATTTTGCTCCACCCAGCTGGTCCAGTATATCGGTAATATTGGGGAGCGGATAAGCGTCGCTAACAGTCTTCTCGTTCAGTTTCCTATAATCAATAACCATTCGCCAACGGGGTACTCCGGACGAATCAGATTTCTTTGGAACAATCCACACGGGTGAGTTAAAGGGTGACATAGATGGTTGGATTATTTTACTATTAAGCAAGGAATCTACTTGTTTTTCAATCTCGGCCTTGTGTATTAACGGGAACCGGTACTGCTTGGTATTGATTGGAGCTTCGTCAGTAGTTACTATAGCATGTTGACCGTCTTTAGTGTGACCCAACCTGTCCCCGGGAAGGTAGAATTGATACGGGAACTCATTGATTAATTCTAGGACGCTAACCCGTTCGGCTTCATTAAGACTGTCCAAATCGAGAGCCTTGACCAGCTGGGCAAACCGTTGAGCATGAGCAACTGACTGATCGACATCGGGGTCTCCGGTACGAGAGGAACGTGGTGAAGGAGATTTTACATAAAAATCCTCCAATTCTATAGGTGGCAGGCTGAGTTTGACATGATCAGCAGTAGTGTTGATTGCATACACTTTTGCAAAACCGTGCTCCTGGCTTACCAACGCCTCGCCCATGAAAATACCCGGACCAAGGTCTATCCTCCTCATGTAACCAGACGCGCATTTGCTATGGGTGGGTACCGCAATTAGAATCTTTGTACGTGGGGGTAGCTCAAAGCTCGAGAATGCATGAGAAGACAACTCACCATCTCCGAATTGAAGGCTATTTGGTAAGTGTTCCCTGAACGTTAATGTTACTTCTTGCCTCTCAAGAAATGAAACTCCCAAAATTCCTGTTTCTCTAATAGGGAACTCATCATCCACAATTTGAAAGGGTATGTGAACATTATGGATTGGAACAATGACTTCGCCATGGGTACGAACAACTCCTGAGCCTATACCGGTGAGGTTATAAATAATGTCGGTATTGGTTGTCACATTAGTAGTTAATCCCTCTCGTTTAATCAGATTGAGCCAAGCCCCAGTATCGACAAGGAACTCTGCGGATCCCTTCTTGAAGGAATCGTGTGCCAAGGACATCACGAATGATCTACTGGTTTTGGGTGCGTTGAGTGGGTAGTAGACTCGACATTTGTGACGCGTGCAATTAGGGGCTTGTTCAACATTGCGCCAGGTTGTGGAACGCCCTTCGTGTTTAAATGTTGCTGATTCCCAGGACTCGTGGCAAGAGGACGATATTGTCTGTTTAATTCGTGGGGATTATTTTTATTATAACAACGTGCCTCAGTATGTCCGGATTTCCTGCAAAATCCACATCTAGGCCTTTCATAGCCAGATGAGGAAGGACGAAAATCCTGGCCTTGGGGACAATTTGCAAGCAGGTGACCCGGTTGATTACATCTAAAACATTTGCGATCGTCTGAGTTGATCGTGTATACATCCGTGTTCCGAGTGATCAATTTTTGATTTGAATTCACGATAGGTTTCCCACGTTCAATTTCCTGTTCTAAACGAGCGGCAACATCTATAACGGTTTCCATGTTGTTTATTTGATCTTTCGATATTATCAATCTAACGATTTGATTCTGTAACCCTCGAACAAACCCATTTATAGCTGCTTGGTTCAAGAGCACTTTAACACCTATCAACTGCTCCGTGTTAAACCTTTCCTTGGCTGCTTCTATCCCGCGGCTTAATATTTCGCTAACTCGGGCCCCATAAATTTCAGCATTTTCCGCGTTCTTCTGATATACGTTTTTCAACTCATCCTGAACCCGATCAACGTCAAAAGATCGCGCAAAAACTGATTTTAACGAACTGATTAGGTCATCCAACGTATTCGGTTCGCAGCGGTTCGATATCAAATGATCCGCGTGTCCTTCGATTTTATTACGGATCAGGGCTAATAAATTAATCCTGTCGCTAGGTTTGACCCGGGAATCAGCAAGCTTACACTGGGTTACGAATTTAATTAACGAGCACGTTGTTCCGTCAAAACGAGGAACTAAATCAACAGCTAACTTTAATGGCATAAATGAATTTCCAGGAGGGGAACGCATGCTATCCAAGGTACCCACACTACTAGGAGGAGGAACCTCATCGCTATTTATGGCTAACCCAAATTCGGAAATAGGGGCCTGCCTCGTCGCTGTTCCTATCTCGGCTGCCGACGGCCCCTCAAGAAGAGATTCGGTCCCAGGTGATTCTTTTACCAAATCTTCTACTGGCGGCATTTTACGAAAATTAAATCGGTTGTCTGCCCGGGAAATTAAGCTCTTAGAATTATGACTTATCTAATTGACGTGTCGTCTTTCTGTAGTTGGTCTATGATCGTTCCTGTGCCGAGGGGACGATCTCTGCGGTCCGCTGTTCTCTCGCTCTCCGGTCCAACGACGATCTCAGCGGTTCGCTGTCGGTACCGGCTCAATGACGATCTCTGGAGTCCGCTGCTACTGATAGGCTCCTTTGTTGATACGTTTTGGACGATCCAAGATCCAGCTTGTAGAATTTGGTAGATCCTTTGCGCCGACGTGTGCCTTGTGATTTCAGGGAAACGTGCACGGCCGCTGAAACCACCCGTCTCCGGTATTTACCCTTGGCCCTCGGGGAAACCGTGTGAAAACCCGGGGAGAGAGGAAGCACCGCAGCTCTGCGCAAATTCCGAGCCGGCAAAGTGCAGAATTTCTTCTTTTGCAATCCCACCGCTGTCACCAGTTTTGTTGCGGGTCTCTGCAGCCAGGCGATGGTCCAAGGGGCTGGATCGATGCCCGTGGAGCGAAGAACCGCTCTGCTCAGAGTTGCGCGTTCGGGTTTAAATAAATTAAGCTTCGGTTGTGCAAATATTCAATATTCTTGTACTCTTAATTGTATTAATAAGATTCACAACAACTTAAATATGAAAATATGAATTATAATTATTGTAACTGAGCTCTGAGAAATAAACGTGTTATCGCTTGTACAGCAGGATTAGAAGTGCCCCTTTTCTTTTGTCCTTGTTAATTACGTTTCCAAGGGGAAAGAAAAAAAAGACTAATTCATCGAGCGGCTCACATACATGTTTTGAAAAAGTCGAAATTGAAATTCTGATTAATTTTTATCATGGCAGACAACCTCCTAGCAAAAACCCCATGTTTTTCCTATAGTGGGAAACACATTGCTACCAACTCGAAGTTGCGCGGTACGCAACAAGACAGAACAAAAGAGACGACGCGAAGTTGTCGTCGGCACGAAATAGTATCCGCATCGCGTTAGTATCACGCTGCCAGCCCCGATCGTCGTGATTCTAACGAGGCATTACTGTATTTAGTAACGGGAGTTAAGAATTCTGATCGATAAAAGCAAGTGCGTGAAACGTGGCCGCGTGGTTCGCATGCAAGGAACAATGGCGGTGTCGAACAGCCCACACAGTATCGAGAAACTCAACGATGAGAACTATGAATCGTGGAAGCTGCAGATGAGAAGCATCCTTATCTGCAACGAACTGTGGGCATACACAAGTGGAAATGAAGTGAAGACTGAAGCAAACGGCGCATTATGGACCAAAAAGGCCCAGAAGGCCCTGGCGATGATCATGCTTAACACGTCACGCGGTCAGCTAAATTACATTAAGAAAGCTGAAACGTCGTATGCAGCGTGGATAGAACTCGAACGGATCTACGAATCAAAAGGCCCCGTTCGAAAAGCAACTCTGTACACACAATTGTACAGAATGAAAAAGGATCCAGATACATCAATGACGAAGTACCTCAACGACTTTACGAGCAAAGCAGAACAACTGACAGAGGCTGGAATTAATATCCCCGACGATTTACTATCGATTATGTTACTCGGATCATTACCCGAGGAATTCGAAAATTTCACAGTGGCAATCGAGTCACGTGACGAAATTCCTAGTGTCAGTAACCTGAAGGTCAAACTGCTCGAAGAAGAAGCCCGTCAATTGGAGAGAAACGGACGTCCCCATACAGAAAAGAAGAGTGAGACGGACAACGAAGCGCTGCTCACGAAAGTGACAAAACCAACGAACATTCGTCCGAATAAAAGTAAGAACAGTTCAAAGCAACAACAAAGATTCAGTGGAAAGTGTTACGAGTGCGGAAAGGTCGGACACAAGGCTGCAGACTGTTATGTGAGAGTAGTTAGGCTATGCCGATTCTGGCTCAAGTGGAGGCGAGGGGGTGAGGCGGGGCGGGGGGAAGGTACCGCGCTCTTCCGCGAGATGGGCGAGGGGGTGAGGTGGGGAGGGGGTACCTCCCTAGGTATCCCTTCCAAGATGGCGTCGACCGAGTTCGTAGGTGAGGGGGATGACGTCACAGGGGAGGGGGATTTTCAAAATTTTCAAAATGGCGTCGCGCGCGCCGGTCGAGTTCGTGGGCGAGGGGGTTGACGTCACGGGGGAGGGGGAGGATTTTCAAATTTTCAAAATGGCGTCGCGCGCATTTCGTGTTGGCGCCACCTACTGGACGTTTAAGGTACTTTGGGCCCGCGTCGGTATTTGGGCCCGTATTGGTAAATTTTCCAGGTTTTCCATACATTTCGGGTTGGCGCCACCTACTGGACGTTTAAGGTACTTTGGGTCCGCGTCGGTATTTGGGCCCGTCTTGGTAAATTTTCCAGGTTTTTCATACATTTCGGGTTGGCGCCACCTATTGTACGTTTAAGGTACTTTGGGTCCGCCATGGTAAATTTTCCAAGGTTTTCATACGTTTCGTGCTGACGTCACCTGTTGCATGTCTAAGGTATATTTGGGCACGCGTCGCCGCCGCGCAATCTCCGTACGTGTGCGGGGATCGGTGCGCAGGCGCGACCGCGACCGATTCGTGGAAATTCAAATCGCGTTTTCGATGATGATTTCTGAGAAAGAGGGTGGACCATGATTTCTGAGAAAAGATAAGGAAATATTTGAATCGTGGGACCGATACAGCACACGTGCAATGATATAAACATAGAGCGATAATTATTATTATTATTATTATAAATCAATCATCGCGATAGCCCATGGAATAAACATTGCACCGCGACATGCAGTGTGTTTATGTTTGAATCGTGGGACCGATACAGCGCACGTGCAATGATGTAAACATAGAGCGATAATTATTATAAATCAATCATCGCGATAACCCATGGAATAAACATTGCACCGTGCTATGCTGTGTGTTTATATCTGAACAGGATCGAACGCGTTTTTGGCGCCTACGTGCACGCGCTTCGTGCCGTGTGTTTATGTTTGAATCGTGGGACCGATGCAGCGCACGTGCAATGATGTAAACATAGAGCGATAATTATTGTAAATCAATCATCGCGATAGCCCATGGAGTAAACACGACATTGCATTCCATGATGATTTCTGAGAAAGAGGGTGGTACATGATTTCTGAGAAGTCATACAGCGCACCGCGACATGCAGTGTGTTTACATCTGAACAGGATCGAACACGTTTCGGGCGCCTACGTGCACACTCCTCGTGCCGTGTGTTTATGTTTCAATCGTGGGACCGATACAGCGCACGTGCATATAGCGATAATTATTCGGGGAAGAGTTCCGAGTATTTTAATGATCGAGGAGGAGACTGTAAGTCAATCGTCGCGATAGCCCATGGAGTAAACACAACATTGGACCGCGCCATGCAGTGTGTTTATAGTAGGTAAGTGGAAGCGGGACCGGGACCGTGTAAGGGTGAAAAGAGTTCGATATAGGCCCGTGGGCATCTGATTAACGCGAGCTCTTCATCCGCGATGCCGCAGTTGGACCACCAAACGCTTATGATCGAGAAGCATAAAATCCGGGACGTGTTAAGCCCACAGTCATTATTCGAGACATCGTGGAACATTATCGTTCAAAACGGATTTATGCAATTGTCGCATCACCACCGTCAATTGCTACGCCATATCGCGCGATACAGTACTGCGAGCAAATGCACATTGTATTGCATTGTTGGTGATAAAGATGTGCATCGCAAGCATGTGAAGTACTTTACCGCGATCGTGTGTACACCGTTAACGCTTCTGCAAGACATTGAGAACGACGCGGTCGAAGTGTACAAAGTGTTGTGTCCTCGAACATTGACTATCACCGTGGACTCGTTTTTGTGTCGTGAATTAGCAAGATTTTTGGATGAGCACCCGACACCGATTATGCGACTACACTCGAAGCGTCTCATTTTGCCGTTGGGTTTCCGATATCCGATCACCGACCGCATCACCTGGAAGAGTCGTATCACCCATTCGACACTATTCGTGCGTGTCTGGTAGACAAAAACCTTTGTGAATAAGTGAACATGGAGGGGTTCATGGACACGTACAGGGTTTTGTCCCAGATGTCTAAGCTTTTACGCTCTATTGCGGAATTCCGAGATTGGGTGGATCATTGCGACACGTGCCTGCAGCTCATCGTCCAGTACCAGAGCAGCGGAGGAATGTCAGTGGCCGCGAAACAACGCCTAGTGTCGCTGATCACGCGAATCAAGACATTGCGCGCGATCGTGCGGGAAAAGTTTTCGCGAGTCGGTTGCGGTGTTTCGGGCCGATCGACTGCACCCAAAGTCGTATGGGAAGACGTGGAATCGGCGTTTATAGGCCGTATTTCAACCGGTGCGGTTATCAACGTGGGACACGTCGATCCGCGACGATTTTTAGAGGGTGCTCGACGAATTGTGATCTCGCGCGTCACGAACGCTATCACGGCACATAAGAGCGTGTCTGTGAATACGAACTTTAACGCGGAGTTTATGTTGGGTGAGAATACGGAGATGAAAAGTTTCGGTACGCGAAATCGAGTACTATTCATGACTTCGAACGTTCGCGAGTGGTACTCGAAGCACGTGATCGCTCCCACGCTAGTGATGCTCGAGGAGTTTCAAGATCGCGACAGTGGATGGACCTTAAGGGCAGTGCTAAATATTCTAGTGAATATTAATAAGCATAATCCACTTCGAGGCGGTTGCAACGTACCGCTTCCGCGCGCCGTCGTCCTGAAGAAAGCGGTGGTGAACATAAAGAACAGAGACAATGCGTGCTTCTTGTGGGCTGTCGTTGCCAGTTTGTACCCTGTTGCTGCGAATAGTGATAGGATCGCATCGTACCAACACTACTTGGATGTGTTTCGTACGGGCGATATGACTCTACCCGTAACGTTGGACCAGCTGGCAAAGTTCGAGAGGATGAACGACGTGTCGGTGAACGTGTACGCGTGGTCCGACGGAAGCTGCGCACCTCTGCGTTTGACCGAGCACAAGCGAGAGAGACACGCGAACCTCCTACTGGTGCAGGACCCCAACGAGCCTCAACGTTATCATTTCGCGTGCATTCGCAGCATGTCGAGACTGATTTCGAAGCAGCTCGGTAATCACGGACATCAAGTATTCGTTTGCGAAAGGTGAGTAAAATATGGTATATTTCGATCGATGTATTATTGATTATTATGTTGTATTATTAATACTATTATCGTTGCAGATGTCTCAGCTTCTTTCATTCGAACGTGCAATTGACGAAGCACAACGTGGACTGCCAACGTCTGAACGAGTGCGCCGTCGAATTGCCGTCCCTGAAGGATAAATGGCTGCAATTCAAAAATTTCAAAAATAAGGAACGAGCGCCGTTCATCATTTACGCGGACTTCGAATGCATGCTGGAGGACGTCGAGCCTGCGGAGCGGAGTCGGACGTACACGTACCAGCAGCATAGAGCATACAGCGTGGGATACTACATCCATTGTTCCACCGACGCGTCTCTGTGCCGTTATCGCGCGTATCGTCACGAATCCGAGTGCGTGAAGTGGTTCGTACAAGAACTTCGAGACTTTGCGGACATTGCGTATTCGTGGTTGCGGAACGCGAAACCGATGAACTCGTTAACGAAACACCAGTGGCAAAGTTTTAACGAAGCGATCGAGTGTCACGTGTGCGGACAACCTTTCGTCGAGGGGGATAAAAAAGTGCGCGACCATTGTCACTCGACGGGCGAGTATCGAGGCGCGGCCCACGTGTCGTGCAACTTACAGTTTCAACGATCGTACACGATACCGGTAGTGTTTCATAATTTATCAGGCTACGACGCGCATTTCGTGATTAAGGAGTTGGCGTCCGCGTTCGAAGGACAGATCGATCTGCTACCGGTAACGAAAGAGCGGTATATATCTTTCACGAAACATGTCAAGGGAATCGACGCCGAGAACACCGATTGGAAGAGGGGATTGAAATTTCGATTCATAGATTCGTTAAAGTTTTTGGCCGCTAGTCTGGAGAAACTCGCTTCGGACCTCGGCAAAGAACGACTCGCGATTCTACGACGCGAGTTTCAATCCCTGTCGGATGATCAATTCAATCTCCTTACCAGGAAGGGCGTCTTCCCGTACGACTACGTGACGTCGTACATTAAACTTAATGATACGCGTTTACCGTCCCGCGAAGCGTTCTATAATCGGTTGAACGATAGCGCCGCGTCGGAACCTGATTACGCGCACGCCGCGAACGTGTGGAATACTTTTCGCGTACAGACATTGGGCGAGTACAGTGATTTGTACTTGAAAACAGATGTACTGTTACTCGCCGACGTATTCGAGAGTTTCCGCACCGACTGTATCGCGAGTTACGATTTAGATCCCGCGCATTATTTTACGCTACCGAGTTTCACGTGGGACGCGATGCTCAAGTACACCGGCGTACGATTAGAACTTTTAACGGACGTGGACATGCTACTGTTCGTAGAGCGTGGCATACGCGGCGGTCTGAGTCAGTGCTCGCACAGGTACGCGCGTGCCAACAACAAGTACCTGCCTGCAGGGATGTACGACGAATCGAAGGCATCGACGTATCTGATGTACTTCGACGTCAACAACTTGTACGGATGGGCGATGTCGCAGGCTATGCCGAAAGGTGGGTTTCGATGGCTGGACGATGCGACGGCTGCCGCGCTCGATGTATCATCACTATCCGACGGCGAGGATACCGAGGACGGCGAGGACACCGAGGACGCCAAGGAATCCGAGGGATACCTGTTGGAGGTCGACATCGAATATCCCCAGGAGATCCACGACGCCCACGCTGACCTTCCATTCTGCCCGGTGCGCGAGCACGCTCCAGAAGGAAAACAGACAAAGCTACTTGCCACGCTCGACGATAAGGAGCGATACGTCATACATTATCGCTACCTGAAACAGTGCGTGCGACACGGTTTACGCGTAACGCGAATTCATCGGGTGTTGCGATTCGATCAGTCGCACTGGTTGCGCGACTACATTCGTTTGAACACTGATTTGCGGACGCGGGCAACCAGCGAATTTCAGAAGACTCTGTATAAATTAATGAATAACGCAGTGTATGGAAAGACGATGGAGAATGTGCGGAATCGCGTAGATGTGCGACTGGTGACGCGGTGGGACGGTCGTTACGGTGCGGAAGCGCTGATCGCGAAGCCGAACTTTCATAGTCGCACGATCTTCTCCGAACAGTTGGTGGCCATCGAGATGCGTAAATTAAAAGTTAAGTTTGATAAACCCATATACGTGGGAATGAGTGTACTGGACGTATCGAAAGAATGCCTGTACGAGTTCCATTACGCGTATATGCGCGCGAAGTTCGGTGATAAGTGTAAGGTTCTGTACACCGACACCGATAGTTTAATGTATAGCGTGGAATGCGAGGATGCGTATGAAACGATGAAGTGTGACGTCGCCCGATTCGACACGAGTGATTACGCGGTGGACAATCCGTACGGTATGCCCCGCGAAAACAAAAAGGTGCCGGGACTCATGAAAGATGAGAACAACGGCGCCTTGATGACCGAGTTCGTCGGATTGAGGTCTAAGATGTATGCAACTAGAACGTTTAACGCGACAGTGGGGTCTACGAGTGAGACTAAAAAAGTGAAGGGTGTGCGGAGGCACGTGGTCGCGAATCATGTGCAATTCGACGATTACATTCGTTGTCTCCACGATCTCACCGAGAAATCGATTCGGCAGAACAATATACGCTCCAAAGAGCATCATGTGTATACCGTGAGTCAGGAGAAGAACGCTCTCAGTCCGTTCGACGATAAGCGGTGTATTTTAGCCGATCGAGTCGACACCCTTCCGTGGGGTCATTATCGAATCCCCGAGCTCAAGACACACGAACGTCTCCAGCTTGACCCCGACGAGTCCCTCGACAATTCCATTGTTTAGTATGTTTGCATGTTCAGTATGTTTGCATGTTCAGTATGTTTGCATGTTTAGTATGTTTGCATGTTTAGTATGTTGTATGTTTGCATGCACATATGTATATACGTTTCTTTGGGTATTTATTTATGGATATATGTATAGCGTAGAATAATCAAAATTGTATATAGCGCGGAATAACTAAAATTGTATTTTATACGCGTCGGTATATATGTATATTTTTTTCATACTTTTAAGATTAATTGTACGCATATACGAGAAGGTGAAGGAGCATGTGGAAAATTGAATAAACGGACACTGTTTATCTATTTATATGTATGTATTTATTTTTCATTCATTTATTTTAGTAACATCGAGTGCGTTCGTGATCGGGAATCATAGAATATCCTTGTTGCTTATCCACGAGTTCCGCGACGAATCGAATCCGAGCCACTTAACGTACACCTGGTTTCCTTTACGACGAATAATCTTCTCGACCAGATAGACGTCCGGATTCGCGACCGAATGTAGTTCGTACTCGTAGAATCCACCCGAGATCGGTTCTCCTGCGGAATCGCGCAGAATGTACGTCACCGGACACGTTGGTTGTACGGTTATGATTTCAAACACCTCGGTTGACCAGTTCGGAGTGTACCCCTTCTCGAAGAGAGTCTTGAACTTGCTCACGCGTACCTTGTCACCAACTTTGAATTTCGCGCGTCGTCTAACTCCTTCCGATGCTGAGGGTGAAAGGGATTCATTCGCGGCGAACGACAAACGCGTCGCGGGGGTTACGTCAACGGGTCGGGCGTTGATCGTTCGGTGCTTGCGATGATTGTAGGTGTGTACGAGCGCAGGTAACAGGTCGACCCAACGATAGGACGCGTTCAAGGAGAATTTTTTCCACATGAGGTTTTTCAGCGTACGATTGAAACGTTCAACGATCGACGCTTTCATCACGCTGTACGTGGACTAGTGGTTGATTCCGCGAGTCTTCACACATCGTTGAAACTCCGCGTTGTAAAACTCCTTACCCATGTCGGTTTGTAAATTTCGCGGACATCTATCGCTCAGCTGCAACACGATCGTGAACGCCGCGGTCACGTCGCGTCCACTTTTTGTTTTCACGGGTACGGCCCACGCGTACTTGCTGAACGCATCGATAATCGTTAGTATATAGTGATATCCACGATTTTGCTTCGCGTACGGACGCATCTCCACCAAATCGGCCTGCCACAAATCATCGTAACCGCGAATCACGACGCTACGCCGTGGGAAATTTCGTCTCGCGGGGGCGTGTAATTCGTTCACTAATTGTACTCGCTCCTTGCTCATGTTTTCGCGGGTGGGTCGGTGATGGTTGCGATGTTCCAAAGACGTTTTCGCGGACCCTCGTTCGCTTTTCGCAGTTCCTTTCGTTTGTACAGATCAGTGGTTGTTTTCGCTGTCGGCGACGTCGTTGTCGTGAACGTTTCGAGTATGTTTTTCAAGTGATCGAAGCGTCGTTCCATCGCGGTATTTAACTCATCCTCTAGCTGGGATAATTGCGCGTTAACGATATCCGTCATCGTTCGTTGTACTCGCGTCTCGAGTTGTGATCGTTGATACTCGGCGTCCAGTCGAGCGCTCGCGATAGCTGTTTCGATTTTTTGGGTAAAGCGTTCGTCCACCGAGGACAATAATCTCGTCATTGCCATTCTCGCTTCGTCATTGTTGTTGTTGTTGTTGTTGTTGTTGTTGTTATTGCGTAACGAGGTACCAAACTTATTCACCGACATAACGATGCGTATGCGCGAACACCACTGACGCGATGATCACCGAATCGTTCAATTTATGATATGTTTAGCCTCGCGAAGTTCCTCCACGATGGATGCGATTTCGTTATCGTGACCCGTGTGACCTGCCGCGCGAGATGCTACGAGCAATCTCAGTCTATCGATCAATTCGTTCGGATCGTCCCAGTACACATAATCGATCGCATTATCGGTAACCGTCATCGATTCGTCGATTGGCAATCCCTGTCCTCGTCGCGTGACCGCGTCGCCCGCGCCCCCATTCATACCCATGCCCCTAACGCGTCTGACACCCGACGTCCGCACCCCACCGATTATCGCGGATATGATTTTCTTATACTTATACCCCCTGTTACCCAGCGTGCGCTTACTCGGTGAATGGTTTCGCTTATGCGCGTTCGTTGATAGTAAGATGCGTCGGTACGAGTGCATATCCGCGTCCGTGTACATGCTAACGTTGGGGATTCGCATGAACAGTAGTTCGTACAAACCCCTAGTCCCCGCGTATCGCGTTCCGTTGACACGAATGTCGTCCCCGTCCTCGTCGATGGTGAGTACGGAATCACCGATCATTAGGTCGTCGTCGGATCCAGAGTATACGCCGTACACGTTATCGATTCGTTTCTTGGTATCGGTGAACAACAGTCGCAGGTATTCTCGAGACAAGGGTCCTTTGGCGTTCCGTAAATACACTTCAATATCATCGACGGGGTTACGCAGCGAATCCAAATCATAAACCTTTGCCGACGACTCATTATCCTGAATTTTTTCATCATCTTCGTCGTCGACATCATCAACAATATCATTAACAACATCATCGTCAACATTATCTTCATCGTCAACATCATTGTTGTCGTTATCGGTATTGTTGTTGTTGTTGTTGTCATTGTTGTCGGCGTCGTTGTCGTTGTTGTCGGTGTCGTTGTCATCATCGTCGTCGTCGTCGTCGTCGTCGTCGTCATAGTCGCTAGAATCTGGAGGGTTATTCGGACGTTCGTTGGTTATCGATGGAGTAACGAGACGAAGTCTCTTCGATGATTGTTGATCGTATTCGTGTTTCCTCTTCACTGGTCGCGATCGAGGCGTTGAGCCCATTTTCAACGCGGACGAGTTTTCGATCAATCGTTTCAGCGGTTCGACGATGGGACGCGTACTCGCCTCCACAGCCGCTTCCGTAGCCATTTTACCAATTTTCAAGGCCAAGCACTTTTTACGTATAACGTCGCTGACTTTGGCGATTTCCACCTTTGCGTCCGCGCTCCGACGTTTCGTTCCTTTTTGATGTTTCGTTCCTTTTTGATGTTTCGTCCCTTTTTGTCGATAACGTCGGCGATGTTTTTGCGAATGCTTCGGGTCGTCGTCGGTGTTCGGGGTTATAGCAGTCGTTGTCGTCGGCGGTTCGTTGGCCATTTCGTGTTGCTCGATGAATGACTCGCGGTTTACTGATGTCAGTGAGCTACGACAAACTCGTTAAATCCTCTTCGATATCGACCTTCGTACATGGAACTATCCTTATCGATCACCACGAAATCGTATCGTCGACGCCAACATCTCGCGCACAAGTCGTTGAACGATTCGAACGTCATGTCTGTGTTCACGTGATCGTTGTACACGCGGCGCAAGTTCGTGCCATCTTGTTTGAACAGCATGAGAAAATTCGCATTGTCCCTGATCAAATGTTTAGGTATTCTAGCGTACGACTGACACAAATAAAAGCAATCCACGTTCGCGTGACGGCCCATGGAGAAGTATTCGCGTATCGCATTCTGTTCGTCGCACGCCACATCGTCGAACACGAAGATTGAATCGGGCCGAGCGTCTCTCGGTGGAACGATCTCAGCGTTGTCCGAGTAGGGAAAGTATTCGATTCCGTCGACGAGCGACAACACCTGTTCGAGATATCGATACTTTGGCTGATGCAATGATTTCGAGTATACGTACACGTTCTCGAAACGCAAACCGTTCGGACTCTCTAGCATACTTAGAAGTACGTTCGTTTTTCCGCACCCGGACGGACCGCAAATCACGCCTCGTACGCTGTGCGGTAATAATGGGCCGTGTCTGTTCGATCGACTCGAATCCCTATCATCCTCGAGCATTCTGTTCGCGGTCACGCGAATAACGTCCGACTGTTTCGCGAATCGCATATTATATAATCAACTATTTATATTCGTGGCACGCGTCGCGCAGGTCACTATCACAGTGATCGGTGACGCGTGCGTACGCGTTTATTATTGTAGTAGCTATCGTGACTATTCTAACGTATATGATTGTATCAACGACCGCAACGTCTCACGGACTAGGGAAGAATCAGAGGAGGAAGAAGACTGGATCAGGTCTCGTAAACGGTATCATAAACCGTCTGCCGTTCGAACTACACGTTCCAGGTTATCAGTTCTGCGGACCGGGAACGCGTTTGCTAAAGCGATTGGCTCGTGGCGACAAAGGTGTGAATCCTCTGGACGCAGCGTGCCGCGATCACGATATCGCGTACTCTAGTCGCAAGGATTTAGAGGGGCGACACGAGGCGGATCGTGCGTTAGCCGAACGAGCGCGAGAACGAGTATTCGCGAACGACGCGACCTTTGGTGAAAAAGCAGCCGCGACTGGAGTGTGGGCAACGATGAAGGCTAAGACTAAACTCGGCATGGGTATGAGAAGGACGAAACGTAAACAGCGAAAGTCTGGAAGGAAACATCCGCAACGGCGACGACGACATCGCAATCTACGAGTGGCGAAACGCGGGGGCTTTCTTCCATTTCTTCCGTTCGTGCTACCTGCTTTATCAGCTATCGGGGCATTGGCCGGTGGAGCGGCTGGTATAACCAAAGCGGTCAACGATTCGAAGGCCTCTCGAAAACAGCTGAAAGAGACTTTGCGTCATAATAGGGCGATGGAGGGGCGAGGGATGCATCTGACACCGTACAAGCGAGGCGCGGGCTTGAACCCGAGACGCCAACGACTGCGAACAAAGAAAAAAAAAAACGCCGATCGCATAGGCGCGTGGCGACGGTGTCAGCGATAACGCAACAACCTATGACGAACCTGCAATTAGAACGTGAATGCGCCACCATCCCGTTCTTTCGAGGCGTGTTTATGCGCGACACGCTTCCTACGCGCGTACGAAGCAACGAATGCGGTATCGCGAATCTGGATGAAAATCGAGGCACCGGTACGCACTGGGTCGCGTACGTCAAACGCGGACCGCGAGTACAGTACTTTGATAGTTTGGGAATCTGCGACCTCCCGCGGAATTGATCTACTATTTCGGACGCGGTACAACGATCACCTACAATCACAATCGTTTTCAACGTTTCGACGAGATGAATTGCGGCCGCTTGTGCATGCAATTTTTACAGCAAAAGTCTATGGAATTATGGCCTATATACTAATATTACTACCGGTGTGCGTGCGTGTGTTTGTGTGTACTATGATTATGTTGCAATGTATCCATGCGTAATGGCGATTCGCACCTTCTATAATAAAGACTCATAATATCGATAAATTGCCGAGTATTCGTACGCGCGCGTCACTTCCCCTCTCTCCGTCTCGCGAGTGTAATCTATGATATGTCGTTCACGCTCACGTTAACGGGTCGCAGCAGCGCGCTCACGGTAAACTATTTTCCGCCGATAGATTTGAGTGATGGTCAATACGAATTAGGACTCGCAGACTTAGAGACGTTTCACACGATACCAAACATCGACTCGAGCAACGATAAATTCTATTTCGTCGTAAACTATAACACCGAAAACAGCACCAGCGCTGACGCCGCTCACGAATACATTACGATTCCCCACGGCTCCTACGAATTAGACGCTATCGCCGAGTACCTGAAGCAACGATTACTCGATCGATATCCTCGAAGACGCGGTAACAACGAGAACGATGATGACGACAAGTACCCTCTAATGCTACGAGCTAACAACAACACCATGAAAAGTGAACTGTACTGTTCGTTCTTTGTGGACTTTACGAAACCGAACAATGTGGGTTCGTTGCTAGGATTTTCCCCGAATCGCGTCTTATTACCGAGAATCTGGCACGAATCCGACGGACCCGTAAATATTATAAACGTTAACGTGATCAGAGTAACGTGTAACGTCACTACCGGCGCGTACAGTAACGATAAACAGGTACACACGATCCATGAATTTTCGCCTCGCGTACCTCCAGGATATAAGATATCGGAAACTCCGCGACATGTCATTTACCTGCCGATCGTCGCACGAGCAATACACGATCTAACGTTGTGCATCGTTGATCAACACGATCGCCCTATAGACTTCCGTGGAGAAGAAATAACGATTCGTTTACACGTTCAACGACGTCCGCGCGATAGGTAGCGTGACCGTACGTGTATGCGCGCGTGTGTAGTATGTTAGTGTTAGATCATACGTATGAATCATCAATCGTCGCTGATACTCCTACCGTCTCTACATCGCGTCATCTACGTAACCCTTTATCTACAGACGAAAGTGTAAGAAGAATAAAGACCGGAGGAGCGATAAGAAGAGGACCGGTAAGAAGCATAAGAAAGCCGTTGACTCGTCGAAACGTACGTTACCTACGATCGTTAGGCTTCATCGTTGCATATTAGACGCGCAATCACGATGTCGATTATTTTGGACGTGGCGAATACGCCAACCTTCGACAATCGTATCACGAAGATCGAGTTACATACGTATAATGCGTACGCCAACACAACGTTTGACAATAGCGACGAGATAAGAATCCCCATACAGCAGCAAGATCTGTACACGCTTCCGTGCGAAAGTTTTCTCTACATCGAAGGTCGTGGCACGTTGACAGCGCAAGACGCGAAAGGCCCGCCAACGTCCGCGACCGCTGTTCTCGACAATAATTGCGTCGCATTCATGTTCGATGAGATTCGATACGAATTGAACCTGTGTCGAGATCGATCGTTGTCGAAATCCAGGAATCACTACCACGTTGAAAAATTTCGTTTCGTTGTCAGCCGAGAGAAGCAAAGCGCTTGCGAATGCCGGTTGGAATTATGACATCGATTACGAAGAGGATACTTTTCATTCGGGCGCTTTTAATTTCTGCGTACCCCTGAACGTGTTATTAGGATTCTGCGAGGATTACAAACGCATCGTGATGAACGCGCGACACGAGCTAATTCTTATACGAGCGCGAGATGATTCGAACGCGATGCACTGCACCTCCGCCACTGCAATCCCGAAACTTGAGATACGCAAGGTGCAGTGGCGTATGCCCCACGTCGTTTTGGAGGAAGTGAATAAACTATCGATGCTTCGTATATTGGAAAGCGGACGACCGATCGCGATGAGTTTCCGATCTTGGAGCGTGCACGAGTATCCATTACTGCAAGCGACAACGAAACATACGTGGACCGTGAAAACTACGTCGCAAATCGAGAAACCACGATACGTGTTATTCGGCATGCAAACGGATCGAAAGAATCGTCCAAATAAACCCGCGTGGATATTCGACCCGAATAATCTCACAAATTTTCGACTCTACCTAAATTCCGAGACGTATCCGTACGATGACATGCAAATAGATTTTCCCAAGTATAAATTTGCAATCATGTACAATATGTACGCGAATTTCATCCGATCGTACTACGGTCACGGAGAACCGTTGCTGAGCGCGAACGAATTCCTTAAATACGCGCCTATCGTGGTCATAGATTGTTCTAGGCAAAATGAATCGTTGAAGAGCGCTACGGTGGACGTGCGAATAGATTTCGAATGTAAAGAAAATATTCCCGCTAATACTTCAGCCGTCTGTTTGTTCATACACGATCGTATAGTCGAATACGGCCCTTTAACCAACATGGTACGCAAACTAATATAGCGTGCGTACGAGTTCGATTACTACTACTACTACTACTAATACTAATACTACTACTACGAATACTGCTACTGTTTTAAATCGTCCAAGTCGAAGACCTCAGTTGCTGTTCCGACATCGTCGCCCGCGGTGCTACCTAAAACGTATAATAACACAACGACGGCGGTGATGCGTGCAATGACAGCGACGGATGCTTCCTTTACCCGCGAGCAAGAATATTCCTCCCATACGAACGTTATTTCCCACAAATACAGATTTTATAATTTAAGTATGCATGGATGGATATATATGAATAAACACACACACTGCTGTTGAAAAATATATACATTTATTGAAAAAATTGTTGTCTATTTATTATTAAAACATATATATATACATGTACTATAGTGGTACCTGGTTTACATCACGCAGCATGGATTGTAATCCTAACGCTAACAATTCACAATCAATCAAAGAATGCTGCTCAAAGGTTTCGCTTTCGGAAATTAATTTCACATAATTCGTTGGTATGGAAGCAGTACGTAGAACTTCCACGAAGGCAGCATATTTACTGCTTACAGAGTACATATTTTCAGTCAACCAGGTGAACATATGATTGATGCAATGTTCATACGCGAACAGTTTACGCATCGTAACTTCCGTCATGTATAAGGTAACGCGATTATCGGTGATTTTAATAAGTTGATCATCATGCATACGCGTGAATTCGAGTCGCAAATGATCAATTACGATGGGGGTTTGGGACAATGTTGCGTTGCTGCGTAATCGTTGGAGTATGTCCGCCTCGTTTTGCAGTAGGAGCTTCCACGTAGACATTGAAAAGCATATCTCGACACCTTTGTTGTCGGCTATGGCGATCTCAACGCGGCACGAATCCATACCAATGCGTATTCCAATAGTTAGCCGTTTATAAGCTGTTGAGGTTAGTGGATAATCACGCCCCAGGATCCGTACGATCGATGGTTTTGGTGTTTTCAACGTTTTTGGCATTGTGGATCCTGAACTGTAAGAAACATGTACACGAAATTAATGTATTGTTCGTTGACGTTTACAGTGAAAGAAGTAAGTGAATGAAGTATGTGTAAAGTGTATATTAATGTATACATACCTCATATTGGTCTGTTGATGATATTGTTGCCGTTGGCGTTTATTTGGAACCCCACCAGCGTTGTCGGATGTGCAGGATAAATCGTTTAAGCTTCGTTTGTACATTTTGATATGCAATACGTATGATTCTCATCGACGAAAAAAATGATTCGGACGATACTTGTTAGCACTTAAGCGTACGTGGTGAACTGATGCCTAAAAGACTAATCCACGTCACTTTATACTGATTCACGCACACGTACACATCAATGTGTGAAAGTATATCGCATCAGTGATGGTGATGGTCAAAGCGTCTATGTATACCACACAAGGGATAGAGAATACGCGGTAAATTCAAATCAAATACGATTGACTTACAGTCTCCTCCTCGATCATTAAAATACTCGGAACTCTTCCCCGAATAATTATCGCTATATGCACGTGCGCTGTATCGGTCCCACGATTGAAACATAAACACACGGCACGAGGAGTGTGCACGTAGGCGCCCGAAACGTGTTCGATCCTGTTCAGATGTAAACACACT
Source organism: Andrena bicolor (assembly GCA_960531205.1). Taxonomy (NCBI): domain Eukaryota; kingdom Metazoa; phylum Arthropoda; class Insecta; order Hymenoptera; family Andrenidae; genus Andrena; species Andrena bicolor. Next base: position 29,867,239 of record OY482668.1, read on the forward strand.
GCATGTCGCGGTGCGCTGTATGACTTCTCAGAAATCATGTACCACCCTCTTTCTCAGAAATCATCATGGAATGCAATGTCGTGTTTACTCCATGGGCTATCGCGATGATTGATTTACAATAATTATCGCTCTATGTTTACATCATTGCACGTGCGCTGCATCGGTCCCACGATTCAAACATAAACACACGGCACGAAGCGCGTGCACGTAGGCGCCAAAAACGCGTTCGATCCTGTTCAGATATAAACACACGGCATAGCACGGTGCAATGTTTATTCCATGGGTTATCGCGATGATTGATTTATAATAATTATCGCTCTATGTTTACATCATTGCACGTGCGCTGTATCGGTCCCACGATTCAAACATAAACACACTGCATGTCGCGGTGCAATGTTTATTCCATGGGCTATCGCGATGATTGATTTATAATAATAATAATAATAATTATCGCTCTATGTTTATATCATTGCACGTGTGCTGTATCGGTCCCACGATTCAAATATTTCCTTATCTTTTCTCAGAAATCATGGTCCACCCTCTTTCTCAGAAATCATCATCGAAAACGCGATTTGAATTTCCACGAATCGGTCGCGGTTGGGCCTGCGCACCGATCCCCGCACACGTACGGAGATTGCGCGGCGGCGACGCGTGCCCAAATATACCTTAGACATGCAACAGGTGACGTCAGCCCGAAACGTATGAAAACCTTGGAAAATTTACCATGGCGGACCCAAAGTACCTTAAACGTACAATAGGTGGCGCCAACCCGAAATGTATGAAAAACCTGGAAAATTTACCAAGACGGGCCCAAATACCGACGCGGACCCAAAGTACCTTAAACGTCCAGTAGGTGGCGCCAACCCGAAATGTATGGAAAACCTGGAAAATTTACCAATACGGGCCCAAATACCGACGCGGGCCCAAAGTACCTTAAACGTCCAGTAGGTGGCGCCAACACGAAATGCGCGCGACGCCATTTTGAAAATTTGAAAATCCTCCCCCTCCCCCGTGACGTCAACCCCCTCGCCCACGAACTCGACCGGCGCGCGCGACGCCATTTTGAAAATTTTGAAAATCCCCCTCCCCTGTGACGTCATCCCCCTCACCTACGAACTCGGTCGACGCCATCTTGGAATCCCCCTCCCCTGTGACGTCATCCCCCTCACCTACGAACTCGGTACCCCCCTCCCCACCTCACCCCCTCGCCCATCTCGCGGAAGAGCGCGGTACCTTCCCCCCGCCCCGCCTCACCCCCTCGCCTCCACTTGAGCCAGAATCGGCATAGCCTAACTACTTGTGAGAAAGAGACGTGAAGCGAGAAAAACGGATGACGCAATGACGGCAATTGCGTGTAACGTCGAAGTAAGAAAACCGAACGTCTGGTGTTTAGATAGTGCGGCTACGAAACACATGTCTAATGACAGACAAAAATTCGACGTGCTCGACGAGAACGTGGAATCAAAAGTCTTCACTGCATCTGGTCAGTGGATAAAATCGTGCGGTGTCGGTGAAATCGAACTAAACGTAAAACTAGACGATAAACGCACAAATCGTGTGAAGCTAACAAACGCGATTTTTGTGCCTGAATTAAAAAGTAATCTAATATCGATTCCGCAGATAACGAAAAACGGTTTCAGAGTGATTTTTGATCAGAATCGCGCGGTAATTAAACGTAGTGACGGATCAACGGCGATGGTAGCTGAGAAACGAAACGAGATATACACCGTGGACATTATTGAAGATCGCGCGTTGCAAACCAATGCAATCCCCGGAAATCTAGAGAGATGGCACAAACGTTACGGCCACCTCAATTTCGTGGACTTAAAAAACTTAATGACAAAAGACCTGGTTAAAGGCCTAAATTTAGACATGAAGAGTGCAAGTGCGGATTGCGTGATCTGTGCGAAAGGTAAGATTAAGCAACTTCCTTACAAAAGTACTGAACATCGGCAAAAAGAAAAACTTGGACTTATACATTCGGACATTTGTGGTCCGATGAATGTGGAATCACTCGGCGGCGCAAAATATTTCGCGACATTTATAGATGATTATTCGCGTTACACGGAAATAACGATGCTTAGGCAACGATCGGACATTTTAACGGCATTTAAAAATTTCAAAAAGCGTGTCGAGAAAGAAACCGGGTGCGTCGTGAAACGGTTAAGAACAGACAACGCGAAGGAATACACTTCGAAAGAATTCAAGAAATTTCTCGAAGACGAAGGTATCGCGAGGCAACTCACCGTCGAATACACTCCTCAGCAAAATGGCGTGGCCGAGCGTGCAAACCGTACTCTGGTAGAGATGGCACGATGCCTCATGCTTCAAGCGGAATTGCCAAAATCACTATGGGCAGAAGCAGTCAATGCTGCTACATTTTTACGGAATAGGTGTCCAACTAGAACACTTGAAAACAAAACGCCGTACGAGGCATGGTCTGGTGAAAAACCATACGTTGGATTTTTACGTGTCATCGGAAGCAAGGTAATTGCGTTGAATAAAAACGGACGAAATAAAAAGTTAGATGCGAAAGGTATCGAGTATGTTCTTGTGGGTTATTCTCAAGAATCAAAAGCTTATCGCCTATGGCGTCGAGGAACGAAGACAGTCATTAAGGCAAGAGATGTCAGATTTTTCGAAAGCATCGACGAAGAGAACGGAATCAGTGATGTTTTCCTAAACCTCGAGCTAAGAAACGACAACGAGGCTGATGAAGGTGAAGATACCAACGACAACGACGATGACGATCAAAACGTACGAAGAAATCAACAAGAAAACAAAGAACAGGACTCGAACGAAAATGCCGCCAAACGTGGACCAGGTAGACCAAAAATTATTCGAACTGGGACCCCTGGACGACCAAGAAAGGTTTACGCGATGCGAAGCCCTATGTCAGACGGCAACCTAGAACGGGAAGATCCAACGACAGTTGAGGAAGCACTTAAACGCGACGAAGCAAATTTATGACTAGAAGCAATGGAAAAGGAATATGAAACCTTAATAAGAAACGGAACATGGTCATTGGTACCTCGACCGAAAAATAAAAAGGTTCTTACAAATAGATGGGTCTTCAAGACAAAAAGAGACTCACTCGGACAAGTTATGAAATACAAAGCTCGACTGGTAGCTCGAGGACACGTACAAAAGGCCGGAATAGACTACGAAGAAACATTTGCACCAGTTGCCCGCTACGAAATTATTCGAACTCTCCTCGCAGCAGCGACCGAGGAAGAAATGCATGTACATCACATGGATGTGGTGTCAGCCTACGTACAAGGAAATCTATCGGACGAAATTTTTATGGAACAGCCGGAATTATTTCTACAAGACAACACCGAAAAGGTATGCAAGTTGCATAAACCACTTTATGGACTCAAACAATCTGCACGTGAATGGTACAAACGAATAGATGAATTCGTAAGTCAACAAGGAGGACGTCGAAACGAAGCGGACCCATGTGTATATGTATTTGGTAAAAAGGAAGAACGCGTCATATTGATAATATACGTGGATGACGTTGTTCTGGCCTCGAAAGACTTGGAGGAACTAAACGTCGTGAAGCAGAAACTAAAATCAGAATTCGAAATCCAGGATCTAGGTCAAATTACTGACATTTTGGGAATTCACATCGAAAGGGAGGGAATAACTGGCTGTATCAAACTCTCTCAAGAAAAATACGTGAAGGATCTCTTGGAGAAATTCAATATGAATTCAGCCAAAAGTGCATCTACACCGATTGAGTCGAACACAAAAATCACGAAAGACTTAGGTCCGAAAGACGACGAAGAAAGAGAGCGAATGAACAATCGACCGTATCGAGAACTCATCGGAGGTCTAATTTACTTGGCAAACGCGACCAGACCGGATATTGTATACGCAGCAAATGCGTTGGGCAGATTTTGTTCTGACCCCGGAGAAGAACATTGGCTCTTGGCGAAACGTATACTACGATATCTTAAAGGAACGACAAGCTACGGGATCAAGTACGAGAAAAATAAACAGAAGATGAACGCATATACCGACTCTGATTGGGCCGGCGACGTAGACGATAGGCGATCGTGCTCAGGAAACGTCTTAACCCTGGCTGGAGGAGCGATCAGCTGGAAATCCAGGAAACAACCAACAGTGTCACTTTCGACGATGGAAGCGGAGTACATCGCCCTCTCCGAAGTATCGAAAGAGATTGTATATTTGAAAAGACTATTAAACCATATGCAATTTTACGATCTCGTGGAAAATCCAGTGCGCGTATTCTGCGATAACCAAAGTGCAATAGAGTTAGCGAAAAACGCAGTGTTACATAAAAGAAGCAAACACATAGACATTAAATACCATTTTACGCGAGACCTAGTAGAGAAAAATGAAATCAAAATAGTTTACTTAAGAACTATTTCGATGCTTGCGGACATCTTTACAAAAGCATTACCAAAAACTAAACACGATAGAGCAATGAATATGTTAAACTTAAAGTGAAAAAGAACTGAGCATCCACAATAGAAAATGAATGTTTTTTTTATGTTAAATAAACGGCTTGCTTATTTATGTTAAACGGGTCACAGAAAAATAATTTAGTTGTAATTGTATTAAGCGAAATCAGAGTCATATTGTTTGTTTACGCTATAGACTTACATCGATAGAGGGGGTGTTAGGATATATATCGATGTAAGAATAGAACATTCAGTGCCCTCTTTTGAGTAGCCATATGTACTAGGTGAGAGGAGCACGTGACACGGCAATGTTTTGAACAAGGACCTCTATGGAAGTACTTAGTCTGTTGTCAACCATGCTTCCGCGTAGTTAGAATTATTGTTAATAAAGATTTGTGCTGTGTGACTCCGTGAATTGACTCATCCCACAAATAATCCTGACAGGGATTTCACACATTTTGTAGTGTTTATTGATGACTGGATAATTTTATCACCCCCTCGGGGTTATTTTTTTTTTACATATATTGTATTGTCATCCAAACTACTCATGCCTGCAAAGCTTCAAGACAATTAGATTGGAGGAATTGGTTTAAATTTCAGTTTTCATTTATGAACCAAACATACAAGAAGCCAGCGGCCTTAGCCGTGATGAATACACCGGTTCTCGTTAGATCACCGAAGTCAAACATCACGGGGCGGAGGCTGGGGAAGGATGGGTGACCACCTTTCTCCCGGTACGCCGCTGCTGCTGGCATTGGAGGGAGAGAGGGGAGAGAGAAAGAGAAGAACAGGAGAGTGTGGATAGGTGCTTGAGGCGCCATCCCACTAAAAGAATAAAGAACCTTGATGAATATGACTAAAGTTCGTTGGGCTATATGAGAAGATTTTCTCGAAATGCCACTCTGGAATAGGACGCACAATAGTGTAAAGAGTGTGCCTGTTCCAGGGAAAACAAGAAACCAGAACCAGAACATACAAGAAGCAAATAGAGGATCGAAGCTGAATAAAATCGTTTAATTCATGTAATACTATGTCACAATGAATTTTTTTCTCTGACGTAGACGACACTGCATCATCTTCTGCTTCGATTATCTGTAAATATATATAATCCACATTTTAATTACAACTTAACGTAGAAATTATATAGAAATAGAGTGGCCCTTTGCTATAGTAAGCGTAGAGACTACAAAATGTGTCCGAAGGAGGTGAGAGCGTATGGCAAAAAGTCTTGGTGCAGGAAATTTAAATACTAATGGTAATTCAATGAAAATGAAAGAAGAGATTCAATATTTTTAACACACAATGTATTGGTGTTAGAATAAAATTAATTTAGTATGTACATTGCTGAAATGAAATATTCTTAATGAGAAACTAATAAAATTAATAAATAGCATGAGAACTACTGTAGATTTTAATAAAGTATTATGAATATCTTTCACAAAAGATTGAAAAGTATCAAAGGAGATGCATTTTCAACGTACTTTCTTCACTAATGTGACTTGCTCTACATTGCAAGCTGTACGCCTTAATTTTCTTAATTCTTAATGATACGCTAATTTGATAAATTTTGTTGATTTACCTTATTTGACAAATTTCCAGAAACTTGTGTGAAACAAGATGCTTCTCTTTCTATCTAACCTTCTCTGGACAAGCTCCAAGCCTATACATCCCCTTCATTTTTACCCCTAGCCTATCCGTCCCCTTCATTTCAATCCTAGCCCATGCGTCCCCTTCATTCCTATAAGCTTTACATTAAAACTCTAATGTAAAAATTGTTTTCTGGTATAAAAACAATATATTATTTTATAGGAATTTGTACGAAAGAAGATGCTTCTCTATCGAACCTTCTCCGGACAACTTCCAAGTCTGTGCGTCCCCTCTGTTTCTATAAGCTCTACATAAATAGTCTAATAAAAAATTTTTGTGACTTACCTTGTTAATTGTGACAATAATTCAGTGTCCTTTATGGTGTAAAAACTTGTGTCATTTAACAAAATTTAACTAGTTTCCTTATCCATTTGACAGGTTATAATTGTTTGACACTAGCTATACTCGAGCTCATTTTAGAAGGAACTTGCCGACCGACGAGTTTAGATCGATTCTGCGCATGTTGGCGCAGTCAATTGGTTACTATTGGCTATACATGAAACAAATGCTCCCTTGGAACCAATGAGCTCATTCAACATGCGCGAAATAAGTTCCTTTTAAAATAAGCTCGAGTATAGGTTACGTGGACTAGCAACCTGAACGTAGATGCTTTTTGATCTTTTCGTGCTGCGTGATTTGGCGGTACATTTCCTCACCCTTTCATGCTCCCCTCTTGCCCACACTTGACGATGGAGAAAAATCTTTTAACGTAAAATTCGCCAATCGCCAAATTGGAACTTTGCATTGAAATATCTCAGCTTATAAGGCACGTAGGAACAAAACGAAAACACTTTTCTTATGTAAATCAAACCCAAGCTATCCATTAAGACCATTCAAAATCTAATTAGATCAGCCGTTATTGAGATTCGGAAATCTCAGGGTTCTTGAAAGCGAGTCGTCGCGTAATAATAGCCACTCCGTGTCTCTTGATAAATGAACTACTAAGAGTAGTATGATAAAGTCCAAAATTTAACTTTATATTCTAATTATTTTTATATTCAACAACTACTTTATCTTTCTGCATTGCAGTCATATAAAGGAAAATTACATGAGTATTATTATTTATTATTTATTATAATTTAGAAATGTTAGCAACATATCGTAAACTGGAGTAACATTGGCACATCATATATAAATAGCACTAAAAAGTTAAAGTTTTACCTCATCCGAACTTACATTAACACTTAAATTTGTTTCTTTTTATGTTCAATGCACTCTGTTTTGTTTATTTTTATTTTTTAATTTTTTTAATTAACATTTTTAAATTTGGTTTAGGTATCCTATTATAACATTGCCTCGTTTGTGATTGTACTACAAGTGTGCAAATTGCATAACATTTTTGTCCTTTTTCTTTTTAATAGATGTTAAGTATATGCCAATGTTACCCCGTACTGTCATTTTCTTGCATGTACGGGGTGTTACATAAAATTGCGGAACATGAATATTGCAGACTTCCCGGAACATGTAATATCCCGATGTAAAAAGACAGGATATTGCATGTTCCGGGAACTCTCGTAATTTTATGGGGCATTTGTTTGCTGTCGGCGCGACAAGCTTTTACTTTTCATACAGTTTTTTTTGTGTATGTGCATATACTGTAGTAGTAGTAGTAGTAAATAGGTTTATTTTTTGCCTTTCGGCCTCAAAATGGGGTTACATGTGTGTAAGTGTGTAAGTGTTTCTGGGACTGTTAACTGCATGTTCTGCTTTCGTTTTGACTTCTTCCTTCATCTTGGACTTCTTTTCTTCTCCTTTTTTCCAGAACCAAACGCATCCACTCCGCTCCTTCTGCTTCTCCCTTTAGTATTCCTCTAATCGTTGAATTTTCTCTTTTCAGCTCCTTACAGTCTTGTAACATGTGGCCCAGGGTCTCTCTAGCCCTGTTACATAGTCTGCATACTGTGTCTTTTTCTTCCTTCCAGTACTTGCTTCCCCTCTCTTCATTCCCACATCTGAACCTTGCGATCATGCTTTGATCTCTGCCTCTGTAGTTTCCGTCTAGGTAATTTGCTCTTTGGTCTTCTCTGATTTCTGTGTAATGTGCGTTGTATCTGCCTCCTAGTATTCTTTCGTATTGCCATTGCACCTGTTCTGTCCTGTCTCTTTGCGCTAGTTCCTCAGCAAACTCTGTTCCTCTCCTTCTTTCTATTTCCATTTCTTGCATATCCATCATTTTTTGTCTGTAGTATGCGTCTCTCATTTCCTCCCATTTCGACTTTTTCTCTGTCTGCTTCGCGTCTATTTCCCTCCAGCACTCTTGTACTATTTTATTCTTATTCAGCCGTTTCGCTTTCTCCTCGTATTTTATTGCTCTTCTTCCCGCTTCTATCCTTACTTTGTCCGTTTTTGTTTCCTCCAAGATTAGATACGCTGGTGTATTGAAGTCCAAACCTAAAGTCCACCTTATATATTTCTCCTGTATTTTCTCTATCTTTTCTGCTTCCATCCATCCCCAGATTTCTGACGCGTACAGCAAGATACTTTTCACTATGCTTCGGAATATTCTCATTCTTCTCTCAAAATTGTTCTTGAACATTCTTTGCCCTATTCCCCATATCTGCGCCATTGCTATTCTTGCTTTCTTTATGACTTCCCTTATATGCATTTCTCTGCCCCCATTTGTCTGGAAATTATACCCTAAGTATTTGAACTCCTTTACTTCTTCCAGATTGTGCCCCTGCCAGCCCCATTCTTCTCTCTTCTTCTTTCCTCTTCCTTTATGGAAAATCAGCACTTTTGACTTCTCTGCATTCAGTTGCAGCCCTTTCCGTTCAAGATATGTTCCGAATCTTCTTAACATGTCCTTAAGATCCTTTGGTTCATTTGCTAATAACGCTATATCGTCCGCATATGCTAGAGTCCAGATTTTTTCTTTTCCTACTCTAACTCCTCCCGCTTGGTTTTTCCTCATGGTTTCCTCCAAATCCGCTACATATATTGTAAATAACGTTGGACTCAGTGGGCATCCCTGTCTTACCCCTTTTGTTGTCCAGAATTTGGATGACATTTCTCCGTTTGCTTTTATAGTATTTCTTGTTTCTTTGTAAATTTCTCCGATTCTCATCCTCAAGCATTTACTTATTTCCTTTTTCTTCATGATGTTTTGAAGTTTTACTCTATCCACTTTATCAAATGCAGCGCTTAGGTCTGCAAAAAAGGTATACAGCTTTCCCCCTTTTTTCTGTATTTCTCTGTTAGCTACATAGTTCAGAATAAAAATATTATCTATTGTCGACCTACCGCTCCTGAATCCTGCTTGTGTTTCTGGTATTATGTGGTTCTTTTCCAATTCCTCTTTTAGTCTTTTTTCCAAAACCATAGCATATATTTTGTACGCTGTGTTTAGGATCGTTATCCCCCGGTAGTTACTCACCTTTTCTCTATCTCCTTTTTTGAATATTGGTGAAATCACCCCTTCTTTCCACCTTTCCGGGAATCCTTCTCCCTTCCACACTTTATTAAAAATTTCTGTGATCCTTTTTACTATTTTCACGTTACCGTAAATCCAGGCTTCATTTTCTATTTTGTCTTCCCCTGCTGCTTTCTTCTTTTTTAATTTCCTGATTTGTTCTTTTACTTCTGCTTCTGTTATTTCCTCTTCCTCTTCTCCTTCCGTGTTGTCTATTTCTTCCAACTCTCCTACTTCTTTCTTACAGTCGTCGCCTTCTAGCAATGTTTTGAAATGATCCTTCCATTCTTTTAAATCTATTTTATTGGAGATTCCTATTCTTTTCTTTCTCTGTTTATTTATATATTCCCATATTTGATTTTCTCCCTTTAATTGCATTATCTCATTTTCTGTATTTTCTTGTAATTCCCTTCTCCTTTCATCGCACACTTTTTTGTACTCCCTTCTTTTCTTCTGGTAGTCTTCTTTGTCTCCTTTACCTCTTCTCCAGTTCCTTAATGCTTTCCTGGCTTCCCTTTTCTTTTTTGTACAATCCGAATTCCACCACTTAAAGCTGCCCAGTTTCCATTTTTTAATTTTTACTTCTTCTTTTTGTACTGCATTATTTATTTTTTCTATCATTTCTTCTACCATTTCATTCACCTCCGTCCTATTAAAGTTTATTTTGTTTAATTCGGTTTCAAACTCTCTCCTGCCTTCTTCTGTCCAGATTCTTCTCTCTCTCCACCTCTCCTCCTGATTTCCCTCTCGATCTTCCCTTTTATTTCCCGCATATAGTTCTGCAATCAGAGGCATATGGTCTGACTCAACTCTCTCTTCCACTGTGAATTTCTTGATCTCTTCTTTCGCCTCGACATTTGTTATTATATAGTCGATTACTGTGCTGCCTCTTGGCCCCGAGTATGTATACTCTCCTTTATCGTCTCCCTCCATATTCCCATTCAGAATATTCCATCCTCTTTCCTCAACCACCTCTAATAACAGCTTTCCCTCTGAGTTTTTAACTTTGTCTTTTGATCTCCTTAAGCCATGCTTTTCTTCTATTCTACAATCGCCCCCTTCCTGTCCAATTCTTGCATTGAAATCTCCTCCAATTATCAGTTTCTCCACCTCCATCTCTTCTATTATCTGGTCTAGCTCTTCTTTTGTCTCCTTCATATCTCTGCTGTACACTGTAATTATTCTCCATTTTTCATTTTGTATCTTTATTCTTCTCTCTTGAATGTTTTCCGTTCCTGCGTTCGATTCCTCCTCTTCTATGCCCTTTCTTATGCCTGTGATAATTCCGCCTATCGCTCTCCCTTTTTTTCTCTCTCTGGTGGCATATTTACACTTCCATGAGAATTCTTGTGGCAATTTATCTTTCAATCCTTCCCATTGTTTCTCTTCAATCCATGTTTCTACTAATCCTATTACATCGATTTCTTTTAGGAAATCCCAAAACTGCTTGTCTTTGCTGAGTAATCCTGCTACATTCCAGTATCCTATTTTAAATGTATCTATTTCTCTTTGGCTTCTTATTCCTTTCCCAATTCTGTGTACCCTCTCTCCCCGCATATCTGCATCCGCAGACGCGCGGGGAACGAGTGTTGGTACTGCCTTTTGTCTTGCTTTCGTTGTCCTTGTAAGCTCTGCGATCCTCCAAAAATTTTTTAGAGGTTCACAGAACTTTGCCGCCTCCAAAAATTTACTTCTTTCAGCCCACCCTCTTCTTTCCAGATAAATGTCTTATCGTTGATTTTTACTTTCCTGTACCCAACTTTCACCTTTGCCCCTTGCTCCCTTTCCGTCTTGGCAATATCTTTAATATCTCTTTGTATCTCCCTTTCTTTTTTCGTCAGGTCATTGTCAATGAACAGCCTCTTATCTTTCAATGTACTCTTCTTTAGCATTACTGCTCTTTTCTGTTGCCAGCTTCTTAACTTCGCTATCAGTAGCCCTTTTTTCTCTCCTCTTCCTACCCAGTATGCTTCCTCGATTTCTGCATCTACCTGCAATTCGTGCCTTAACACATACTCCACCGTATCCTTCGGCGTCTCTTTACGTGGTAGATCTTCTCCCCTTAGGGTAATATTATTTCTTCTCTCTCTCTTTTCTCGAGCCTCTTCCTTCTTTTCTAGCCCCTCTATTCTTTCTGTCAGCCTCTCAGCCTGAACCTTCTTGGTCTCCAGTACTTCTATCCTTCCTCTCATTTCTTTCCTTTCCTTTTCCCATATCTCGTCCCTACTCTTCCACTCGTCCCTCAGATCCTGCATTCCCTGCCTTAGATCTTTATTATCTCTTCTCAACTCTTCCATGTCTTTCTTAACTGCCAGCACTGCTTCCATCAGTTTGTCTAATTTTGCATCCATTTCTTTTTCCTGCCCTGTCTCCTGGCTGTCCGACGTTTCCACAGATCCTATGGCTACCTCGGTTTTCTTCAGCGGAGGCGACCTCCCTACTTTCCTTGCTTTTAAGAATTCTTCTTCTATTTCCTTTTCGGCCCTCAACCTCTCCTGATTCTCCTCGTCCTCCCGTTTCCTCTTAAATGAGTCCAGTATCGAGCCTTCGCTGTCCGCTCTTCTTCTTCCCAGCTGTTCTGCCAACGATGGTCTTCCCCTTCTCCTGGTTTCCTTTTGCACTTCCCCGCCTTCGGCTGCTTGGTTCATTAGCCTCTCCGCTCTTCTTTACCAACTGCTGTCTTCGCTTTGTCTTCTCACTTCTTCCACTCCCTAGATGTCACTTATCCTTGCCACGTATCTTATACTTCGTGCACTCGTTTCACACCTTCTCTTCTTCACCTTTTATCTCACCCTTCGGCCATTTATTAATTGTCGATTATACTGTCCACCGGAACCTTGTCTGATCCCCTCGTTTTCCACCCGACCTTGTAATTTTCTGAGCACTTTTACCACACTTTTCGTCTATTTCTTTCACCTGTCTGCCGACACACGTTATTCTCTCGCACACGTCACGTGGTTCCCCCTATGTGCATATACTGTATAACTTTAATTTCACTTTCCGTTAAATTATTATAAAGTACTTAATGGTGATTGTTAATTTTAATTGGTTCAATGCACCCTGTGATTGGCGTTACACGAATGCTTTTTTTAATGTAGCCCATGTTTCATGACTGGAATAATTTATTAATGACTTTTTATAGATTGAAATGCTGAAGAGGACCAGTGGAAAGAACGTGGCCCTGACGACATCCGTAATTTTGGAGAAACTGGTGACATGGAGTGTCGCTACAAATTATAGTTGGCATGGGAAGAAGCAGAAACCAGCGTTTTCTAACTTCGTTCGTATCAAGAAATTATTACTGAGTAAGTAACTTTATTATTTATCTCCTTTGAGCACTAATAAATTGTAAAATAAATTAATGCGTATTATTCCAGGTGCTGTAAACGATGCATGTGCATCGAGAAATATATATTGTTGCGATGCGGACATTGTAGATGCGGCTTCGAAATGGCTATCACAATGTAAATTGCGCATTGCACGTAGGGCAAATAAAGAAATGGACGTAAGTCAAACGTAGGGGAAGAGTGGGTAGCCCCCGATATTTAAAAAATGGACGAAACACAATCGCATCTCCTTTTAAGGTGCGAAGCCACCCTGAAGCCACTAACAACAGACAAAGTTAAGGATTTTTGGTTTATATAAATAAAAGTATAGAGTTTTTATATAGATTGAAAGCAATCTTTATTTTGTTAAGAATTGTTTATCTATTTTGGCAGATTTCCGCAAAATGGCATCCCGGAGCACTGCAACAAAAATGTCCCACACTCCCGGGATTGAATGGATGATCTGAGATGGAAATATCTATCTTCTATCTATCTATCTTCCATATAAATAAGAATGTAAATGTTCGTTTCTTTATAATCTTAAATCTGCGAAACTTCTTCATCGATTGCTTTGAAAATTTGACACAACAGTCACTGGTTTTATATACTTATTACTATATAGATGTCACACCTGTGACAGGTAAAAATTTCGGATAACTTTTTTGTTAAACTTACACCCCGTCGCCGCCGTGAATGGACTCGCGTGATCGTATGATCCGCGAGTACAAGTGTCATTGCAGGCACTTGTGACCAGTGACAGAGTCAGTGGTACCGCGCTTTATAGCGCGGTGCGACACATGACCAATAAAATGTAGGTATTAGTTAGTTCGTCACTTTCTTGTTAAACTTACGCCGCGTCACCGCACAGTGTGCGATTTTGGACAAAAAACGCTGGACAGCGCAAATCTTGACCGATTTCAATGATTTTTTTTATAATACTCGTCAACGGCTCAGAAATAACGGAGGGCTGCAGTAAATCCTGTATTTTTTGGCTTAATGTATAAAAAACATTATTTAGCATAACATCACATAAAAACGTAAACTTTGGAAATTAATTTTTAATATCTTTCATATCCAAAGATTACGTTTTTATGTGATGTTATGCTAAATAATGTTTTCTATACATTAAGCCAAAAAATACAGGATTTACTGCAGCCCTCCGTTATTGCTGAGCCGTTGACGAGTATTATAAAAAAAATCATTGAAATCGGTCAAGATTTGCGCTGTCTAGCGTTTTTTGTCCAAAATCGCACACTGTGCGCCGGCGTGGGTGGACTCGCGTGATCGTATGATCGGCGAGTACAAGTGTCATTGCAGGCACTTGTGACCACTGACAGAGTCAGTGTATAATAAAAGTATCGAGCATTGATATTTTATAAAATAGAATTTCAATTTCAATGAAATAAAAGCCAAAACTATTGAACCAAAAACAGGAGCCTCAACATGAGCTTTTAATAATCAACCATGAAATAAATACATAGGAATCTTCAATAAAAACCCCATACATATATAAAAATAAAAATATATATTTATATAAATATTCATAAGTTCTAAAATTAACATTATCGAACTTCCATATTCATAAGTCAAATATAAAACAAAAATTTTGCGAGGAATTGTTTTTTGTTTTTAAGAATGTAACATACATATTGTTATTAATGTTATTTGATAAGACTGATAAATGTATTTATGTGCGTATAAAGGCCGCCACACACGGTCCGGCCGGCCTGACAGTTTGGCCTGCGCAGGCCTGCCGGACCGTGTGGAGGCATTCGGCCGTCCGGCCGGCCTGCACAGGCCGCACTGTGCAGGCCGGCCGGACGCCGCACAGTGGTCGGAATAGAGATAGTTAGTAACATTCGTGTTGTATAACTTTTAAACTATAAAAGATATAGAAATGGCGCCAAAAAACATAAATTGAAAAAATTCTTCCTTTCTAATGATTTATAATTGAATATATTGTACGTCCATTTAATGTTTTTTTTTATTTTTTTCGACTTAATTGTTATACAAAAAATTGAAAAATGTTTATTTAGTAGTTTAATCAATGCTCTTTAAGCGATTTAAATCACTTGTTGGGTAAACTTTTATTTTCCGATTGTAAGGAAAAATCAAATAGTACTATTAGAAATTATGACAAAATGTACAGTTTAGTTAAACATTATTATTAATGTATTCAACGGATTTATTCATTTCAGAGTATTAAGAAATTCTTTATTTTTTATTGTATCGATATGGATGTGATACCGATGGATTCCTTATGTTTTTCCGATGAAAATCATACAAAATTTCATGTAAATCAGACTATTTTTAACAAATTGATCTTGAAATTATATAATTCGATTTTTCATGGAATTTCCTTCATTATGGTCCGAATTACAGTGGTCCCCGGATTATTGACATGCTTTTTTCCCCGGATCATTGGGAAAGACCTACCCACCCCACAGTTTTGCTTCCTTGGTGCAAGCGAGGGCCTTCGGTCCCAGGTAGACCGCTCGTTGACTGCCGGGAGCAATAAAACCGTTGGAACGGTCCCGAATCTTTCTCGATAATCCGGAGACCACTGTATGTCATTATTGGTGGTAGTTTCGTCGGCGAAAAACAAGGAATCGATAGTCGCCGTTTTCGCAAACATTTGATGAGAAATGTGGAAATCTTGGACATTTCTGACTTTTTAATGGTATTCCAACCCTTTGGAAGATCGAGAGCCATCAAATTCGGTGAGCCAATGGAGGATCCTGTCCTCGCCATGGAGTACCAGGCGGCATCTCTTTGACAGGCGTCGCTGGAGAATCACCCTCTAGTATACATTCAGTAGATTTCGGTAGGAGAAAGTTTATTTTTCCTGCGCAATAATGACTGTGCAGGCCGGCCGGAGCAAAATCGAAAAACGATTCGGTCGGCCTGAGTTCGCGGCCAGATCTGAACAGACGCCACTTGAGACTCCCTATTCTCCATGTCAGCGTAGTAAAAAATGAATCATTTTTTATCGTCTCGATATGAAAGTGGCACCAATGGATTCCTGGCGTTCTCCCGATTAAAATCATCAAAAATTTTATGCAAATCGGACTACTTTTACATAAGGATTACAAATTGCTTGTGTAAAAGTAGTCCGATTTGCATGAAATTTGTGATGATTTTAATCGGGAGAACGCCAGGAACCCATTAGTGCCTCTTTCATATCGATACGATAAAAAATGATTAATTTTTTACTACGCTGAAATGGAGAATAGGGAGTCTCAAGTGGCGTTCGGTTCGGATCTGGCCGCGACCTCAGTCAGGATTGCGCAGGAAAAATAAACTTTCTCCTACCAAAATCTACTGAATGTATACTACAGAATGATTCTCCGGCGACGCCTGTCAAAGGACAGGGTCCTCCATTGCCTCACCGAATTTGATGATTTTCATCAGAAAAACATAAGGAATCCATTGGTGCCACTTTCATATCGATACGACCAATAAAGAATGAAGAATTTTTTACTACGCTGAAATGAATATTTCATACTTTCATCCTCAACGGCGAGGGTCGAACTTAATTCGCTACGTTCACCCGAGGATTCATACCTGTTTCAGAAAAAAATAATTATTTATTCTTTATATTATCGATATGGAAATGATGCCGATGGATTCCTTATGTTTTTTCGATGAAAATCATACAAAATTTCATGTAAATCGGACTATTATTAACGAAATTAGCTTGAGGATATAGGAATTAATTTTTCATAGAATTTCCTTCATTATTTTCCGTGAGAACGCTCATGGCACGCCGACTCGCGAGCCCGGGCGAGCCGAGCCGACTCGCCGATCCACGCGCCGTGAGAACGCTCATGGATTCCCGATTCGCGAGCCCGGGCGAGCCGCTACGGCTCGCCGATCCACGTGCCGTCTGATTTAATATTAAGACCCAATTAATGTGATGGTACGTGTGCTGCCCTATGCTTTATCATCCGCCATAATTAATATTAAGCAAGAGAGTGATCGCTAGCCAATTCTAATTGGTTGCACTCTTGAATTCGTCGATGGAACAGGTACCCTCACCGTCCTGACGACGTGTAGAAAAAGCTGGTCGCAAAAAATAGCTGCGATGATCGGACAGAGCGTCACGCCATTCTTTGCACCACACACTTCGATCTTTTTTCCGTTTGCAACAATTTTTTCTAGCTAATAATAAGCCTACTACAACTAACACGTCGTCTGACGATGTCATGGTCGGCTGACAAAACTGTGAATACTGTAGGCCGTAGGGCGGTTCCAGTGAAAAAGCGAACCGAGCCTGATTCGGCTCGAAGAACTGAACCGAGCCGAGCCGAGCCAAGCGAGCCAAGCAGAGTACTCGTAAAAACCGATCGGATCGAAAGAATTTTTCCGATCGGGCCGAATGTACTTTGGAGCAGACCGACTGTGTCGAGTAGGTTGTAGCTTGAACGTTTCGGGCACTCAAAATGTTTCGAATATTTTAAGAAACGTGTATCTATTGGAATGTGAATAATGGTTGTTAATAATGCGAATAATTATAAAGTAATAATTATAAACAAAATTAAAGGAACACTATAATTTCCTGAAAAATTTGGTCATTTTGAAATGGTTGTACTATCTCCGTGAAAAATAGTCGCAAAACACATTTTAAAAAAGCATTTTAATGCTTCAAGTTTCTAGTTTTTGATTCAAGGACTCAAATCCTTTTTTCATCCATTATAATACTGTTTTATTAATGGAAACAAAATTTAAAAAATTTAAAATACTGTCAGGTCGGCCGGAGCGTGTGGATGCACCATCCGGTCAACCTGATAGGCCGGCCGGAGCGTGTGGGGGCACTACGGGCATCCGGCCGAACTGCACAGGCCGGCCTGCGCAGGCCAAACTGACAGGCCGGCCGGACCGTGTGTGGCCGCCTTTACATTCGTGTTGTATAACTTTTAAATTATAAGAGATTTCGAATGGCGTCAAAGAACATTAAATGAAAAAAATTATTCCTTTCTAATTATTTATAATTGAATATATTCCTCGTTCATTTAATGCTTTTTTTCAACTTAATTGTTATAAAAAAATGTGTAAACTGTTTATTTAGTAGTTTATTCAATGCTCTTTAAGCTATTTAAATCGCTTGTTGAGAAAACTTTTATTTTCCGATTATAAGGAAAAATCAAATAGTACTATTAGAAATTATGACAAAATGTACAGTTTAGTTAAACATTATTATTCATTTATTATTAATTTATTTCAGAGTATTAAGAAATTCTTTATTCTTTATTGTATCGATATGGATGTGGTGTCGATGGATTCCTTATGTTTTTCCGATGAAAATCATACAAAATTTCATGTAAATCGGACCATTTTTAACAAATTGATCTTGAAATTATATAATTCGATTTTTCATGGAATTTCCTTCATTAGGTCCGAATTATATCATTATTGGTGTTAGTTTCGTTGGCGAAACACAAGGAATCGATAGTCGTCGTTTTCGCAAAGATTTGATGAGAAATGCGGAAATCCTCGACATTTCTGACTTTTTAATTGCATTCCAACCCTTTCGAAGATCGAGAGTCATCAAATTCGGTGAGGCAATGGAGGATCCTGTCCTCGCCATGGAGTACCAGGCGGCATCCCTTTGACAGACGTCGCTGGAGAATCACCCTGTAGTATACATTCAGTAGATTTCGGTAGGAGAAAGTTTATTTTTTCTGCGCAATAATGACTGTGCCGGCCGGCCGGAGCAAAATCGAAAAACGATTCGGTCGGCCTGAGGCCGCGGTCAGTTCCGAACCGAACGCCACTTGGGAGTTGGGACTCCCTATTCTCCATTTCAGCGTAGTAAAAAATGAATCATTTTTTATCGTATCGATATGAAAGAGGCACCAATGGATTCCTGGCGTTCTCCCGATTTAAATCATCACAAACTTCATGCAAATCGGACTACTTTTACACAAGCAATTTGTAATCCTTATGTAAAAGTAGTTCGATTTACATGAAATTTGTGACGATTTTAATCGGGAGAACGCCAGGAATCCATTGGTGCCACTTTCATATCGAGACGATAAAAAATGATGAATTTTTTACTACGCTGTAATGAAGAATAGGGAGTCTCAAGTGGCGTTCGGTTGGGATCTGGCCGCGGCCTCAGGCCGATCGAATCGTTTTTCGATTTTGCTTCGGCCGGTCTGCACAGTCAGGATTGCGCAGGAAAAATAAACTTTCTCCTACCGAAATCTACTGAATGTACTACAGGGTGATTCTCCAGCGACGCCTGTCAAAGATATGCCGCCTGGTACTCCATGGCGAGGACAGGGTCCTCCATTGCCTTACTGAATTTGATGATTTTCATCAAAAAAACATAAGGAATCCATTGGTGCCACTTTCATATCGATACGATAAAGAATGATGAATTTTTTACTACGCTGAAATGAATATTTCACACTTTCATCCTCGACTGCGGGGGTCGACCTCAATTCGCTACGTTCACCCGAGGATTCATACCTGTTTTACAAAAAAAGAATTATTTATTCTTTATGTTATCGATATGGAAATAATGCCGATGGATTCCTTATGTTTTTTCGATGAAAATCATACAAAATTTCATGTAAATCGGACTATTATTAACGAAATTAGCTTGAGGATATAGGAATTAATTTTTCATAGAATTTCCTTCATTATTTTCCGTGAGAACGCTCATGGCACGCCGACTCGCGAGCCCGGGCGAGCCGAGCCGACTCGCCGATCCACGCGCCGTGAGAACGCTCATGGATTCCCGATTCGCGAGCCCGGGCGAGCCGCTACGGCTCGCCGATCCACGTGCCGTCTGATTTAATATTAAGACCCAATTAATGTGATGGTACGTGTGCTGCTCGATGCTTTATCATCCGCCATAATTAATATTAAGCAAGAGAGTGATCGCTAGCCAAATCTAATTGGTTGCACTCTTGAATTCGTCGATGGAACAGGTACCCTCACCGTCCTGACGACGCACAGTGGGGCAAAGTGACGAAGTTTGTGTCAAAATCAAAGAACTTTTGATAGAAATGAGATAGAGCGATGATTTTTTTTTAAATTAAAGCTGAAAGATTGCAGAATAAGAGAAAATTAAAGAAATTATGGTACGAACGTTTGTTAACTTTGAAAATCTGTATTAACCTTGAAATCGATTTTTTCCAAAATCCTGAGGTAGTAGCCAAATTTTGCGAACGGATTTGAAATCAGCGTGACAAAATCTACAGGAAATGATGTACCACATGTCATGAAAAAAATCTAACCGTACATGGTATTAGACAAATCACAATTTTGTTGTAATATTTCAAGTTTATCGCAGATTTTCAAAGTTAACAAACATTCGTACCATAATTTCTTTAATTTTCCCTTATTCTGCAATCTTTCAGCTTTAATTTAAAAAAAAAATCATCCCTCTATCTCATTTCTATCAAAAGTTCTTTGATTTTGACACAAACTTCGTCACTTTGCCCCACTGTGCGACGTGTAGAAAAAGCACAGCCAGCTGGTCACAAAACATAGCCGCGATGATCGGACAGAGCGTCACGCCAGGGTCGCGGTTTATGATGGTCTTGTCCTGTGGGTCAGTGGTGGATAACGGTACACGCGGATACGGATTGTTACCAAATGTCGACAGAGCAATATACGGCTGAACTCGAAGCGAGGAAAGCCGAAATCCCCCCCAAAAACGGCACGTTGTCGATTGTCCCCTATTTCGACATCAGGTAGGCAAATGTTTCCCGAATAATGATTCGGAAAGAAGTATACTTTCGGGTTTTTCGACGATGCTTCAGGGACTCGATCCTTTTCAAAGGTTGGAGGTATTGTATACCTATGATAACCCTCCGAAACCGACGCGGGCAGCCACTTCTTGACTAACAAAGTAAGTTGACTACTTAATTACCTTTAATTATGGAGTACCTACATTCTGCTACGATTCGCGATATTGAAGCATGTGAATGACCAGCTTGCCATTTAATATGTCGCCGTGACACAAACTTGCGTGTTCTTTAGTGGCAATTAAAAATCTAAAAAGACCGGCAGGAACTGAATACTTTTGTTTCGACTATTCATGATTTTTTGTCTATTAAGTACTGTTTGATTTTTTTTTTCATGATTATTCTGTGCAAACGTGATATATTGACTATATCTGCGGTATTTTATTTTATCCGGACGGTTTGGAAAGAAGCGAGCGGGCTGAATAAACTTCGAGGAGATCGAAAACTATTTGTCCAATGTATTTGAAACTTGGTACACATATTCTTAACGGTATTATCTAAAATGTAGCATATCATTTTATTTTAGTCGATAACCCATTCGTACATAATAAATCGTTTAAGTTTGTCTTGTTAGGTAAAAAATTAATAGTGGTATTCATCTTGCTCTCATTTGTACAATAATTTTTTTTCTTCTTAAATGCGTATGCTAATTGTCTTGTTTCTTTCCGCGTCACCTTGTCCGCGCGGATTTAGCTGCAGGTACAGGTAAAACGGCCTTTCGCCCCTACGGCGTGGGATCTATATGCTACTACCAATAAAATAATAAAACTTTTCGTACCGACCGTAGTAAAGTATAACGACTTGCCACGTTTATTTCTTAAGGACCTCCGCTGAATCGTACGTATCTTGTATTTTTTTTCACCCAAGTTATTAAACACGACCTTCCGTTGGAAAATGAATGTGAAACAACGAGACGTGTATTTCCGTCGTAATTGCCACCACATGAAATGAGACAAATTCAATGAATCGTAAATTACGTGAGAAGGGCGAGAAGAAAGCGACTCCGAAATCGCGTCTCTCCCTTGTCACGTACAATATTTTTTTCAACACCTGCATGAAAATGTGTGCTTTTTTACCCCGGGAGCAAAATGACCAATTTCAGACGTATTCGCGGTTTCTACTTTTCTCCCAAGGGAAAAAGACTTTACGCGCATGCATATTCGCATAATTTTTTACTTTCCTCCCTGGAGTTTGACGTTATCCTATGGTATGAAGATGCAGTTGTTCGACTAATCGTTATCTGTCAT
The DNA here is from genome assembly GCA_960531205.1 of Andrena bicolor. Classification (NCBI taxonomy): domain Eukaryota; kingdom Metazoa; phylum Arthropoda; class Insecta; order Hymenoptera; family Andrenidae; genus Andrena; species Andrena bicolor. The sequence goes on from OY482668.1 coordinate 29,889,058, forward strand.
GCGTGTTTCATCATGATATTACAACTGTCACAGCAGGTAAAATGCCCCCCGATATAGCAGAAGCTGCGAAAGCCATCGAAGAAAATTTGTTGCCATCAAAACGAAAATGTAAAATACCAGATGATATACCAAAAATTTATGGAGTGGCGAGATAACCACAAATTGGAAACATTTTCGGGATATTTGTTGGAAACTAAATACAGTACTGTCTCCCCGTGAACTCGTTTCGGTGCACACACTGTGGGCTTTTCGCTATCCCCACCACTTTTGTCTCACTCTAGTTCGGCGATGGCGAGAGCGAGATGGAACGAGAGCGAGCGAAAGCCACTGGTCTCGCTCCGTCTTTCGGACGCCGTGTCAGCCCGGCGCACGCAAAGCGTTCCATCTCGCTCCCCCCTTCGGCCAGAAAGAAGCGAGAAACGAACACACGGAATTAGGGCTCTGCTCACGATGTGGGCTCAACGCCGGTCCCGACCAGCGAGTTCTCAGGGAGACAATACTGTACACGTATTTATTAATTTCGACAGAATAAACGAGCAATCGAACATGCATATTTTTTTGCGAATCGCTCAGCAGGCTTTCAAAAACACACCTTTCATGCAGGTGTTGAAAAAATGAATTTTCCCGTTCTTGTCTCGTAATATTTCTGCCACTTCCTTTCTCCTAATACTCGAAACTCGTATCTTTTGACGGGCAAATAATTGTACGGTCCCACGTTTATCTAACATGAGAAATACCACGATTCTAGTGTTCATATACGTATATATACGTCCCTCGTATATATTGATGGAACTGTGACAGCGTATATATACGCCTTTCGTAGGTAATGGGTTAAAACTGTAAAGCAAATGTTAAGTCAACTAACCTCATCATATTTGTCAACTAACCCCACAGCCGGGGTTTGTCTCACTACTCTAAATATATATAATAAACACTACAGCCTAAACTAAATTAAAACGATTTCCAAAATTAAACCTGTACTTATACCTAATGAAGTTTGTAAACATTTGATGTGCAAGAACTCAACAAAATACCAATGGCCCATTTATAAAAATTAGACATGTTAAGAATTAGTCGACTAACCCCGGTCTCCCCCGAGTCCCTGTCGTGTTGATGACGCGCGCCAGCGATACTATTTTTGAGAAAGCCGCTTTCCGTTCGCTTCCTAATTAAATTTTGAACAAAGCATGTTTTCCTTTCGATTTTTTCGTTCATGGCCTGAATGGCTATTGCGGGTGTCATAAACCTGGAGTTTATGATGGGCCCACGACGATGCAGGCCTGGCGGCCTGCAACCGGCCACGTCACGCGCTTGGAACCGAAGCTCCCGCTAAAATCGCACCCCCGTTTCCGGAAACCACGCCATGGGCGCAAGAAATAGGGGGCGCGATTGGTGTTCGGTACATTACATGATTGGTTAATATTCCTGAGTTCAGTTAACCAATCACAGCAAATTTTAAACCGCGGCCGTCTTCCCGGAAGATCGGAAGACTGTCGAACGTCAGTTCTGCATCAACTACGAATCGCGACAGCAACAAGTGCTTCGTGTGGAAAGCAAATTCATTATAACGTACAATGGCCGTATCACTTTCTGCTACTCAAAGAAAATGTTTAGAGGAGATTTTAACCATTTACAGAACGGAAATATCCGTATGGAAAATGGATACGGACGAATATCGGGATCGTGATTTAAAAAGTTCTGCGTATTTAAAGTTAATAAACAAATTGAAAGAAATTGAGCCATCTACCACGAAAAAAAGTGTAGTGGCAAGAATTAATAATATGCGCAGCGCGTATCGGAAGGAGTTAAAAAAAATAAAGGCATCTACGAGGTCAGGAGCGGGTACGGACGACGTTTATGTACCCACATTATGGTACTTCACCCAGCTGCACTTTCTCAACGACCAGGAGACTCCACGAAACTCTCGGTCCAATATTGAAAGCGACGGCGACGAATTCGAGATGGAGGTAAGTTAAATAAAAGAATTTTTTTATGCATATTATATTTGAAGAATCTGCACATTGTACAAAAAGTAAACAAGTGTAAAGGGTCTAGCGGGATAAGAATAGTGAAAAGTGCCCTTGAACCGATTTTAGCTGGCAATGCACCTTTCAATAGTGTAGCACAGGAAAACATTGTACACCAAGTTTCAACCCCCTATCTCAACCCGGAGGGTAGTTATAGGGTAAATTCGAATTTTCGGTTTTTGCCATATTTTCCCTATTTAATGGTCAGCAAAAATTCTAAAAAAAATCTGAAATATTGTAGACATGATTGTATATGATTGTGAATTTTTTCAGATTTTTTCATTGCAACTGCTTAGTGTAAGAAATGAAAAACGCAAAAAAATGTCGAAAAATGTAGATTTCGTGTTGAAGATTTCGAGCGACTAGATTTTTAATTTTACAGTAGTTAGATATTGACATGACTATGATTTACAATTTTTTTCAGATTTTTCGGTAAGGTGCGCCATAGTTAAAAATCTAACACTCTAACCACTCCGCTAACTGCGGCGCTGAATGATTCTTTCGTACCATACGATATATGGTGCGTATACACATCCAATCTCGAAAATATCGTAATATGATTTTTTTAACTATGGCGCACCTTACCGAAAAATCTGAAAAAAATTGTAGATCATAGTCATGTCAATATCTAACTACTGTAAAATTAAAAATCTAGTCGCTCGAAATCTTCAACACGAAATCGACATTTTTCGACATTTCTTTGCGTTTTTCATTTCTTACACTAAGCAGTTGCAACGAAAAAATCTGAAAAAATTCACAATCATATACAATCATGTCTACAATATTTCAGATTTTTTTTAGAATTTTTGCTGACCATTAAATAGGGAAAATATGGCAAAAACCGAAAATTCGAATTTACCCTATAACTACCCTCCGGGTTGAGATAGGGGGTTGAAACTTGGTGTACAATGTTTTCCTGTGCTACACTATTGAAAGGTGCATTGCCAGCTAAAATCGGTTCAAGGGCACTTTTCACTATGCTTATCCCGCTAGACCCTTTTAGATACAGTTGAGTAGAGCTTTCCGTCAATCGCTCCCAGACAATGTGGAAAATTCCACCTTTCTTCAAAAACTTTCGATACATTCTTCCATTCTTCTGTTGTTCGTGGAAAATAGAAACAGAAAATATTATTGTTTCAGGAACACACACTGGAAAATACAGGGCCAACAACATCTACTGAAGACAATCCAAATGATTGTGCTGCGGATGTCGAATCATCTGAGATAGAAATTCAGGAAAATTCAGCAGATCCACCTCCAACCCCGTCTACATCGACAACCCAAACGAATCGGCCAAGACAATCGAAGAAGAATACCCGAAGTGAAGAAGCTGCGTTACAGCGTGATGTACTGTTATCTGTACAAGAACATTTTAAACAGCCAAAAACGCAGGAGGATCGTTTTGAGATTTATGGGAAAAACGTCGGTATGAAATTGCGAGACTTGCCCAGAGAGCAAAGGATTCTGGCCGAACGCATCATTAATGATACTCTCTTTGTGGCCGAAATGGGGAAGTTAGACATAGCACTGTTACATGGGCCCTTCAGGTCCATCCCGTGCTCACTGTCCTCGCGTACTTTTCCTACGACGATTCAGCGGAATCGCCTCGCGCGTGTCAATCGCGTTGCGCTTAGCCCGTGGCAACGACCGCGCTCGGCCCGGGCTACGGATATTTCGCAAGCATCGAAGAATTAGTGAAGCAATCGACAGCTGCCGACAGGGCAGTTTCCCCCATTCCTGGGGACTGTCCGAGGTTCGGCCCGCGACGAAGAACCGCGGAAGACAGATTCGTTTTCGAGAGCTCGTGCTAGGAAGTTACGACGAGCCAGCGGGCCGTCTAGAAACCGCGACCTCGCCTCCACGTAGATACCGCGACACCCGTCCGGACGGTCGAGATCAGCCCTGGGTATCTCCATCCGACACACCGCGAACGGCCTAGCCGGGAGAGCCCTTGCGCGAGGTACGAACCGCCGTTGACTCCGCGAAGACGTGCGATGGAACGAGATAGCGAGAACATCGACGGACTCCGATTGTGCCGACTTCCGTGTGCTATCCGAGAGCACAGCGAGCGACCACGACCTACGGTAGGTTGAGCGACCTACAGAGCGTACGAAGCGATAATCGGCAAGCGTGCCGAAACCCGAGCTCACTGCGATAGCAGGGACGGAGCGCCGTCTCTAGGGTATGTCATTACTTTATCCATCATTCAGAATATATTTTACTATGTTATTTTCCCTTGAATTCCGTGTCACCATTGATTTAAACCCCCTTACTCCTTATCCTCTCACGGTAAGTTTAGTCAAGGCGTGCTTCAGCACCTTGAAAGAGCAAGAACCCCGCGAGTCACCCTAGCCGCTCAGGGCGATTCGCCAAAAGTCCCTTCAGGACGTAACAGCACACACGTTAATTTTCCAACAAATAATCCATACAAATATCCGTACTCCTACTCCTACTCCTACTCCTACACCAATGCCCCACCACTATCAGCAACCAACATATCCTTATAACCCAACTCCTAGCCCAACTACACATATTCCTAATCCCAGTCCAATATATCATTATCAATATCACGAACCACCATCTCCTTATCATTCATCCACTCCCAGCGCCACCACACCTCACTTTCCCATTCCGGAAAACTCCCAGCAGACATTTTCGCCTAATTTTAATAATAGTAGTAATAATAATAATGATACGGACTTCCGTTTCCGGTCGCGTGCGTGACAGGTGCGTGCGTAAGAGGCGGTGTGACGAGGTGAAAGAAAGGTGTGTGAGGTGGTGAAGGAGGGCTGGAGAGTGTGGGTGAAAGGTGGTGGAGGTGAGAGGAAGGGCGAGGGATAAAAGTAGAGGGCAGGAGACTGGAGGTGTTAGCGATACAGGAGGTGGAAGGAAGGTCAGAGGATAGGAGGTAGCGGTAGACGGAAAAAGGCGGGAAGGAGCGTGGAGAGAGCTGCGTAGTGGAGAGTGGTGCCGCCGAGCGGGAGAGGAGCGAGGTTGGGAGAAGAGCGTGAGGGCGGGAAATTTGAACGGGCGTTAAGGCGAAAGGGAGAAGGATAGAGAAGAAAAAGATAGTTGGATAGGGTGGAGTTGAGAAGAAGGGGGAAGGACAAACTGTAGAGGACAGGAAGAGGAAAAGATGGAGGAGGGGAAGGGAAGGGGTTCCACCGAAGAAAGGAAAAGAAGAGATAGTGTAGGTAGTGTGGGCAGCAGTGTGGGGAGCGTGGACAGTCTCGGGGGAAAAAAGAGAGAGAGGGAGGAGGACGTGGGGGAGGGGTCGAGGGAAGGGGTGGCAGGGTTTAAGAGGAGTGGGAAGACAAGGAGGTCGCCGGGGAAAAAAGGGGAAAAGGGGGGTGAGATAGAGTTGGAGGAGGCGGGTGGAGGTTTAGTGGGGATGATGAGGGAAATGATGATGGAGATGAGGAGGATGAGGGAGGAAATGAGGAGAGACAGGGAGGAGAGAATATAACTAAAGGAGGAATTAAGAGAAGAGAGGGAGGAGATGAAGAAGGAGAGGGAGGAAAGAAGAAGGATGGAGGAAGAGTGGAGGGTGGAGAGAAGGAGGTGGGAGGAGGAAATGAGGGAGGAGAGAGGGGTTGGTAGAAAAGGTGGGGAAATTAGAGGAAAGAGAGAGAAGGATGGAGGAGGTGATGGAGAAGGTAGTGAGATGGGAAAAGGAGAGAATGGGAAGTGAAGGGAAAGAGGGGCTGGTGGATGGAAAAGAGGAGGAATGGAGGCTGAGAATGAGAAGGTTAGAGGTGGGGCAGGATAAAAAGGAGAGAGAGAGGAAAAGAAGTAACGTAGTGGTAAGGGGAATGGGGGTAGAGGGCAGGGATGCAATGGAGGAGGTGGGGAATCTATGGGAAAAAATGGGGTTGGGGGTGGGGGGGATAAAGGAAGTAGTGAGGCTGGGAAGAGCGGGGAAGGAGGGGGGTGGAATGGTGTTGGTTAGGCTCGAGGGAAGAGAGGAAAAGAGGAAAGTAATGGAGGCTAAAAGCAAGTTAAGAGGGAGAAGGGAGAGGGTGGAGGATGACCTCACGGAGGAGGAAAGAAGAGCGAAGTGGAAGATACAGAGAGAGGCGCAAATGGAGAGGGAAAGAGGACGAAGGGTGCAGGTCGGTTACATGAAGATGTGGGTGGATGGTAAAAAGATGGGACGAGATAAGGGAGAAATGGTCTGAGGAGCAGGGAAACGAACGATGCGGGGTGGGGGAATGGATGTGGAGAAGATAAGGGGGAATAGAAAGGAAGGGGGGGGAGTTGGAGGGTGGCTTTCTGGAACGTGGCGGGGCTGAGGAGGAAGGACGATGAGTTCTGGAGGGGACTGATGGAGTGGGACGCTATGGTAATGTGTGAGACCTGGGTGGAGGAGAAGGAGTGGGAGGAGGTGGTAAGGAAGCTACCTAGGGGGTTCGTGTGGGAGAAGCAATGGGCTAGGAGGGAGAGCAATAGGGGGAATGATACTGGGGGTTAGAAAGGGGTTGGAAGTGGGCGAGTGGGGATTATGGATTATGGGAGGTGGGAGGGAGGGGATTATGGCGAAGAAGGTGAAGCTTGGGGGGGGATGGTGGAAAATAGTGGGGGTGTATGTAAATGGGGACCTGAAAGAGAAGCTAGAGGAGCTGGAAGAGTGGATGGAGGAGAGGGAGGCGGGGGTTAGAGTGGTAATAGGGGGGGATTTCAACGCGCGTACGGGGGAAGAGGGGGGAGAGGTTTGGGGAGGCGAGGAGGAGGAGGGTAGGGCAGAGGGGAGTAGGAGGTCCAAGGATAAGGTGATGAATGGGGAGGGGAGGAGGCTGTGCAGGTGCTTAGAGGAAAGAGGGTGGGGAATTCTGAATGGTAATACAGAGGGGGACGAGGAGGGGGAGTGGACTTTCACAGGGGGACGGGGTAATACTGTGATCGACTATGTGTTAGGGAACGAGGATACAAGAGAGAAGGTGGAAAGGCTGGAGGTAGGGGAAAGGATTGACTCAGATCACCACTCGGTGGTTGTGTGGCTGAGAGGGGAGGGGAGGGCGGACGAGGGAGGGGGGAAGCAAAGAGCAGAAAGGGGAGGGGGCAGGGGAAATTGGACGGAGGAGGGAAGGATGGAGTTTTTAAGAAAGTTTGGTAAAAGAGGTGGGGGAGAGAGGGGAGTGGAGGAAGAATGGAGGGAGTTGCAGGATAGGATAAAGGGCGCGATAAGTGAGATGGGGAAAGGGAGAGAGAGAGAAAAGAAGGGAGGGTGGTGGGATGGGGAGTGTCGGGAGCAAAAGAGGAAGGTGAGGAGAGAGCTGAGGAAGTGGAGGAGGGAAGGAGGGAAGGGAAGAGAATATAAGAAGAGAAAGAGGGAGTATGATAGTTTTTGTGAGGATAAAAGGAAGAAGGCTGTGGAGAGGTGGGTGAAGGAGGTGGAAAGTGTAAGAACGGAGGGACAAGTGTGGAAGGTGGTAAATAGGGGGAGGAAAAGGAGGGGGAGGGTGAATGAAGGGATAACAATGGGGGAATGGGACGGATACTTCAGGAGGCTGCTAGGGGGAGTGGAATGGAGAGTGAGAAAGGGTGAGGAGATAAGGAGGAGAGAGGACGGTGAGGCAGAGATAGGAAAGGAGGAGATAGGAAGGGTCATAAGGAGCTTAAAGGATGGGAAGGCGGGAGGGGGGGATGGGATCCCAAATGAGGTGTGGAAGTATGGAGGCGCGGAGGCAGAAGAATGGTTGCGGAGGGTTTGTAACAGGGTGTGGAGGGGAGAAGGGTGGCCGGAAGGATGGAAGGAGGGGGTGGTGGTCCCAGTACTGAAAAAGGGAGGAGGGGGGAAGGTGGACGATTACAGGGGGATTACCCTGACACAGACGGCGTACAAAGTGTATGCGTCTGTGCTAGCGGAGAGGCTGAGGGTGGAGGTGGAGGAAAGAGGACTGTTGCCACCGAGTCAAACGGGGTTTAGGAGGGGGGTGGGTTGTGTATATAATATTTATGTTCTGAATTATTTAATAAACAGGCAGTTGGGGAGAAAGGGGAAAAATATGGTGGTAGTGTTTATAGATATGAAGGCCGCGTTTGACTTGGTGGACAGGGAGGTGCTAGTCAAGGCAATGAGGGCGAGGGGGGTGCGGGAAGAGTTGGTGGTAAGATGTGAGGAGGTGTTGAAGGAGACAATTTGTAGGGTGCGGGTGGGGAATGAGGAGGGGGAGAGGTTCTGGACGGCGAGAGGAGTGAGGCAGGGTTGTCCGCTGAGCCCGAGCCTCTTCACTCTTCTCTTAGCGGATATGGATGATGAGCTAGAAAAAGGAGGGTGGGGGGGGGTGAAGCTGGGGGGGGAGAGAATCTACACGTTGGCGTATGCTGACGATGTGGCGGTGCTGGCCGAGGACGAGGAAGGGATGAAAGGGATACTGGGGAAGCTGGAGAGATATGTGGACGGGAAAGGACTGCAAGTGAATATAGAGAAAACGAAAGTTATGAGGTGTAGGAGGGGGGAGGGAGATGGAAAAGGGTGAAATGGAGGTGGAAGGGCAAGGAGTTGGAGGAGGTTAGGAGTTTTAAGTATTTGGGCTATACGGTAATGGGGAATGGGGGGCAAGGAGGGCATGTGGAGGAGAGGGTGAGGAAGGGAGCGGCGGTAATGGGAAAGGTGTGGGGGATTGGGAAGAGGTTATTTAGAAAGGACTGGGAAAGAAGAATCTGGCTCTTTGCCAGATTGGTGTGGCCGGTGGTGGGATACGGGGCGGAAGTGTGGGGGTGGAAGGAAAGGGAGAATGTGGATAGGCTTCAGGATAGATTTTTAAAATGGGTGCTAGGAGTGGATAGGTGTACACCGGGGTACCTAGTGAGGGAGGAAGCGCAGAGGGAAATGTTGAAGGGAAGGGCAGGGATGAGGGCATGGGCGTATGAGAAGAAGCTGGAGGAGGGACAGGGGGGGGAGCTGGCGAGGAAGTGCTGGGAGGAGGTTAAGGGGAGAATAAAGAGGGGAAAGGGACTGGAGGGGTGGAAGAAGAAAGGAAGGAGTTCTTCGTGAAGAGGGGGTGGAAGCTGGAAGATGTAGAAAGGATCAGGGAGGCTGGGGGACTAAGTGAAGAAGAATTGGTAGGTAGGGAAAGGAAAATGCAGCAGGAGGAGAGGTGGGAAAAGATAGGGGACTCGGGGTACAATAGGTGGTACGGTAGGGTGAAGGGGGAAGGGTTGCCTGGCTACCTAAAGAAGGGGTGGGGGGAAAGTAGGTGGAGAAGGGTGGCCAGGTTTAGATTGGGTAACGAGATGAGGGGGGGTAAGTACTGGGAGGATAGAGAGAAGAGGAGGTGTAGGGTATGTGGAAGGGGAGAAGAGACGTGGGAGCATGTGTGGGAGGAATGCATGGGGTGGGGGGAGGAGAGGGGGTGTCAGGAAATGGTGGGAGAGGTGCTTGGTGATGAAGGGGAGGGGGAGGAATGGATGAGGAAGTTAGAGGAATGGAGACAGTTGTGTAGCGGAGTGGAAGTGGGTGATAAGGAATGGATTGAAAGGGGAGACGAGTGGAAGCGGAGGTCCGGGGGCGGATAGGTGTGCGGAGGGGCGCGGCGGAAGTGAGGGGAGAGCGAGCGAGCGAGCGTGCGGGCGGAGGGTATAAGCAATCCGCTGTTTGTAAATATTGTATATAGTGTAATATTAAGGATTAGGGTAAGCTAGGTTAAGTTAATTTTAAGATAATTTAAGTTAGGTTAAGGTGGTGTAGGGGAAGACTGTAAAGAGTGGAGGGGGCGAGGTCGGAGGAGATTGTAACCCCTAGGGGATCAATAAAGAGGATATATATAATAATAATGATAATAATAATAATAGTAATAATGTTTATTATAGATAATATTTTTATTTTTAATTTTTATAATTATGTACATTAGGATAAATATTTGTAAGACGACCCCTCGGGGTGAAATGACTCATGGCTGTTTTACAGTTATTAGTGGTACTATTTAGTAATATCGATGTTTCAAACTTTAGTCCGTACGTCGTCAAGTGTCGCACGAATTGCCATGTAAATATCAGCGCCGTATGTGTTATAAAAAAGACAAAATAGAAATTACTGTATTTTATCTTAGATAACGTCTTTTTCAATGTTGCGTAACTTTTATCATGAACGGCTTAGTATGACATCTGTTTTTTTTCGCGGATTGATTGACAATTCAAAAATAAATTAATATATGTTTCATTATCGAATGTAATAACCTGATGTTATATTCAACCACTGAATGAGAGCTGGATGTTTGGGGTCATTTGATCACTCTGTAGTAGGGTAAAATGAATCCAGAAATCCCAGGGAGTGTTCGAAAAAATTTGAGTCTGTGGAGATGATCTCACTTTCTTATATTTGTTAGTTCATTTTAAGTATTTCTATTCATTGATTATGTAGGTACCACAAATTATCTGCGTTTTCATTTTTAAAAAAATTGTTTCAAGTTATTATGGTCGCATATTTTGTGACTCAGTTCAATTTCTGTTTCTATTTAAATAAATCAATGTTGTTTAATGTTCGTCTTATTCATTACCAGTAGATGTAAAATGATCCTAGGGGATATTTTCCTACACATAGGTGATCATTTTATACACATAGGTGTAGGTACAAAATGATCCTTTGGTATGCCTTCACAAAAATGCGAATAAAAATGTAATTGATCAAGTAGCTGATCGAAACCAATAATAAGGTACATAAACTAACTTGCAAACACTACTTTTCATTTATTTAAATAATATGCATTTGTATTTTTTATATGAATTACGGTTTAAGGGGGTCGTTTTAGACACATTATTCCTACGGGTAATTATTTACAAAAGAGCAGATGGAATATGTTGTCGGACGCATGATTTCGAACAACTTTTTCCTATACATGTTGCCGTCGCTCGACTTTAGTTTTCGAAATATTTGCAAAGAATTTTATCCGCGCGAATTTAGCTGCAGGTACAGGTAAAACGGCCTTTCGCCGTAACAAATATAAATGTCTGTGTAGTAGGTGCGTTTTTAATATATCGGCCATTTAATTTTTTTTTCGTGAATTTTGAAAATCTAAGTTCAAATTCGTTATTAGCAGTCAGGACAACCCCTGAAAATAATTGTTTAAATTATCGGAATGACTTAAAAGTCTATACATCGGAGCGTATGGGCTGACATATTAATGAATTTTTACTTCTTTCACCTGCCATATCTCAGAAACTAATTGTCACCTCAACTTGAAAATTTGTCGTGATTGATGTCTCATCATAAGCTATCATTTGGCACAAAATTCAGTTCCAAAATCGTGGGACCAAAAAGGGGCTATTTCTTGGGTCACTCTTTCCGACCGCGGGTGTCTTCCCGGAAAATGGGAAGACTGTCGAGCGTCAGTTCCGCACCAACTATCAACCGTCACTGTATCAATTGTATTTTTACAAGAAAATGACGACGCCACTTTCTACTATTCAGAAGAAATGTATTGAAGACTTTATAGAAATATACAAAAGTGAAACATGCCTCTGGAAGATGAGTAGTACAGAGTATCGTGATCGTGACATGAAAAATACAGCCTATTTAAAATTAGTGAACAAATTAAAAGAAATCGAGCCTTCCAGCACCAAGAAAGTGTGATGGCCAAAATTAATGCTATGCGGAGTAATTATCGAAAGGAATTAAAGAAAGTAAAGGCCTCTATGAGGACAGGATCGGGTACAAACGAAGTGTATAAACCGACCCTTTGGTACTTTAAGGACTTAAATTTCTTAGACGACCAGGAGACTCCTAGAAACTCTCGGTCGAATATTGAAACTGATGACGACGAAACCTGGATCGAGATAAGTAAAATAAAATAATTTTTTTACACATATTATATTTGAAGAAAGTGAACATTTTATACATTTTATACAAACTACATAAATATAAATTTTACATACAGTATTCCACGTGAAGTCGAACATTTTTCGGAGTAATATTTCGGATCTTGGTGAAACTTGGATATGTTGTAATAATATTTATTGATATATAAACGTATCTCGAAGGATTTTCAAAAAATTTTAAAATTGGGGATCTTACATCTCTTTGAAATATAGAGGTGACTTTTTTTATTCAACTATCTATATATCAAACATTTTGAATCTATTTCATTCATTCCACACCTAGTGTAGCCTTGAAGGCCATGTATGCTACATAGTTGAATTTGTCTTGATAGTCGCTTTCATATCGTGTGAAAAAAAATATATAGCATTTTATTAAAAAAAAAAATGAAACTCACCGACGGTTTGCGCAAAATAATCGGAACACAAAAAATTGACATTACGTATTATGTTGGGTATAAAAAAGAGTACAAGTTCTCTGTTTTCATTTTTTCTCCAAGTATAAAACATTTGCAACAACATTGTATAAAAATGGCAGGTATAGCCGCCTAGTGCGCTTCCACGCAGCGTCACATTGAATTAATTTTCATTTGGCCAATTTTAAAGTGTCCGTAGTTTTGAAAACGTGTCCATTTTTATTAAGGGGTTACGCCACCCTGAGGCGGCCGAAATGACATCAAAGTTTACGAATTTTTTTCTACGAAACTATGAATGTGACAATTACTTCATTATTATTTATGGTTAGTGCATACATTAAAGGACATATTGTGTAAATTTGACAGAAAAATATTAAAAAATGACCGAGCTATCCGTTATCCTGCAAAACTCCTCCGTCAGGACGCGCGCAGACGGTGTAACGGATTGTGATGCCCAGGATTATCTGACACGAAAAAACCCATAGTTTTATTGTTCATTGATAAAATATCTATCGTGTAGCATAGGGATTGAGAGAAAAAAGCATTTTTGTACAAATGCGAGCAAAGTGAAAATGAACATTAAATTTTTACCAAAAAAGGCAAAATTCAAACAATCACTATAAACAATTGGGATATGGCATCAAAAAAATCCTATGCTACATGATAGATAATGTTGTTAGAATTATGTGTATCAAATTTGAAGTAAATCGGACGTACAGTTTCGGAGATTTTTGATACACCAGTTGTAAAAATGTAGTTTTGAGAAAAATGGAAAAGAAGGAAAAGTGCGACGTTTACTCTGACGATGCGATCGAAAGACTGATTGAAACGTTCCGAACATTTGCCTTACACCAATGCAATTAACCGACTAACACTTTGAAATGACCCTACTATGTCCAAAGGGCTCCCTAGCGTAGCTTGGAAATTAAAACAATAGAAAAGGCCCAGGTAATCCTCCCGCGAAGCGGATGGTCGGTAGATGCTCCGAAACGGCGGCTGCCGCACGACCTTCCAAGCACTGTAACTTGGCTATTTTTGGGATTTGTTGCATCCAACATGGCTTAAATTATTCCCTGAACTCCAAATTAAAGGAAAATTACAACACCAAAAAATCGATTTTTTTTAAATCTCAGGGTGGCGTAACCCCTTAAGTACTCTCATGTCTCCACTGTAAGCTCCAAAAGCTCATTTCTATCACTTTCTTAGTTCAAGAGTTATAATTTATTGGAAAAAGGTCACCTGTATATTTCAAAGAGATGTAAGATCTCCAATTTTAAAAATTTTTGAAAATCCTTCGAGATACGATTATATATCACTAAAGACTACAACACATCCAAGTTTCACCAACATCCGAATTGTTACTCCGAAAAGTGTCCGATTTCGCGTGGAATGAAACAGCAAATGATTACAGTAAATAGGTTAAATTTGAGTAATGAAGTTATTTTGCCATGGAACTGCACCTTCATTTACAAAATAATTCATAAAATCTTCTCTAACTTTTTTAGCATCATTAGCCATATTTCCCAAGTTTCTGTGATTCAAATTTTCCATATTCGAATTGTTTGTATGGAATCCCGACACAGTAGTGCCATCTTCTGTATTTTCTCGATCAAAACAATTTGGAGGCGAGTAAGAATTCGGCACCGTTTGCATTAAAAAATTGTGTAAGGCACAACTTGCCATTACAACAGACTCAATTTTTTCTGATGCTATGTTAATTTGTGTGTGGAAAATTCTAAATCGGGATGCAATGATGCCAAACGCGTTTTCAACAATACGTCTCGCTCGCGATACGCGGTAATTATAAAGTTTTCTTTCTTGGCAAATTAGATCTGCTTGTCTAAACGGTTTTATCATATCCACTCTCAGTGGGAACGCATCATCCGCTACAAAAACGTAGGGCAAACTTCTAGTAGTATTTCTGACGTTTTCTTGAGTTGGTATTTTTAAGCTCTTGTCCTGAAGTTTTTCAAAGAATTTGGTGTTTTGTAGAACACCTCCATCAGAAACTCCGCCATTGGTACCAAAATCGCACATGACAAATTGATACTTTGCATCCACTATCGCTAGTAACACCATACTGTGTCGACCTTTGTAGTTATAAAACTCCGACCCGCTTCCATTTGGAGGAATTATTTCAATGTGCTTTCCATCAATAGCTCCAAGGCAATGTGGAAAGTCCCACCTTTCTTCAAATAGTTTAGCTACATTCTTCCATTCTTCCGTTGTTCGTGGAAACTAAAAACAGAAAAAAATATTGTTTCGAATCCTAGTAATAATAATAATTGTAAATAGCATTTTTAGTCTTACTGCATATGTACAATTATGTCAATTATGGGTAATTATTTACAAAAGAGCAGTCTTCATCGATTTCGATGGCCTTGGAATATGTTGTCTGGTGCATGATTTTGAACAATTTTTTCCTATACATCTTACCGTCGCTCGACCTTAGGTTTGGAGATATTTGCAAAAAAACTGTGATCGATTGTTGCATTGGATTAGATGGTTTGGCCAACTTTTCCGACATTGACACATTTCTTTATGTTAAATTTCCGAAAAGTTGGCCAAACCATCTAACCCAAAACAACTACCGATCACAGTTTTTTGCAAATATCTCAAAATCTAAGGTCGAGCGACGGCAAAGTGTATAGGAAAAAGTTGTTCAGAATCATGCATCAGACAACATATTCCAAGGTCATCAAAATCGGTAAAAACTACTCTTTTGTAAATACAGTATTGTCTCTCTGAGGACTCGCTGGTCGGGACCGGTGTTGAGCCCACATCGTGCCCAGAACCCTAATTCCAAGTGTTCGTTTCTCGCTTCTTTCTGGCCGAAGGGGGGAGCGAGATGGAACGCTTTGCGTTCGTCGGAGTGACACGGCGTCCGAAAGACGGAACGAGACAAAACATCAACGCGTCGTTTGTCTCGTACCATCTTCGCTCGCTTTCAATAGCTCTCGCTCGCTCTCGTTCCATCTCGCTCTCGCCTTCGCCGAACAAGAGTGAGACAAAAGTGGTGGGGATAGCGAAAAGCCCACAGCGGGTCCACCGAATCGAGCCGTCAGAGAGACAATACTGTAATTACCCAATTACGTAACGCAATAAATGTGATTAAATTAAAAGATGGTCATTTTCGTTACCTTCAAATAATCCTTATGTAGAACTTTGTAGATAGCATCACATGTTTCAGGAATAATGTACGAAAGAGCTTGAGGTGATATTACTGTAGTAAATTTTAGATCTTCATAACTTCTTCCAGTTGCAAGAAATCGCAATGTGGCAGTTAATCTCTCGTGCGCTGAGATGGCGTCTCTCATAATTGTATTTTGCTTTTGTATGAAGGGAGTGACTAAAGAGAGTAGCCTTAAATATATTTCTTCATTCATGCGTAAATAATTGTGCCAATCTTTAGGCGCAAAACGCAATTCGTTTAATAAATTTATGTGTGAATAGCGTCCCCTTTTTTTAACCATTCTTTGCACCACACACTTCGATCTTTTTTCTGTTTGGAACAATTTTTTGTAGCTAATAATAAGCCTACTACAACTAAAACGTCGTCTGTCGATGTCATGGTCGGCTGACAAAACTGTGAATACTGTAGGCAGTGATGCCAGAACGGTGGGTTTCGGCCCACGGCCGCTACCACCACTCCACGACCAAGCGTACCCCCTCTTAGCGTCCGTACCGCACCACACAAGCATACCCGAAAAAAGCGAGCCGAGCCTCACTGGGCTCGAAGAACCGAGTCGAGCCGAACCGAGCCGAGGGCCCGTAAGAACCGATCGGCCGCAAGAACCGAGCCGAGGGCCCGTAACAACCGATCGGCCGCAAGAACCGAGTAGCTCGAATTTTTCCGAGCCGTCCGAAAAAGCCGAGCGGGCCTAATGTACTTTGGAGCAGACTGACTGTGTCGAGCAGGTTGAAGCTTGGACGTTTCGGGCAATGAAAATGTTTGGAATATTTTAGGAAACGTGTATCTACTGGAATGTGAATAATGGTTGTTAATAATGTGAATAATTATAAAGTAATAATTATGAACAAAATTAAAGGAACACTATAATTTCCTGAAAAATTTGTTCATTTTGAAATGGTTGTACTATCTCCGCGAAAAATAGTCGCAAAACATATTTTAAAAAATCATTTTAATGCTTCAAGTTTCTAGTTTTTGATTCAAGGACTCAAATCCTTTTTTCATCCATTATAATACTGTTTTATCAATGGAAACAAAATTTAAAAAATTTAAAATTCTGTCAGGCCGGCCGGAGCGTGTGGATGCACCATCCGGTCAACCTGATAGGCCGGCCGGAGCGTGTGGGGGCACTACGGTCATCCGGCCTAACTGCACAGGCCGGCCTGCGCAGGCCAAACTGACAGGCCGGCCGGACCGTGTGTGGCCGCCTTTAGACGCTATCGCCAAGCACTTGAGACGTCGACTGCTCGAGCGATATCCTCGAAGACGCGATGACAATGAGAACGGTAACGAGAACGACAACAACGATGACAACGATGACCACGACGACGACAAGTATCCGCTAGTGCTACGAGCTAACAACAACACCATGAAAAGCGAACTGTACTGCTCGTTCGTCGTGGACTTTACGCAACCGAACAACGTGGGCTCGTTGTTGGGATTTTCCCTGACGCGTGTCTTAGTGCCGAGAATCTGGCACGAATCCGACGAACCTGTGAGCATCATTACCGTTCACGTGATCAGAGTAACGTGCAACCTCACTACCGGTGCGTACAGCAACGACAAATCGGTGCACACGATACACGAATTTTCACCTCGCGTACCCCCGGGATATAAGATATCGGAAACTCCGCGGCATGTCATTTACCTGCCGATCGTTGCACGAGAGATACACGATCTAACGGTACGCATCGTCGATCAATACGATCGTCCTATAGATTTTCGCGGCAAGGAAATAACGATTCGCCTGCACGTGCAGCGGCGTTCGCGCTTTAAGATAGCGTGAGTGCGTATGTAGCATGTTGGTGTTCGATCGCACGTACGACTTCGCTGCTACCGCTTCTCTGGCCTCTGCCACGCATTATCGTCAAGACGAAACACCAACGACCGCACTGATAATAAAGACAGGAAGCGGAACGGGAACAAGAGGAATAAGAAGAGTAAGAAGACAAACCGTTGACTCATCGAAACGCGCGTTTCTTACAAACCCTAGGATTCATCGTAACATACTAATATATCACACATACGTCTAACACGATGAATACCATACTGGACGTGACGAGTACACCGACTTTCGACGATCGTATCACGAAGATCGAGGTGCACTCGTACAACCCGTACGCCAACACGACGTTCGACAATAACGACGAGATACGAATACCCGTTCAGCAACAAGATGTGTCCACGCTCCCGTGCGAAAGTCACCTGTACGTCGAAGGACGCGTCTCTGTGATGGCACACGCGACGGCGGAACAAGAAGCCAAAGCTGAGAGAGTTTTTCTGGATAACAATTGCGTCGCGTTCATGTTCGACGAGATTCGATACGAATTGAACGGAGTGGAGGTCGATCGTTCCAGGAATCCGGAAATCACCACCGCGTTGAAACATTACGCGTCGTTGTCCGTCGACAGGAGCAGAGCGCTGATGAACGCCGATTGGGACCATACCAAAGACATTTTTAGCAGCACGTCGTTCAATTTCTGCGTGCCCATGAACACGTTACTGGGATTCTGCGAAGATTACAGACACATCGTGATGAACGCGCGACACGAGTTGATCCTGATTCACGCGCGACTCGATACGAACGCGATGTACGCGGCATCCATATCCTCCGCGATAATACCGGAACTGGAGATACGCAAGATACAATGGCGAATGCCGCACGTCGCGTTAGAAGACGCGTTACTACTACTACTACTACTACTACTATACCGATGAGGATAATCGCGAAAAAGTCAGTCGCTCATCTGCATTCACCGGTGACAGTTGGTGTTGTTGTTGTTGTTGTTGTTGTACAACCTAACAATGTTATCCGTCGTGGTTGACCTGCAAGGCTTTAAGACCGAACGTAACACGTTCGTCGCTAAGGAAATTGCAATTCTCGCGAACAATCGCGACACGGAAACGACCATTTGTCATTGTATTTTCGAACCACCGTACTCGTACGCTCGCCTGTCATCGTTCGAGAAGCGTCAAGCGACCTGGCTCACGGCACATCATCACGGACCTCGCTGGTCCGACGGCTGGGTACCATACTACAGACTTCCGGAACTGCTTGCCCACGAGTTCGCAACCGTCGACGTGGTGTACGTCAAAGGTATGGAGAAGAAGACCTGGTTGTCGCAACTGCTCCTACAAACAGACCCGCGCATCGAAGATATCGTTGCGATGTACGAGACGAAGAAGAACAACAACAACAACAATAACTCCGACTCCGACGACTCTGACAACGATTCCGACGATGGCTCCGACGTGGACGATGATTATTGTGAACTGTTGCCTGACACGGTCGTTCCTAAGCTGAAAGCAATGCATGCAACGAACACCGTAAAGGCTCGTATAGACTGGGCGATAATCGCCGGCAACTTTGTCGCCTGCGACTCCAGCGGGTCGCCTGGCGACTCGCTGGGATCCATCGGCTTGTCTCCAGCGACTTTTACCGAGCGGCTGGTATCCAGGGACTTGGGTCCGGCGACTCGGCAACTTGTGTCCCCCATCTTATGACAGTCCTTCGCAGTGCCTCGTCCGATTTTTATGGCTTTTTCCGGAAAAAGGTACGAATCCTGGGTCGAGCGTAACGAATTTGGGTCGAACCCCCGCAGTCGAGGGTATAATATCCATTACAGCGTATTAAGAAATTATTTTCTTCATCGTATCGAAAGGGAAATAACGCCAATGGATTCCTTATGTTTTTCTGATGAAAATCATATCAAATATCATGCAAATCGGACAACTTTTACATAGGGAATACAAATAGTTTGTGTCAAAGTAGTCCGATTTGCATGATATTTGGTATGATTTTCATCAGAAAAACATAAGGAATCCATTGGCGTCGCTTTCGCACAGATCTGATGAGAAACGAGGAATTCGAAGATTTCTCACTTCTTAATAGGTACTCCAACCCCTTCGAGGGTCGAAAGCCATAACTTTGGTGAGACACCATGGGGGGTTGACCTCGTCACGGTTGCCAGGCGGATCAGGTGTACCGAGCCAATCACCCTGTAGATTCGGGACGGGTTCCCTCGAGAATTTCCCCCACCTCGCGCACACTACGCCGGAGCTGCGTGTCCGTGGGTTGGACTCCGAAGCGCCGAGCTCACGGATACGCTGCTCCGGCGTAGTATGTGCGAGGTGGGGGAAATTCTCGAGGGAACCCGTCTCGAATCTGGCCTCACTGACCAAGACCCTTCTTCGTCGTTCATTGCAAATTCTATTTAGTAGCCATGGATCTGTCAATAGCTATGGGTGTTGGCGCCGCATTCATTGTAATAGCATCGACCGAAAGAAAAAGAAAAAGGCGTTGGTGGAAAAAGGCGTTTTTGAGAAATGGAGAACATTACGGTGCTGATTTAATGTCACAGTTTCTATTAAACGACGGAGGTAGTTTTATTAATTTTGTGCGAATGACAAAATCTGATTTTGAAGAGCTCCTGACTTTAGTGGCTCCAAAAATTGCAAAGAAAGACACAAATTGTCGTCTTGCAATTCCGCCCACCATACGATTAGCTGTCACGCTTAGATACTTGGCTACAGGGGATTCTTATGCCAGTTTAATGTATCTATTCAAAATATCCAAACAAGTCATATCATCCATTGTGCCGGAAGTGTGTGAGGCGATCATCGAAGTTCTTCGACAATACTGTCGGGTAAGTAAAATACACAGAAATATTTATATATAAAATGTTTTTAATTAATGTTAATAAATCGGTTAATGTTCCTTAAAATTACTTAACATTACACAACACAATCTATACAATACATTCAGATAGCACACTCATACAACATACAGAAAGCAGGGGAAGCAGAAGCACGATCGGAATGCCCGTTTACCCGTAAGCACATCGAATGTATCCCAGACCCACTGTCCAGAAACTGAACCATTTCGCAAATATTTAACAAAATTAAAGAAAAGTGTACATAGGGTAAAAATGTGTCAGACAAAAGAGAAATGGTTTCAGGGGGTAAGTATTTCCTATGTGGACGCGTAGAGGACATATGCAGGTCAATTTTCTTATTTTACATGGGATCATATGCTTTTTAATACATTATTCGTTGCAGCTCGACATTCTCTATAACAGGGTTGACTAACTGGCGACTCACGAGTTGCCGGGGGCTCCTCCGCCTTGCGGCCACGCTGAACGCAGTCGAATTCGTCCGTGCCTACACAGACATATATACATTCGATTGCTACGGCCGGCCACGGCCATACGTTTACATATATGTATTTATAATCCCCTCCAAAAAACTTCAAAAAAGTAAAAAAATTACGCCAAGTACATGAAAAAATCACAACAAAAATAGAAGGAAATATACAATCACAAAAAAAAATAAGAAAATATACAATACAAAAAAGATGTGAAATCAAAATGAGCTGCCAGTACATAAAGGTGCTTTCCAACTGTGCTTAAGATGACACATCTATATACACACAGCTAAAATGCTGTGTTCATACATTCCATTACAATGTATTACATAATATTAAGCAGATATATTTTTATACAAATAAATATTTTAATACGAATAAATATTTTATTCAAAATACTTGGCGCTGCTCTCCGAATTGGTGTTGCTAAACTGAATAAATATGTATATATTGCATTGCATTATCTTTTTCTTTTTTTCTTGTGCGTGCGTTCGTAAATGTGTGTATGTGTGCGTGTGCATATGCTACATATGATATTAAAATTAAATACATAAATACATATGATATTAAAATTAAATATATAAATACATATGATATTAAAATTAAATATACAAATACATATGATATTAAAATTAAATATATAAATACATATGATATTAAAATTAAATATATGTAGAATAAATCTCACTGCGTTTCTAATATGTATATGGTTATGTATTTTAGATTGTAAGGGAGTTATTGTAAATTATTAATTTTTACAAAGCCAATTAACATTTTTTTCGGTTTCGCAGCGCCAAGTATTTTGAATAAAATATTTATTCGTATTAAAATATTTATTTGTATAAAAATATATCTGCTTAATATTATGTAATACATTGTAATGGAATGTATGAACACAGCATTTTAGCTGTGTGTATATAGATGTGTCATCTTAAGCACAGTTGGAAAGCACCTTTATGTACTGGCAGCTCATTTTGATTTCACATCTTTTTTGTATTGTATATTTTCTTCTTTTTTTGTGATTGTATATTTCCTTCTATTTTTGTTGTGATTTTTTCATGTACTTGGCGTAATTTTTTTACTTTTTTGAAGTTTTTTGGAGGGGATCTCACTTCTTTTTGCAAAGATAATTTGCATAGGCAATGACTTTTGATAATTTTTAATATTATATTTATTATTATTTTCAATTTTTTGTGATTTATTTGATAATTCTCTTTTCCGTCCTCGAATTTTTCATGTATAAATTCTACGTAAATTCAACAACTACGAAAAGAAACCATGTGCACCGCATTGCCGATCTATATGTATTATGTGTATAGTACTTTGTGTACAATTCATGGTGCGCGAAACAGCTTATGGCGCTGAAAGCAGCCTTTGGCACCGACCGTATTTAACTTTGAAGTGTAATAATAACCACAATTAGCACCTTTCTAAGAAAAATATGTATGCATTTTTAGCATTTCGTGGCCAAGCTTGTTTTTCTACTCGTAAATCATCAACGGATACCCACGTTGTGCCCTTACCCCTTACCATACTCGTGTAATGACCATCAGCAATACTTTTACCGTGGTGGAATGTTGCTGCCTTAAGTTTATAACAGTGATCTACCATTTGTATTTTAGTAGTAGGTATTGCTTTAATGTAGAAATTTTCCACTTTCGTTGTTGTTCCACTACTATCGTGATCAAACAAATGTAATTTTGCAATGAGAATTTGTTTGGAAGCAGTTGTATTGACTTTCTTCATTATGTTTGAATTTCAATTATCATAATTATTGCAAGGATCTTTCAGATTTTTCCATCCTGTGAAATGTGTTTTATTATGTCTTGAAATTTAAATGATTTTTTTTTAACATCTTGGTAATAATTTTAAAAAAATAAAATTTTTATTCATTTTATATTATACATATACATGAAACTGTATTATATATTATTATACATATACATGAAACTGTATTATATATTATTATACATATACATGAAAATGTACTTATTACATATGCTCGTGCAGCAGAATTTGTGTGTACATAGTCTGACGTAGATCACACTGCATCATCTTCTGCTTCGATTATCTGTAAATATATAAAAGCCACATTTTTTTTAGTTATATAACTTAACGTAGAACTTATTATAACATAGAAATAGAGTGGTCTTTTACTATAGTAAGTGTAGAGGTATAAAGGAGGTGAGAGTGTACGGTAGAAAGTCTTGTTGCAAGTAATTTAAATAAATACTAATGGTAATTTAGCGAAAATGAACGAAGAGATTAAATATTTTTATTGGTGTTGGTTTAGTATATTTATTGGTGAATTGAAATATTGTTAATGGGAAACTAATAAAATTAATGACTAGCGTGGGAACTACTGTGGATTTTAATAAAGTATTGCGAAAATTTCACTCCCAAAAGATTGGACAGTGTCAAGCGAGATGCGTTTTCAGCGTACATCGCAAGCAGTCCACCATAATCTATTTTCTTAATAATTCTTAATGTTATGTTATGTCTTTTTACAAATTTTGTCGATTTACCTTATTTAACAAATTTCCAGAAATTGTGCGAAAGAAGATGCTTCTCTGTCTATCTATCTATCTACCCTGATAACCAGATCTGAAGCGCAGAGCCTGACGTCAGATCCGTAGTCATCTGTGTCCGCATTAGGATACGGTCTGCGGTACAGAGCCTGACATCCAGGACCCTGACGTCAGATGGGCAGCAGATTCGCAGCAGATCCTGCCGTTCGTCAGATGGCGCTGTTACACGTGTCAGGCGAACGGCAGGATCTGCTGCGAATCTGCTGCCCATCTGACGTCAGGGTCCTGGATGTCAGGCTCTGTACCGCAGACCGTATCCTAATGCGGACACAGATGACTACGGATCTGACGTCAGGCTCTGCGCTCTCACGGCAGACCCTGTTGCCAATCTGATGTCAGATTGCAGACATCTGGTTATCAGGGTATCTAATCTTCTCCGGACAACCTCCAAGCCTGTGCATCCCCTTCATTTCTATCCATCCAAGCCTGTGCGTCGCCTTCATTTCTATAATATAAGATTTACATATATAAGATTTACATAAAAACTCTGAACTGCTGGTATAAAAAATCTGGCAATTTAAATGCAATGCGATTTGTTACAATATATTATTTTGTACATGCATGGTAAAAATATTTTGTACATGCATGGTACAAATTTCCAGAAACTCATGCGAAAGAAAATGCTTCTCTGTCGAACTTTCTCCGGACAACTTCCACGTCTGCGACTCTACATAAGAAATCTATTAAATAAATTTGGCGACTTACCTTGTTAATTGAGACAATAATTCAGTCTGCTATTTAGTGTAAAAACTCCTGACATTTCAAATTTGGACCAGTTACATTATTTGACACTTGGAAGGTTAAGATTGGTAGGTTATAAAGTTAAATGTCATATTTAAAAATATAGGTATGTACAATGACGGACGACGATCCCTGCCGAATAATCCCGAGAGTCGACGAACGAAGAACGAAACATGTGTTGGTTTCGTTTTGGCTGAAGGTGTGCGTGTAACGCGTATATACGTATTATGGTTGACGAAAAATTTCTTGAAGAATCAGAAGAAGAAAAATCTTAATTTCTGACATTCCAATGAGACGATATTATGATATCTCGGTTATGCGTGGACCGATTTTATTGAATTTGGACGCATTCGAAAGCTGATATGCGGTTTACATGAGAAAAATACCATTAAATTTAGGAAATATTGCAGGCGTGATGAGATATTAATGAAATAAGTTTCAGGTTAGGTTGGATTAGCTCGGCGACGAGTAAATGATAGCAGTAGCGACAGTCGCCATATATAGGGTGTCTTTTCTTTCCTGTACTTTCTTTCCTGTACTTGGCGTCGAGACGCTACCGCGTCTCTAGATTAATACGACAATACGAACTGATATATACTTACTTTTACTCGTCTCTGTGAATGTGAACGTAAAAATTGGTGGATTTGGGTTTAAAAATTTCATCAATACTTGGTTCTACATACAGATGCGAAAGTGCGTTTTCCGTGGATGTACCATCCCTTGTCAATAATATGACGCGGCCTCAATGTGCACGTTCACATTCACAGAGACGAGTAAAAGTAAGTGTATATCAGTTCATATTGTCGTATTAATTATAATTATATGTAAACCTATTGCCGTGGCCGGCCGTAGCAATCGAATGTATTTATGTCTGTGTAGGCACGGACGAATTCGACTGCGTTCAGCGTGGCCGCAAGGTGGAGGAGCCCCCGGCAACTCGTGAGTCGCCAGTTAGTCAACCCTGCTCTATAAAAAAGTATTAAACTATGTATATCGAAAAGCTCTGTACTATGTATATGTCACGTCCCGGGTGAGGTCTTTTGGGAACGATGACTACGGGGAAGGTTTAGATCAGGCGCGAATCTATAATCCGGCACTCTGAAGGATTTGAGGGAAGGAACTCAGGCGCGAATCTTGAATCCTTCACACTGAGGGTTTTATGGGAACTCAGGCGCGAATCTTGAATCCTTCACACTGAGTGTTTTGGGGAACTCAGGCGCGAATGTTAAATCCTTCACTCTGAGGGGTTTGAGGGAACTCAGGCGCGAATCTTGAATCCTTCACACTGAGGGTTTTGAGGGAACTCAGGCGCGAATCTTGAATCCTTCACACTGAGTGTTTTGGGGAACTCAGGCGCGAATCTTAAATCCTTCACTCTGAGGGGTTTGAGGGAACTCAGGCGCGAATCTTGAATCCTTCACACTGAGGGTTTTGAGGGAAGGCCAGGCGCGAATATTTAATCCGTCACTCTGAGGTTTGAGAGGAACTTAGGCGCGAATATTGAATCCGTCACGCTGAGGTTTGAGAGGAACTTAGGCGCGAATATTTAATCCGTCACTCTAATCGACCAGGGAAGGTAAATGTATATTTAGAGAACACCCGTTACGGCACTTCGTATTTGTTTTGGTTTGTGAAATAGGATTTACCGTTGCATTTGTGTAAAAGAAACCACGTTTAGTTCTTCTGTATATTGCACGACTCATGCAGTAATGTTTGTAAACACTGGGCGCGCTCTCGCGAATCAGCTGTTGCGGCAGCTTGGTTTCGTTAAGAATCTTTATGACTTGAGGATACACACAATAATTCGAAACGTGATTGGAAACAAAGCGGTTTATTAACTTTGTTGAAGCGGTTATTATAATTATGCGGGGCTTTTAGCACTGACACATAACATTTATAATATGTATTATGACATGTATATGTATGGACATGAGGTACAATATATATGTTATAGAACGAAATACCTTTAATAATGATCGTTAATAATATAAAGGAATAAGATCGCAGTAAGCGGTTATTAGACAAAGATATAGATATAAAATAAGCGTTAATGAAAGAACAGTATAATATGAAAGTAATATGAATAATAATATGACTGCATTAAGCAATAAATGAGATAATAATATGATTGCATTAAGCAATAAATGAAATAATAGTAACAAATAGTATGAAGATGATATGCAGAGTAATATAAGATAATTATAAATGCTTACAATCGTTGTCGTAGAGCACTGATTTTAAAGTTTAACACTTGTTAAAATATACTTTGAACATATTTGTCAAAAGTTCTGCGATGAAAGAGGAGCGATCAAAGAGGACGAGGCCTCGCAGGACCTCGTATTTATGTAGTTTCACAGGAGCATGAGGGGGTACGCGCGGTAAAGACCTTGACACATTTCGGAATTAAGACGCAGTATGATTTCCGGGGTTTTTGTAAACGGTATGGCTATTAATAGACATATTTTGTGTCACGTACGCCAAATGCGTCGTAATTAGGCTTCTAGGGTTTTTATGAACGGTATTGGAGATACTCAACTCTTCGATTGGATTTTAGGTGTTTGATAGGAAAGGGGTTAGAGTCCTTGGACTCTGTTGTGACGTAGAGAGGGGATTGAGACGTGGTCTCGATTTAAAAAGGGATTTGTAATGAGGGACTTGTTTGAATTCGTTTTTAGAGGGAATGATTCGTGCGTTGTAGGACGAATAGGCGAAGTGGGTTTTGAAACGATCATCTCGCGATGGGGACCGCTAAGGTACATCAGCGAGGTGGAGGTTTGTGTTGATCATCTTGTGTTGTTGACCGCTAAGGTGCAACATCAAGGTGATCGGCTATTGAGGAGATGGTGTAGGAGTTGAGTTCGATAGACTTTGGTGGTGTGATTTTGAGGTTTATGGAATAAGAAACGCGCGAAAAATCGTAGGACGTTACATATACATAATTTAATACTTTTTTGTAGAGAATGCCGAGCTGAAACGAATAATGTATTAAAAAGCTTATGATTCCATGTAAAATAACAAAGTTGACCTTCATATCTCCTCTACGCGTCCGCACAGGAAATACTTACCCTTCCAAACCATTTCAATTTTGACTGGCACATTTTTATCCTATGTACACTTTTCTTACCGTTGTTCTTCAAATAGAACATAATTTGTTAGTTTATGTCAGGCATGGAACTAAAGTGAACGCAGCGGCCGATTTTCGGAGGGAACGCCTCCTTTCTCCCGCCGCGCGTCTTTGTCCCCGCGGCGGGCCAAGGAGCTTCGAGCGCCTCAGACCCGTACCATATGAATCGCGCGTGGCGCATTGGGGCGACATTGTATCAATAGGTTTCCACATCGACCCAGAGAGCACGATTGTTGATGCGTTTTTGTCTTGTCAACGCGCCACGCGCGGTTCACGTGGTACGGGCCTGAGGCGCTCCACGAACCTGGGCCGCCGCGGGGGCCAAGACGCGCGGCGGGAGAAAGGAGGCGTTGCGTCCGAAAAACGGCCGCTGCGTTCACTTTAGTTCCATGCCTGGTTTATGTGTTCAGTTTCCGGGCGATGTGTGGGGGCTACATTCGGTATGCTTGCGGGTAACGGGTATTCGGATGGTGTTTCGTTTGTTGCTTCAAGTCCTCCTATTTCAAACTGAAAGAGCAAATTGTCTATCTTATTTTTCAAAATTGCCGTATCTCGACTATTTCTTTTGGCACTACGCATCCTCCTTCCGACCACTTCTCCATACGCCGCATAGTCGTCCCGCTCCTTCATCGCGTCCCCCACACTTTTCATAAACGAATACGCCTCATCCACTCTGGAATCGGTTCTCTGCCGTTTCCTCGAGCCGTTCGAGCCGTTAGAGCCGTTAGAGCCGTTCGAGTCGTTCGAGCCGTTGGAGCCGTTCGAACCGTTTGTTTGCTCCACACCGGGAATAATAATTTCATCCTCAAGAGCAGCCACTACTGTTGTGGATGACGTTGATGCTCCTGCAGTGCTCGGAGGCACCTCCGTATCGTCCTGAAATTTGAGATAGATAATGAAATATTTACTATGGATTAACTATTTGCGAAAAACACACCTATATTCACACACAGATATACATATGCTCCTGTACATACACGTGTATATATATTGTATCTTGAATTTTTGCAGATACCAGGATCAGAAGAGGCATGGTTGGAGATAGCGGAAGGCTACAAGAACAAATGGAATTTCCCCCATTGTATTGGTGCGATCGACGGGAAACATATCCAAATTGAAGCTCCTCGAAATAGTGGAAGTATATATTTCAACTACAAGGGGACATTCAGCATTGTGCTTATGGCCATCGTAGATGCAGACTACCGCATTATCTATGCTGATGTGGGATCACAAGGCCGAATTTCCGATGGTGGAGTCTTCCATAACACCAAATTTTATGAAAAATTAATAAGAGGCGAGCTAAATATTCCACAGCCGAGATCACTGTTAGGAGGAACAATTCGTAGCCCCTTTGTTCTAGTAACGGACGATGCTTTTGCGTTAAGCCACCATTTAATGAAACCATTCCCTGGTTCGCATGAAAGCGGTTCGATTGGAAGAATTTATAACTATAGATTAAGCAGAGCTAGGCGAGTGGTGGAAAATGTGTTTGGTTTGCTAGCTACGGTGTTCAGAGTTTTTCGTAAACTAATACAATTGGAACCCGCGAAAGTTGAGAGTATAGTGCTGGCGTGCGTACACCTTCACAATTTCTTGAGACGGAATTCAGAATCAAGGCAACTGTACACACCGCCAGGCACATTTGACTCTGAAAATTCAAATAGGGGTGACATTATGCCAGGTAGTTGGCGAGAGGGTACAGAAGGCACAGGCTTTCTGAACCTTCAAAATATAGCCAGGAGGCCACATGGAGGCTGCAAGGAAATTCGAGACGAATTTGCCCGATATTTTATATCACCAGAGGGGAGCGTACCATGGCAAAATGAAGTTTCTTGAAAATGCTTAAATTATTAATATAATTCAAATAGGAGGAAAAGTACTATTGCCCGGCCGAAAGAAGATCCCTAGCAGGCGGTCTCGGGCGATACAGTCCGTCGCTATGACGATTGGTCGAGTCACCTATTTGGTCACACTTTTAAAGACGGGGCACACGTATTTTGGTTATTGGCTGAAGTAGGCACATACGTTGTCGCACCGCGCGACGAAGAGAGTGAACAAAACACATCGAGATCGAGTGGGATAGAGCGATCTGAACGACGAAAGGCAAAGAAATAGCGTAGGCATTTCAGACGGTTAATCATTAATATATAATAACATAAA
Source organism: Andrena bicolor (assembly GCA_960531205.1). NCBI lineage: Eukaryota > Metazoa > Arthropoda > Insecta > Hymenoptera > Andrenidae > Andrena > Andrena bicolor. Next base: position 29,918,260 of record OY482668.1, read on the forward strand.
CATTTCCTTATTTTTCACAATTTGTTCAGGAAAGTATTATCATTGGTTTGGCATCAGGATAATACTTTCCTAAACATATTGTGAAAAATAAGGATATTTTTATGTTATTATATATTAATGATTAACCGTCTGAGATGCCTACGCTATTTCTTTGCCGTTCGTCGTTCAGATCGCCCTATCCCACTCGATCTCGATGTGTTTTGTTCACTCTCTTCGTCGCGCGGTGCGACAACGTATGTGCCTACTTCAGCCAATAACCAAAATACGTGTGCCCCGTCTTTAAAAGTGTGACCAAATATGTGACTCGACCAATCGTCAGTTATCGTTGTAAGCACAACGTGACCATTGACAGCCCGGGCTCCTATATTTTCATAATAAGCAGCGATCGACAGGTGCCGACGAGGCGATTCCCTTATCGATTTCGGTAGCGCAAAGCGCGGGCCTCAACCGGGATTTCGAAGCGAGAGTCGTGATTTGGAGTTCAATCTAGGGAGTAACGACGAGCAGACGGCCGTTTAGAGCTCGCGACCTCGTCTCCGCGTCTGTCTCGCGAATCGCGCTCGGCCGATCTGGTTTAGGCGAATTGTATCTCCATCCGTCAGACCGAGAAACGGCATGCACCGGGAGTGCCCGTACGCGCCGATACGGACCACCGCGACCGCGAAGACGTGCGATATAGCGAGCGAGCGAACGAAACGACAGACGTCAGGTTCACCGACTTCTGTGCGCTACCTGAGAACAACGCGAGCGAACACGAACTACGATAGGTTCAGCGACCCATTAGCGTCAGCGGAGGCGGAGCGCCGTCTCCAGAGTATGTAATCATTTATTTGCTTTCTATAAGAATATATATCATACTTCATTGTTATTCCTATAATTCCTGCGTACAATCTTATTCAAACCCCCTCTTATCTTCCCATTCCGCGGCAAGTATAGTCAAGGTGGACCTTAGCCCTTTGATAAGAGCAAGAACCCGGTAAATCATTCCAACCGCTTGGGGTGATTTACGGAAAGCTCTCTTCAGGACGTAACAGTTATTTACCTTTACTTCCACTTATTTCTTTTCGCGAGAGGGCCGTTTCACACGAACTCAGACACTCTTTGGAGTAACATTTCGGATTTTGTTGGAACTTGGTCTTTGAATTTTTCAAAATTTTAAAAAATGTGAATCTTACGGCTCTTTGAAATAAATAGTGTTGACCTTATTTCAATAAATTAAAAGACACATTAAAAAGAGTATGAACACTTTAAAAAAAAATTGGCCAAATGAAAATGAATTATTAAGAGTATATGTTCCTTTAGTAATGTGTGCATGACATTATTACTGAATGACATTATTTTCTAACGTATATACCGCAGAAACTATTTATAGAACAGGTCCAACCAAGTTTTGCTCTTGCCTTCGAAGAGCAACCGCGGGGGGTTGCAAGCGATTGTGGAAAAAGTATAAGGTCTTTAAATAGTGTTTTTGTTTTAGTTTAGCATTTTTTTTTAGTTTTTAGTTCAAAGTGAGTCTCCGACTTATATTTTTATTTTTTGTTAAAGAACTCATGCTTTCCTTTCAATATTATATACCAAAAAGAAATGGTTTAATAAATCTTTGTTGATTTGAAGTGTGTTTCTACCCCATGCAATGGACTTTTTGGACAAACATTTGGGGTATAATTCAACAGAAAATAACAGTATCAGCAAACGAACTTCGTGAACGTAAAGCTAATAGTTATAGTTTATATAAAATAACACCAGATATCTCTAGATTGTTAGTACTAAATTTTACATAGATTTATACGACAAACGGCACTTTTAGCCTGACCCTACCCTACTAGCAACGGCTATATCTACTATTCTCAAACAGTATTATCGCAAATGGTAAGTATTTGTAGAAAAATTAAAGAGGGAAACTTTTACTGATTTTTATACCCAACATAATAAGGTATGTCAATTTTTCGTGTTCACAAGATATTCCTTGAAACGAGGGCGACCTATATAGGTTTTTCATTGGAATGCTATGTATTTGATTACCCAATATGAAAGCGACTGTCAAGATCCATATTTTTAAAATTTTGAAAAATCCTTCGACACACGTTTATATATCACCAAAGACTACAACATATCCAAGTTCCAACAATATCCGAAATGTTTCTCCAGAGTGTCCGAGTTCGCGTGGAATGGCCCGAGAGTGTAACAAAGGAAATTGTATATTTAAAATAGTAATGCTTACCTCCATAGTACTGCGACTGCCCCTCGAGGTGTTGTTTTTTCCAAGATATTGCAGTGCCTGGAACGCAAACCACTCCTTCTTATTTGACGTCCCGGCTCCACTCCTGCTCTGCTCTTTTTTTTCATTCAGGGCCCTCCCGAATTGGGTCCTGATATTTTTAATTTTCTTCACCATGGCCTCCGAATCCATCCCAAAATGCGCAGCCACTACTGACAACGCGTCGTCTTTTATGCTTTTCGTCCTGTACCCATGGCATGAAGCATCCCATAATGCTGGCATGATTTGCAGCATCTCCGCGAGCTCTAATGTGTCCTTAGCAGACCACATTTTAACTGTCAACAAGTAATACACATGAATGTATTACTTTAAATAATCACAATTAACATTGCAGTATTGTGTACAAATAAGAAAACACCAATTATGATAGTAATAATATTGTAAACTTACCTTTCTGTATGTCGCGTGCCGCACGAATTGCTCTGACGTCTTTGCTGCTTGGTAAAAATGTACACGGGGCACACTGACTGTTTGCAAGGAACTGACATTCCGATCCACCGATATGAAAGGTTATGTAGGTACTCAGGTATGTCTTTTCAAGGAGGGGGGACTTTTCCACCTTCATTTCGCGTCGGGGTAATTAACCGAAGAAATTTTGAACACCTTCGTCGATCAAAAAAAAATTCACCGCGTTGCCAGGGGCCGCGGTTTATGGCACCACCATGTCACGATGTCGGTAGTGGTAAAAAGGTACACGGTGGTTTGAAGTGGCTAGGTATATGGACCACCGGCAACAAAGCCATAAACAGATTAACGAAGGGCAGGGTATTGTCCACAGCGGAAAACTGCGACATTATTTTAAATAGGCCCTGCCTGCGTCGACTTCCCTTCGAATTGGAGACGCTCGAATATGAAAAGAAAAGGACGCACGACATATCGGGTGCAAGCGAAGATGGACCACAGAAATGTCATTATGGGTGCGTTCCAGTTATTACGCCCAAATCGCCCGTAGCGCCCGTGATTTCCATTACATATTGCAACCGTGCGGGTGCTTTGGACGTAAGTGGAACGCACCCTACATATACCAGAACTATTCGGACCTGCATTCCTTTCAGACGCGAGGTTTCCACCTCTTTATAGTGATATCTCCTCCGCGAGGTCAATCTTGTCTTGCACCCAATACGTCGCGCGTCCTACTATTTCGATATTCGAGCGAATGTTTACACCCGAACGATAAGGGACCTATCTCCAATTCGAAGGGACGCCGACGCACGCGGGGACCACGCGCACTCAGAGGATTACCCCTTTTGTTCCCGTGTTCCTCTGCAAGATATGTTGCCACCTTTGCACAGCAGGATGGTCGTAAAATCGGTATCAACACAAATATGACGTGATAAGGACTTCGGCCTCTTTTTGGATTAAACGGTCGTCATCTTGTTACACGAATTGGCGCCGCTGCTGGCCGCGTCACTGTACGACCTCGCAAATGTTCTCTTTGCATATGTATACCTATCACTTGCATATGTGTAGGGTTAGGTGGGGTACAGTGTAAAAAAAAAATTACTAATGATTGTAGACAACAGAATGTATAATAAATCAACTTTTCTTTTGTACTTAAACAATCAACAGTCTTGATCCTTGAAATCAGAATTAGTAAATGTTAACAATTATCCTTAAAAGCTAATCAATTTGGCACTTTACCGAGATCACACAGTTGTTATAGTGTTACAGTGTGACCCAGATCTGGGGTACAGTTTGAATTTCGACTTTGTAGTAAAAACTTAATATACTATATTGAACTCGCTACGCATATGGAACGGGAACCTCAGGTATACATTATCATAAACGATGTAAAATTGTATCATATTTCAGGCCCAAGGCAAACCAGTTGTTTCCGAAAAACTAGCCAGGTTAATCGGCCAGAACGTCTCATCAGAGTCGCGGTTTATGATCGTATTATCCCGCACTTCGCGAGTGGACAACGGTGCGTACGGGTACGAAGTCACCATCTATACCTACTCACCACTCGCCGACACAGCAATAAACGGATTAACAAAAAGGCCGCTTTATATTCTATTTTCAAATTTTATTATATTTTGGGCCTTTATATTGTGCTCTGTATTTTGCCTTTATGTTGGGTACTTAATTATCCCAAACGAAGCGAGCTCGGGGAGGTAACAGTTGAGAGCGAAGCGAAAACTCATTTATCGTTTATTGGTGGGCAATTCCGTATTTCCCAAGACAGCTTCACCAACATCTGGTTGTCAGAGTTTCAAAGGGCAATCAATTTTATGGGGTCTTTAAGAATTTTAGACATTATTCAGTCTGTTTAATCCGTATATTGCTCTGTCGCCGGGGAGTACGTACGATGGCTTCGGACCCGCACGTAGGTACTGTTGTTAATCGCCACGCAGACTCGCGGGACAATACGGCCATAAACCGCGACCTGAGCGAAACGGTCCGGCCGATCGGCCCTGGTAAGTTTTTGGCAAGCAAATGTGGCATTTCTCCCCTCTACTTCGTCAAGGGTGAGAGGGTTCCTCCTCTACGAACGAATTCACTGAAGGAAGGTCCCCCCTTTTCGAGGAACGGTGTTCCCAATGTGTGTTTCATAATTATATTAAAACTACAATTACTTTCATGCATATGAAAAAGATGTCACCAATATAGCAATTAAAAAGTATTGTCCACCATCAATTCGCCACCTGCAGGCTTGGGTGGACGCCTGGTTTCCGCCTGCGCCGTCTTCCCTTCAAATTGAAGACGGATCCCATATCTTTCGAGTAACCACGCGCCCCAATATCAAAACAAGAACAGGCACAGGCGTATACACTGCGGGAAAGGGTGATGCGTAGGGGGGGGGGATTATCTTATGACCAATCGGATCTGCATTCGTTGCAGACGCAACGTTTTCACCTCTTCATAGTAATATTTTCTCTTTATAGCCCACGTTTTCTCGCAGCGCATATGTCAGTGCGTACTTTGGTTCTGATATTGTAGCACGTGTTTATACTGAAGAGATAAGGGATCAGTCTCCAATTCGAAGGGAAGACGTCACAGGCGGGATCACGCGCAGTCAGCGGACACCTCATACAGGGTGATTGGCTCGGTACGCCTGATCCGCCTGGCAAGCGTGACGAGGTCAACCCCCCGTGGTGTCTCTCCGAAGTTAAGGCTTTCGACCCTCGAAGGGGCTGGAGTACCTATTAAGAAATGAGAAATCTTCGAATTCTTCATTTCTCATCAGATCTGTGCGGAAGCGACGCCAATGGATTCCTGGCGTTCCGTCGATTCAAATCATACCAAATATCATGCAAATCGGACTACTTTGACACAAACAACTTGTATTCCCTATGTAAAAGTTGTCCGATTTACACGACATTTGGCATGATTTTCATCGGAAAACCCCAAGGAATCCATCGGCGACACTTCCATATCCATACGATAAAGAATAAAGAATTATTTTATTTCTTAAACAGATACAGGGTAATTCTGGAGCAACGCCCGTCAAGGAGATGCGGCCCCTGGTACCCCGTGGCGGGGACAGTCCTTCGCAGGGCCTCACTCAATTTTTATGGCTTTTTCCGGAAAAAGGTACGAATCCTGGGTCGAGCGTAACGAATTAGGGTCGAACCCCCGCAGTCGAGGGTGAAATATTCATTACAGCGTATTAAAAAATTATTTTCTTCATCGTATCGAAAGGAAAGTGTCGCCGATGGATTCTTTATGTTTTTCCGATGAAAATCATACCAAATATCATGCAAATCGGATTACTTTGACACAACCTATTTGTATTCTCTATGTAAAAGTTGTCCGATTTACAAGATATTTGGTATGATTTTCATCAGAAAAACATAAGGAATCCTTCGGCGCCACTTTCCTTTCGATACGATGAAGAAAATAATTTTTTAATACGCTGTAATGAATATTTCACCCTCGACTGCGGGGGTTCGACCCTAATTCGCTATGCTCGACCCAGGATTCGTACCTTTTTCCGGAAAAAGCCATAAAAATCGAGTGATGCAGTGTGTGACCCGACTACCCTCCGCGTAATCGGTCCGCGCGAAGCGGGGCGCAAGTTCGATCATTATCAGTACTTCTATCCGAGAGGAATACGATTTACTTTAGTTATAAGACATGTGTGTTTTGTAATGAAATGTTTCTATCCTCTCCTGAATTCAACAACTGACATCCAGACATCTACGCTCCTACAATCCACCGCCAATACTCCTCGTGGAGAGACACAGGAAGAAAAGGTGTAGCCCCCTGTCCACGCGTGGTCCTCTCGAGTATTGTGACGTCCCACGATTTTTCGCGCCTTTCTATTCCAAATTCCATTTATAAACCTCAAAATCATTCCACCAAACTCTATTAAACTCAACTCCTACCCCATCTCCTCAATAGCCGATCACCTTGATGTTGCACCTTAGCGGTCAACAACACAAGATGATCAACACAAACCTCCACCTCGCTGATGTACCTTAGCGGTCCCCATCACGAGATGATCGTTTCAAAACCCTCGCCGCCTATTCGTCCTATAAAGCACGAATCATTCCCTCTAAATCGAATTCAAACAAGCCCATCGTTACAAAATCCCTCTTAAACCGAGACCAAGTCTCAACCCCTCTTTACGACTCAAAAAGGTCCAAACTACCCTAACCCCTCTCCTATTGAACACCCAAAAATCCATTCGAGGAGTTGAGTATCTCCTTTCGCAGTCATAAAAACCCCAGAAACCTAATTGCGACGCATATTTGGCGTACATGACAACAACATGTCTATTAATAGCCATATTGTGTACAAAAACCCCGGAAGTCCTACTGCGTCTTAATTCCGAAATGTGTCAAGGTCTTTACCGCGCGTACCCCCGCGCTACTCCTGTAAGAATACATAAATACGAGGTCCTGAGAGGCCTCGTCCTCTTTCATCGCTATTCTGTCCATTTGACAAGTGTTCATTACCTGCATTAAACGCTCTTTCTTCACTATTCTGTCCATGCGACAAGTAATTAGCTACGTTAAACATTCTTTCAAGTGACAAGTGTAATTAACCGCGTTAAACATTTTCAAATCAGTGTTCAACGACAACTATTGTAAGTAATTATTATTACTATATCACCCTCATTATATTCCCCGCATAAATAACGCTTATCGCATTTTAAAGCTTATTGCTATTCACTTATTATTTTATATACTATTTCTTACTATTATTGTCTAACCAAGCTTATTACGCTCATTTATTACTTTCGTATTACTGACATTTCTATTACTTTGTATTATCACGTTAATGCTTATTTTGTTTATATGTATTTGCCTTATAATCGCTTATTATCTTATATCGTTTTCTTGCATTAACGCTTACTGCATTTCATATTATAAACTTACTGAAGCTTATCGCGCTTATTCACACTCGCCAGTACCTGTATATAATTTCAAATGGTTATGAACTTCATATTGTGCTTTATAAAAATGTGCTAACAAAGCTAATAAACAGCTTTGTTTTCTACCAAGTTTCGAATTATTGTGTGTATCCTCGAGTCATAAAGATTCCGAACGAAACCGAGCTGCCGCAACAGCTGATTCGCTCGTGAGCACGAGAACGGTTCTAGTGTTTACAAACATATGATCGCGTGAGCCGTGCAATCCAAGAAACATAAGCGTAGTTTCTTTCGCACGAATGCAAACGTAAATCCTATCCCATAAACCCAAACTAAATATGAAGTGCTATAACGGGTCCTCCTCAAGTGTACATTTACCTTCCCTGGTCGATTAGAGTGACGGATTTAATATTCGCGCCTAATCACCTCCAGAAACGATTAGACTGACGGATTAAACATTCGCGCCTGATCACCTCCAGAAAGACTAAGTGTGACGGATTCAATATTCGCGCCTAAGTTCCTCACAAACCTCAGAGTGACGGATTCAATATTCGCGCCTAAGTTCCTCACAAACCTCAGAGTGACGGATTAAATATTCGCGCCTGAGTCCCTCAAACCCTAGTGTGACGGATTTAATATTCGCGCCTAAGTTCCTTAAAACCCTCAGCGTGACGGATTTAATATTCGCGCCTGAGTCCCTCAAACCTCAGAGTGCTGGATTCTAGATTCGCGCCTGTCTTTTCCCTCCTTCATGTCATTGTTCCCCAAAGACCTCACCCGGGACGTGACAGTATAAACACGAGCTTCGATATCAAAACGAAAGTATGCGTTGACGTATACCGTGCGTAGAGAAGGTGGGCATTGGGGAGGAGGTATTGCTGTGAAGAAGGCCTCTTCAAGAGAGCAGCTGTTTGTGCGGGATGCAAATCCGATTGGTTCTGATACAATCTGCTCCCTATGGTTGAAATTTAGTCTAGCAACTTTCACACCTTCTAACCTAACCAATCGAACTTGCATCCCTCCCAAAAGAACCGGCCATCCGAGCGCAGAAGCAAGTGCGAAATAAAAGTAACGGTGCGCTTCTCGATACCGCAGATGTGCCTACCTAAAAGTAGCATTTTTTACGGAAACGAATTGTCCAGCCTTTCCTGGCGTAGACCTTTGGCAGGTAGGTATCTATTTCAACAGGCAGTGCCACCCGTAAAGCCAGCATGACCGTCCCCGGTCCTTGATATTTCAGAGGGTTTTCTTCCAGTGAAAATCAGTAAATTTGCAAGCGCAATAGTTAAAAAAACCAGTGGAAATAAAGTGTATACATTAAAGCTTATTGATTTTGTCTTGCAACGCACTATCAACTCAGGTCTTCAGAAAAAATTGTTCCATTTGAAAAACCGAACTTGACCATCGTATCTTTTAAAATAATAATCGGAAAAAAATTCGTTCTGGCTAATAAGTTGGCCCCCTCGAACCATGCATTCCCTATTTTTTTCATATTTTTAGCGACAATACTTTAGGAGATATCCAGCTGTACACTCTTCCCGCGGACATCCTGTATGTATTTCAATATCATGAAAATCCGAGACATCGAGGATTTTAGAAATGTATCACATATGCCTCTATCTTCCACGCTGAACGCAATGCACTCCAAACTCCCTTTGATGTGTGGAAGAAAACCGACAACGGTCGGCTCAGGCCATGTGCCTTCGCCGGCATTTGCGAGTCGGGTCGCATGCGCCCAGTCACCACGAATGACCCGTCCACACTAGCATATGCGTTCAGGCTCACCCTTTCTGACGTAGAAGCATGCGGCCCTGGCTACCGTTTCACCCGTCCATATCAGAATATTCGTGCGCGCTCAGCCTGCTCAGCGTATACTGGACCCGGCTTAATAAATATACATATATATTTATAGATATATTAAATTTTTAACGTAAGGTGCGTCCCAGAATGATAGAGCCACCTTAGAAAATAGCAGTTCTAAAAGTTTGGGTTAGGTTAGAAAAGAATTACAATATCACGTTATTCGTATGCTTATTTAATATATATTTTTGCATAAATAATACAAAACAAAAAACTTTCTCCGGTATAAAATTTAAAAACAAAACACAACTATGTCCCAAAATGATAGGGCCACTTAACTAATCTTTATAACATTAATTAATTTTATTGTGTATTACATTTTTAATAGCCTATGAAACCACCTTGTTTTGAAATAACCTTATATACTCTATTTGGCATTGAGTTAACCAGATTCTGCATGTCTTTTTCTGTAATTTCGTTCCAACAATCGGTAATCGCACACTTTAAATCGGCAACATTAGCAAACTGACGGCCATTTTGGTATACTTTTCGTGCTAATATACCCCACAGATTCTCTATGGGGTTTAAATCAGGAGAGTATGGCGGCCAAGTCATTACCAATATCTGTTTACTTATGAACCACTCTCTAGTTGATAATGCATTATGAATAGGTGCATTATCCTGTTGGAATTGATACACTCTATCATTAAATTCGTCTAAGAATGGTAATAAATTGTTTTCGAGCATAATTTGATAGTGCCTAGCTTTCATTCTTCCGGAAATAAAAGCTAAAGGTGCTTTAGCCGTCCCGCAAAATGCACCCCACACCATTACACTTGCACCACCTTGTTGGCGTTTCGAAAAAATAAGTTCCTCCTTTCGAATATCGTGCCAATAACATTTCCAACCGTCTGGCCCATCTAAATTAAATTTTTTCTCATCGCTCCAAATGATATTCTTCCATTCAGTCGTCCATGTCATGTGTAATCGGGCCCATTCCATCCGCTTTATCTTATTTACTTTATTTAAAGGTGGCTGCTTTTTCATCTTCTTGCATTCTAACTGGCCTGATGACGTAATAAATCTATGAACGGTGGATTTGGCTGCTTCTATTCCCGGTAAAGCCGCTACTGCACGAACACTTGTCGTAGAATTACTCATTTCTCGCAAAATTCTTCTTTTTTGGCGAGTCTTTAGTGTAGGGGGGCGTCCTTTTGATTTCTTTTTACCATAATTTTCGTTCAATAATTTAAAATTAGAAATAACGTGTCGGGAACGTTTCAGTCTCTTTGCAATTTCTCTAATTGACATGTTGGCTTTAAGCATTTCAGTAATTTGTCATTTTTCGAAATCGTTAAGCATTTTTCCTCTTCCCATACTGGTAACGTGTATTTTACGCTAATACGTTTCAACTGACTGTCACTTTGAAACATTTGAACTGATTGTTTCACCATTGTTGCCAATATAATAGAGCTAACCAAACATTGTTGCCAATATCGTAGCATTATTAGTTGGCTCTATCATTTTGGGACATACCGTCAAGGACCCAGTTCCTGATCAGTACCCAATTCCTGATCAGTTTAATATATAAATACCAAATAATAAGTTTATCGCGATACAAATTTATTCCAAAAAATTATTAAATAATTATGAAGTATTTTTAAATTTGTAGGCAAACATTTGATAGCTCATAGTAAAATGTTTTAGGTTGATCAGAAACTGCTCCCTTTGCATCTTAAGTGATCAGGAACTGGGTCCTTGACGGTAGTTGTGTTTTGTTTTTAAATTTTATACCGGAAAAAGTTTTTTGTTTTGTGTTATTTATGTAAAAATACATATTAAATAAGCATACGAATAACGTGGTATTGTAATTTTTTTCTAACCTAACCCCAACTTTTAGAACTGCTATTTTCTAAGGTGGCTCTATCATTCTGGGACGCACCTTATACATTTACTATAGGATGTACTTCAATATATATAGTTTGTGGTGTGTTGCCACAAAGTCGCCGATGTTTCCCATTCGGTACGGGAAACAGAAATACAGGTACTAGACACTCGGGCGATGTTGGTCACCGTCCATTTGAATACAGTTTTTCGGAAACATGTGGCCACCAGTCATTTCTAGAAGGCCGTTTGAGGCAAGGGTCGAGTTGCTGTATCCCACAGCGATTGTTGCAAGTCGCCGGATACAGGTATCCGGCGACTTTCCCAGGTATATTCGTATCTCTTTAACCTTTAAAGGACGAGTCGCCAGACAAAAATTGCCGGACGCAAGCGGCCGGATAAAAGTCGCCAGATACAAGTCGCTGGAGACAAGTCGGTTATCCCACCGACTCGCCAGCGACTCCGGCGACAGAGTTGCCGGCGATTATCGCCCAGTCTATACGAGCCTTAAGATGCGCTTTCCACAACGACGGCGGAGGCGGTTGTATGTGCGCGCTGGAAAACGTGCAGAAAATTTGGAAGTATATGCGATTTGAACTTTAAGGTGAGTGATGCGTTTCTAGATTACATGCGAAAACTATCCTACGATCTGCTTAACCGTTTCTTTCTATTGTTGTTTTCAGATTCTACACACACACACACACACACACACACACACACACACACACAGAGCCTTCTGATATCCAGATTCAACGCTGTGCTATTCTTATTATTATTCTACTGAGAGTGTACAGTATTTTTTTCCTTTATCGTACGTCATACTATTACTGTTATTCTTTATAAATGTATAACACACTCGAACAACTTAATATGAATAAAAAAAAAATACTGTTCATATACTTATATCTTTTTTCTTTTTTTTTTACCATTCTCAATTCTCCTCTTCCTACTCCTGCAACGTCGATACTACGATTTTTTTTTCTGAAAATAAAAATTGCTGGTACTACGTGCAACAAGAAAAATCACTATGTATATAATAAATTTTTTTTTATTTTTTTTTATCCTCCTCCTTCTCCTCCTCTTACAACGACGAGTTACATATGTTACGCGCCGCGGGCTTTAGTGTTCGAGCGGCACGTTTTATACAAGCAAATTCGGATTAGGGATATCCCACAGTCGTTAGACTATCGGAAGTTGCTGTATTGAATGTTTTCGTAAGAAAAGCAAGGAGGCTCGCCGCGCTTGTAACAGTCAATTTTTTTATATTTTAAATGTCTAAGTACCTTATCAGATGGATAAGGGGTAGATTTTTGGATCGTTGGTGCTCTAGTCCCGTACGGGTCTTTTCAATGGAATCAGATAGGTAAATGATGAGTAGAATTTAATAGTAAATAAAGCTTTAATGATTAAATACTGAATGAAAGCAAAAACATAACAATGGAATAATAAAGTATGGAGAATTTCAACATATCATTGTAAACGGAGATAACTCCTGACTAGGGGAATCCCACAATCGATTGATTGTCAGAAATTATCATTAGATACGAATTAATTATAACGGTGTATTTTCGTGTACAGAAGAGATAATATGTGCAACTCACCAGACAGTCACAATAATCTAACTGACAATATGCTTTAAATTTCCTTTTTGAGGTTCAAATAGTTTCCTGTCGCTGATAAACCTGGAGCTTTTATAGTTCTGAGTCGCTGATAAACCTGAATCAGAAAAGAGGATGAAACGCGAACACGCACACACTTGATTGTCGTTTGAATTGACTTGAGCTGAATAATAATTTTGATTGAGCAAATTCGTTAAAAACTTAGAGTAACAGAATAAATTAATTCGGAAGATAATAGAATATTTGTTTAAAATAAATAGTTTCAAAGTAATTAGAATATTTGTTTCGCAAAGTCGAGACTTTCACGCGGTTACACAGTAGACCGGAGAACTCTAGCTCTAAGACACTTGCGGACCCCAATGACACGCACCTCACGATTTACCGTCACAGAGTGTCGCAGCTTCACGCTCTCGGCAGCGACCAGAGTGGGTCCGTACCGAAAATGCTTACGCTGCATTTTATCGCTCGGCCGCGTTACCATGGGCCCGTCTACTTAACGAGGCGGTGTGTGTGTGTGTATGCTCACGTTCATCCATCAGATTCCCGATTTAATATATGATCGATATTCGTATGCACAGGAAAATATGACATTCCACATCTCGAAAACCATACAATTTCGCACGGCTGAGGGCCGCTCTCTCAATGTGCATAATTTCATATACACAATTTCTGACTAGGGGAATCCCACAGTCGTTGGACTATCAGAAATTGTGTTGGGTATTCAATTTTAACAACAATTTTTAATTAATTAATAATTCACGCAAGCGACAAAACCGTGGGAAGGCGCGGTTCCCTGCACCGGATGTAGAGTATACAATTCTGTCAGTCTTCTGAGAAATGATCCAGTCTGCGCATTCCCGCTGTAGCCGTTACTGATTATGTTACAATGTTTAACGCGGCGGTCAGAGGTGTTCTCAACGAGGGTTCTCCCACAATGCTGCAAGGCATTGTTGAAACGCACCCCTGCCGCTTACACAGGACGGATTCGGTACAGAAGGAGAATCACTGGGTCGTTTCGAACGCGACTCTCTGGTGAGATCGCCGCTGCGTCAGCACCACCTTATCTGTATCGCGGGACGGCAATACGTCGAAACGACGACGCTCCAAGAAAGGGATTTTGTTCTATCAAAAATAATATTAATTAATGGGCAGGAGTATGATCAACGAGGGATTTCCCATAACGCTAGGCGTTGTTGATCCATACCCTGACCAAAAAGAAAAATTTTACGTTCCGAACGTAACACATACATAGTCCTATACTACCGCACTTCTTAGTGTCTCTATCTCTCTCTCTCTCTAGTTTGTCCACTCCATCGCTGCGTTCGCTAAATGATAGTAACCTTCATTAACCTAGATATATACATACTATGTTACTGTTGACAGGTTCCCACGATATATTTTTTACTCAAATACTTCATACATCGATACTTGCTTCTTCTATCTATATTTTCATTTCATTTTTACACTTGTCACTGTACACAGTCTTCCACTTGTCTTCCTGCACTGTTTTTCACACTCATCACATGTTTCTCCTTGTTCTTTTGATTTTTTCATACTATGTACAACTTCGCTATTCCCATGACCAACAAACTATACTTTCGTACATGTGTGTGTGTGTGTATGTGAAGACCCCTATAAAAGAGGTACCGATCGGTCTTGTGAACCACAGTACATCGCGAGCTGTGTGAAGTTGGCACCCCCAAATTTGAATTTTTAAAAAAACGCGGTGGCATTCGATTGTCCATCGTTTGTCCACGTTTGTCCAACAAAAAATTTCGTTTGTCCACTCTTCAAAAAAAAGTTCTAAACAAAAAAAAAATTTTCACCAGCACCCCCATGAAAACTTTTTAATACTTTGTCGGGGGGGGGGGGGGATGATTGTCCATCGTTTGTCCACGTTTGTCCAACAAAAAATTTCGTTTGTCCACCCTTCAAAAAAAAGTTATGAACAAATTAAGAAAATTTGTCATCAGCACCCTCCATGAACACTTTTCAACTTTTTGAAAGAGGGATTCGATTGTTCGTGATGTAGCACCGTTTGTCCAACAAAAATTTTCGTTTGTCCACCCTCCAGAAACGAATTATTAATAAAAATCGCGATAAAGAGGGGTACTCGCGAATAATTTCGATTTTTTTATAATTAATCGGTGGTATCGTTTGTCCAACGACGGATTTCGTTAACCTAGATAGGGGAGAGTCGTGCAGTACCGAGCCCTTTAAGTTTTTTTGTTATATCTTGGGATAGAGTCGATAAAAATCAGAAATTCAAACACGTGTTTGTAGTGTAGATAGAACTCAGTAAAAGGAGTGAAATTATTTTTATGAAATTTAATAATAAGAATTAATAAATCGCAAAAGTAAAAAAGTTGTAATTTCTAAGAAACAAAAAATTGTCGTCCAGTACCGACCAACTATTAAATTACTAGATTTTAGGCCTAAATGATGACCAATGTTAATAAAAACACATTTTATTACTACAATACAAGATTTTTTTGAAATTTTATTTGTACAAACTCGCAAGTAAAATAATTAATATTGCCCAACCATCACATTCGGTATACTACACCCAATCTTTGTCAAATGATTTCTTGCAAGCAGAGATGGGCAAAATTTTTATTTAAGTAAAATTTCTAATAACGAATGAAAAAAATTAACTTTATTCGTTTAATAAAAAATTTAACTTTTTTCGTCCAATAAGTTCTCATCGAATGAAATAATTAAATTTATTCGTCGAATAATCTAAAATTAAAGTAAGTTTTATTTAATCCTTATTTACATAATTTTTTATTTAGTTAATGCCCAATTCTGCTTGTAAATAACACACTGGATAACTTCTTCATTAAATCCCAGCTTCCTGTTTGTTAGGTTATCATACCTATCCTTATTTACTTTATGTTTCTGCGGGAAAAGCTAGAAGGAAGGCTAAATGAACATCTTAAAAATTAATCTGAGTTGTTAACAGATTGAACTTACTGATAAGAAAAATTTGGTCTCTAGTGGTTGACAGAGTCTGTTGGTCGGTACTGCACGACAGTTGGATGGTCGGTACTGTACGACAAACACGGGGAAACATTTTAGATCATGGTATATTATGTACAAAAAAATATTGCAAAACTAGGACGTTTTAATAAACTTAATAGTCTAGAGATAGTATACATAATAGGATAAAATCATTTATTTACACGAGAAACAAAAGATCAGGTTTAAAAAATAACTTTTAACCTCCCAAATATCAACGTATATATTTAATGCCTCAGAACATCGAGAGCAATGGAGTAAACAATATGGCCCCGAAATATGTTATAGAGAATTGGATTTTCCATTGGTTAATTCAAATAAAGTGCTAATATTTGGTTCAAGAAGCGAGAACTAGCTTTGGTCGGTACTGTAAGCTGGTCGGTACTGTACGACTCTCCCCTATAGAAGACGTTTGTCCACCCTCCAGAACAGAATTATTTATAAAAATCGAGGAAAAAGAAGTGTACTCGCGAATAATTTCGATTTTTGGTTAATTAAACATCGAAATCGTTTGTCCAACGACGGATCTCGTTAGTCTAGATATAGAAGAGGTTTGTCCACCCCAAGATTTCGTTTGTCCACCCTCCAGAACAGAATTATTTATAAAAATCGCGAAAAAGAAGTGTACTCGCGAATAATTTCGATTTTTTGTTAATTAATCGGTGGAATCGTTTGTCCAACGACGGATTTCGTTAGTCTAGATGTAGAAGAGATTTATCTACCTTTCAGAATCGACTTAATTGCGTGCATTGAATTTATTATTTCATTTTGTCACTATCTTGGCAAAATTACGTCGGCGTCGTTTGACTCGCGTGATCGTATGATCCGCGAGTACAAGTGCCATTAGTTGGCACTTGTGACCACTGGTAGAACCAGTGGTACCGCACTTTACAGAGCGGTGCGACGCCGGATCGGTCTTATTTGTTATTGCTTTCGTCATTTTCGTGGCAAAATTACGTCGGCGTCGTTTGACTCGCGTGATCGTATGATCCGCGAGTACAAGTGCCATTTGTTGGCACTTGTGACCACTGGTAGAACCAGTGGTACCGCACTTTACAGAGCGGTGCGACGCCGGACCGATTCAATAATTTTACTTTTATAAAGTATCATCAACATATATTCTGTTGAATTACAGTTTTAACATAATTTTTATATTTTTATGAATATCATAGTTGTCGGAAATACTTTTACCGTTTTTGGATTTGAAACTTTTCGCAATTTATGACTAATGTCATTGTGTAGAGTCCATACTCCTGTTGTATTACGGCAATAAGCTGTATAATGTCCTGAGGTATGACATACGATGCCACTTAGAACGTATAGTGCATCTTCAATTTGAAATTTTTCGGATATGCTATTTAAAAGTATTCCATTTATTTTATTTAGTTGCAAAAAGATTTCGGTGTCTATGACCACATATGATTTTGGGTCTCTTTTTAATTGCACTGCTGATTTACATGTTTTACAGGTGCGTGTTTGTACACTGAAGAATTGCGCAATAAAATTATCAAAATTTTGTTTAAAATCTTCGGTTGTGACGGTACTAATTAAATCTACCACAAACAATTTTCTAGACTTTACTTGACAATTGCCGCAGATTCTAATTTCTTCGACACTGCAAATGTCTGTTACAAGTTTTGTAAACAGCGTATTGACATTTGTAGTACAATCTACAATATTATTGTGATTCTCAAATATTGTACATAAAATAGCTGCTCGCTCTTCATACACGGAGTTGTTAATATTTTCCATAGCGTATTTTTTGACGAAGATGAAAAATATACTATCTGAATTTTCATCACTCCAGTTTTTAAATGTGCTATAATTGCAATACGCACTGGTTAATACTTCAACCAATGCGACGAATGCACACGTATTTTTAATATATATTTTTTCTCCATTAAAATGAACCAAATTACAGTTATTTCCATTCCTTAATATTTAATTTTTCCTTTTCCTTAAGGGCCTGTCGTATGTGAGGTGAATATCTGGGCATGGAGTTAAATATTTCCCTCTAGGAGTATTCTGTTTGTTTTCGATTAAGGGCTTTTGTATTATATTTACTGTACTGTTTTTTTGTGTATTCGCGTTTGTTTTTATATTTTCTTTATTTTCATCGTCTATATAATTGCTATTATTAGTTGAAACTCGCACATCTTTTAATCTATTTCGTTTGGCTTCAATATTTAAGCCTTTCTAATTTTCCTGTTCCGTTAAATAATCATAAGTATGGCTAACGTTTTGCGCATTTTCGTCAAAATCACGTGAATCGATTTTGCTTTCAGTTTGCAGCAGTGCAATTTTTTCGTTCGTGCGTTTAATAGCAGCACGTTCCAATTTCGAGATATTTTCAATAGCTTTAATATGGTGAATGATAAATTTATCGACGCGCAGTGGTTTATAATTTGCGCCCAAATCTGAATGCTTGATATCTTTAAAATAAGCCTCACATCTAGAGGATGTCGCTACATTCGATGACAGAGGGAAATATCCGCTCATCACCTGTGTCCAGAGTGGAAAATGTTTTGCCAATTTAACTAGATATGCAACTAGTTCCGGACAATAAAACGCGTTATATCTATCTGTCTCTACACTGTTTGTTGCAATTTGTTGAGCATCATCTCTGATATTATTTACAAATGCAACTATATTTTCATTGTCAGGTATTATTTCTAAATCATCGTATTCTGTGTCATTCTCCTCACACGTAAAGGTGAATGACTTTATTCTTTCGAATAAATACGACCGCTTTTGCTCACAAATTACTTCATTTCCATCAGAATCTTTGCCATCGTACTCACTGTAAGCGACAATAAATATTGAGCTGAGCAGTGTACTAAAATCTTCGACATTATCGCACGATGACATTATACCCGCGCATCGCACAAAGAAGTCTTTAATTTTAGGATGCTTTCTATGAAATACATCTTTGCTACAAATAATTTTTATTAAATGGGCAATATCAATTCTGATGAAACACCGAAGTGGATGTTGCAAAATTTCGCCAGTAATACATCGATAGCAATCGGAAATGTAATTCTTTAAGCAACGTTCATTGAATGCCAGGCTGGTTGCATTCGAAAGCGCCAATGAATAATCTGAATCAACTTCTGGAGGCACCGGTGCCCCGCCTCTTATGATCTCCCTCAACCAGTAGGTAATTAAATTTGTATCATGCTTTTCTGAAAGCATTTGAAATACTGGTTGTATTCCATTTGCACCTTTTATAATAATTTGGTACAAGAATATATGTTTCTTGTCACCATTTAGTTTTTCTATGGTTTTTACTAATTTTCCAGTCGTGTCTATTTCTATTTTCCTGCACGATTTAATTAATGTTTTATACAGGTCCATTTGCATGGGAGACCAGTAAAAACAATAGAAAGGATCCTTTGCGATCTGTTTAATGTACCCTGAGTATTGTCCCTTACAATTCAACTCGCATAATGAATTAATAGGGT
Organism: Andrena bicolor; assembly: GCA_960531205.1. Lineage (NCBI taxonomy): Eukaryota > Metazoa > Arthropoda > Insecta > Hymenoptera > Andrenidae > Andrena > Andrena bicolor. Next base: position 29,937,637 of record OY482668.1, read on the forward strand.
CAAGATTTTTATTTATGCCTAATTCCCGTACAATGGCTTCTTCTCTTATTTTCCTCAGAGTACATTGTCGCGCAACATAAGGTGGTTCGGGATCGTCGTAGCTTAAATCAGTTGCGGTATCATTTCGCCATTGTCTGGGCTTAATTTTTAAAAGCTGTTTCCCTATTTCTACCCTATGTTTTCCTTTTACCGCCCTTTTCTTTTCATGCGGTATTCCCGAAGCATCGACTGTATGCACTCTTAACACAATACCAGTGCCAGGAGCCGGTTTATTTAAGCAATGAGCTTTAAATTCGGCACCGCATTCATTACAAGTGCCGTATATTTTCAAATATATTTCCGCTTCCGGAGAATCGAAAATTTTGCTATATTTGAACGTATAAGCGCACGGAATTTTCGTTTTTATAAAACTAGCTTTACAAATAATATCGGTCCAACCGGGACTAAGTATTGTGTAAGATTTTCCACGAGTACCCTTTTCTTTATAAATTTTCGATACAGGAGCAATAGATTTCCATTGCTCCTCGGACAATGTGAGATAAAAAAAACTGGCGGCAGTGTATTATGTATTTTATGCGTGTCATTGTGGGGCACGAAATCGTGACTAATATTACTTACGTTGGAGACATCGATGCTATCCACCATTGCTTCGTCTTCTTCTTCTTCTTCCTCTTCCACTGGAATTTGGAAGTGTTTCTTTAAATCGATCAGCAAATTCCACCGATTGTTCCTGACGTAGAAATTCAACGTATTTGCTGATAACTTGTCACAAATTTTTAAAGATACATCTTCCCACACTTTATCCGTGCGGCACTTCAATTTATAATCCTCATCGAACACTTGGCACTTTTCACACTCCTGTAACTTGTCGAGAATAACGCCGGAGTGTACGAGCGCTTTTCTCGGCATTTTCACAAATAACCACGATGAAATCGCGAAACGGTAAGTAATATAATTCACAATTACTTCACACACCGTAAATCAACGCACGATCTCACCCGCGCGGTCTGTGAACAATGACTGACTTTCGAGGCACGTGGCTGGAAAGAACTCGAGAGTATCGCGGGCATTTGTTTCGATTTCAGCAGCGGCACGTGGTGCCGTCCGCGTTACAAAGTAACTAGGCATAAGGACGCTAGTCGAAGGTGGCGCTAAAATACTATATTGGACGCTTAATAATAAAGAAATCCAACTTTCACAGGAACAAAATGTATATCTAATTCTTGTTTTGTACACCGTAGATACAAAACATATTAAATAGGAAATCAGGTGTAGAAATCTGGGGAAATTTTCTTACATAAAGGTGCCAAGCATCCTCACGCCTGCCCTGCTGGTTAGTTACCAAATACACTAAACTTTTACGTTGGAACCAATCGGTGGAATTTGCTGACAAATTTGAAAATATATCAATCTTGCGAGGCACCACCAGTCAACGCAAGTGCTAAGACTGCTAAGTAGCGTATTGTAACTATCTGTCACTAGTGGGGTCGCTGCCGGTCGCTGCGATCGGCCTTAAGGCGGGATCTCCTACCTGCCGGTCACTGCGACTTTTCGCAGCGACCCCACTAGTGCTATGTAGAAACAGATACATACTTCTCCCACCGGCAGCTAGGAGTTCCCGCCTTTAAGGGTCAATGCACACGAGCGATGCGGCGTCGTTGCGATCTCGCAGTGGTACATATGTATATAGATAGAGAGAGATTTACACGAATCTCTCTATTGGGAGTAGAATATTAGCATGCGACACTAACGGTCGGTACGCAAACTAATAGTAATGGCCGACGCAAATATAACATTTATTGCGATCTACCAATTTTCACAGTATCGACTAATTGTATGCAGAAAAAAATGTTGTACTACAAATTATAACGCTACAATAAACAATTGTCTCAATTTAAATATTTATAAAAGTGCCAAAAAGTAGAGTAACTAAAATTACCCACATTACATACTTGTACACATTCCAAAATTGTGTCTAAATGTATTGTCAACATTTTTACTGTAAGAAATAACTTTGAAAGAAACTTTTATACTACCGGAATCGAAATCGAAACGACGCCGCATCGCTCGTCTGAATGTACCCTTACCTACGGACTTTTCGTCAGCGACGACAAAGGGACTTTCTTGACTGAGAAAAATCAGTCTCGGGTTGCCACTTGACAGAATAGTCCCTGACACATAAGGGGTCTGTTCCTCGCATGCAGCGCATGAAATCGGTGGCATCGTACGAGTCCCTAAAATTGCTGCAACTCCAAATTCCTGCAGTTCCTGCGCGCCTCATGCACCGCAAATGGCATCATACTGGTGGCAAGTGAGAGAAATTCTACGGAATCGTACCATGCCACAAATTTCATGCGCTGCATGCGCGCATCGGAACAGACCTAAAATTGTCACCGCTGCGCGTGATGACGCCGGGGCGTCAAACCAATTGGCGCCAAGCTAGCTGTTGGGCCAAACACCAATCAGCGCCAAGCTAGGTTTTGGCTTCGAACCAATCGACGTCTAGTAACAATGTGTGCATCAGAGACATTCCGGGTATCCCTGCCTGATCACTGTCTTCATTGTCCACCATTCTTCACCCAGCATCCAAGAGTCCAAGAAGCACAAGGAAGCAAAAATGAACAACATGCAGAATGTAAGTATTAAAATGGTATACTGTTAAACAGGGTGATTCTCCCGCTAGAGTTCTCAAAGGTGATGTCGCGAATAAGTTGCGCCTTTTTTAATCGGCATATTTTTAAGGAAGTTAACTTTACATTCTGCAAATAGATTTTTCAAATAGGCCATTTTCGTCGGGACGGCATAACAACGCGCGTTTACGAAAAACAGTGCGTCTGTCTTCGTTGCGTAGAACGATAAATAACTACTATCCTATTATTGTAAGATTCTTACTGTTGGACAAAATTTAACCTTTTTTCGGACTTGTAACATTCAATAGCCGTTCCTTCGCTACACGCGATGCGACAGACAGTTTTCCTCCGGAAACCATCGTCGGAAGTAGTAAAACACCTCTCGTTTTCAATACAGAAACGAAAGAGTTTGGCAACACGTGCCCCGTCGACAGTGGCAGTCAATGGCACGTGGGCCGCTCAGCGTCACGGAATCGCGTAACGCGCGTACATTGTAACATCCAAAATATGCTATTCTTCGTGGCGAAGCACTGAAATATGCTAGTCAGGCCCGTTCGTGGGTTTTGTCAAAATTTTCTACATAATAAACGGCCTCTGGCCGTCCCTGGGTTTGGTTGTCCACGTGCGCGGGCACTTTCTGCAGCCCCGCCAGGAACGGTCCTGATGCTAGTTTTCGCGGCGGAAGAAACGATGCAATGTGCTTCTTTAGGTGGGAAACTGAAACGTGTTGTTTTTCGTAACGCACGTCGTTATGTCGTCCCGACGAAAATGGCCCACATAAAAAATTTATTTGCATAATGTAATGCCGACTTCGTTAATAAAAGAATATTTAAAGAATGTGGTAATTTTGCATAAAAGGTGCATAATTTAAGATACAAAATTCATAAATTTCCCAAAAGTGATATCATCTATCGGCCAGCGCTGCACAAGGAGCTGTTTTCGGCGCCTAGCGGCGAGCAACCCGCCTGTCACGTTGCTGAGGTTAGAATCGGTGAGGCGAACTGCAATAGTGTATGTGCATTTGGTATGACTTGAACTTAGCCATACATACTTATGCTACGAGCCTACGAGCACGCACAGCTCTAAGACGCACATACACTACTGTAGTTCTCCTCACCGATTCTAACCTTAGCAACGTGACAATTCTATCCCCAACCTACTACCGACCACATTTTTTGCAAATATCTCGAAAACTAAAGCCGAGCACATTTTTTATGCACGATTACCAAAGAAAATTTTAAATTAACAATTTTATTTAACTTGATCAAAAATGCACTGAAAACTGAAATGTAATTATTTTCTTGTACTGCAATTATGACGGTGATATGCCTTATTCGGTAATAAAATCGTGGAACAGGATATTTTATCGCTTTTCATCGCTCATTTCGATTCTTGATTCTGTAAGAAATCGATTCATATCCTGTTATGAAATATCCTGTCCCACGGTTTTATTTAAAGTGACATATCACCGCCGCAATTGTAGTACAAGAAAATAAGACTTTTTTAGTTTTCAGTGCATTTTCGATCCAGTTAAATAAAATCCTTTACCATGAATTTTTTTTACATATTTTGTCTCATTTTCAGATAGAAAATGCGCTTATGGATATAGAGGCCCAGCCCCCCGCCAACGAGGGTGGTCGTGTGGCTGAGGTGGTGCCGGAGGTGGTGCCGGAGGTGGTGGCGGAAGGGGTGGGTGCAGCCCCCCTCCCCAACCCCACAGGAACCCCCACAAGGGATCCAGGAACAACTTAATGCAGTAAGTATATGGAATGTGGTTCTATGTTTTACTTCCTACTAAAATACATTGTGCGAAACGCTGCAATTGTCAGATTGTTATTCCGCTTTGGGAAATGTCTTAATTTTTATGTTACTGTTTCAGTTACAAAAACTCGTCAAACGCCTTACATACACCCGCGGTCGGGGAGGAGTCCACTCTGATGAGGGTCGGGGTGGAAGAGCCCGGGGAGGAAGGGGAAGATACAGAGCCCGGGGAGGACGGGGACATAACACGGGCCGGGGAGGAGCAATGTATAGAGGTGGCAGAGACCACAGGCGCGGTGGTGGGGAGAATAAAAATATAAATATCTATTTTTAAATATATTCGATTTTTCAATTCTATAATAAGTTTAATTTTTTCATTTCAATTGGATACAGAGTGATCCTGGAACGACTGGACTTAAAGAGATGCCGCCTGGCATCCCGTGGCGAGGACAACCCCCCGTAGTGCATCACCGAATTGTATGACTTTCTCTGCGAAAACGACGCCAATCGATTCCTTATGTTTCGTCGATGAAACAAACACTAAGAACGACGTAATTCGGATCTTAATGAAGGAAATTAAATAAAAAATTGATTTATATAATTTCACGCTCTTTGTTAAAAATAATCAAATTTACATGAAATTTGGTACGATCTTCATCGGAAAAACAGAAGGAATCTATTGACATCGTTTTCGCAGAGATCTGATGAGAAATGCGGAAATCGTGGACATTTCTCACTTTTTATTGTATTCCAACCCCTTCGAGGATCAAAAGTCATAAGTAGGTAGGTAGGGCCGATTCTGGACCAAGTGTGGGCGAGGGGGTGAGGCGGGGCGGGGGGTACCGCACTCTTCCGCGAGATGGGCGAGGGGGTGAGGCGGGGTGGGGGGTACCGCGCTCTTCCGCGAGATGGACGAGGGGGTGAGACGGGGCGGGGGGTACCGAGCTCGTTGGTGAGGGGGACGACGTCACAGGAGGGGATTTTCAAAATTTTCAAAATTTTCAAAATGGCGTCCGCCGCCGCGCAATCTCCGAACACGTGCGGAGATCGGTGCGCAGGCGCGAAAGATAAGGCGCGAAAGAATGTACCGCGGATGCTGTAATTCGACACCGATACGCATACGGAAGTATAGAGCGATAATTATTCGAGCATCGCCCAGCGTATTTTGAAGATCGAGACCACCGTGACGGGTGTAAACACCCTTATCACGGGCGCGTGAATTCGATACATGTGGTAAGACATCGAGCAAGCGTGACATCACGTCACATGATTGAGGCGTTGAGGGTGAGCAAGGGAGAAAGAGTACTAGAGAGAGTGCGAAGAAAAGAATTTGGAGCGATAATGACTAATGAATCTCGGCTAGGGTAGGTGGTTAGTATATTCAATCAGAGTCGCGCAGTCGTTCGGTAAAGATCTTCGCGACAACAATTGTTACACCTCCTTCTTCCCCTGAGTTTCGATATCCGGATCAGAACCGCATCACGTGGAAGAGTCGCATCAACCACTCGTGCCTGATCGTACGTGCCTTTTAATTGAATATTGAAGCAGAAGAAGTAAACATGGAGGTATTCATGAACACGTTCAAGGTTCTATCCCAAATGGCAGCGCTTTTACGCACCATTGCGGAATTCAGGGACTGGACGGATCGGTGCGACGCCTGCTTGCAACTCATCGTCGAATATCAGGGCGGCGAAGGAGTGTCTATGGCATCGAAGCAGCGTCTGGCATCGTTAATCGCGCGTACGAAAACATTACGTACGATCGTGCGGGCACGGTTTTCGCGAGTAGGGCTCGGTGTTTCGGGTCGATTGACGACACCTAAAGTCGTATGGGAGGATGTGGAAACCGCGTTTCGGAATCGTATTTCGACTGGTGTTGTAATTAACGTGGGTTACATCGATCCGCGTCAATTTTTGGAGGGGGCCCGACGAATGGTGCTATCACGCGTGATAGACGCTATCAGGGAACATTCTGGTGTGTCCGTGAATACGATCCTGAACGCGGACTTTATGTTAAACGAGAATACAGACATGAAAAGTTTCGGGACGCGAAATCGTGTACTGTTCAGGACATCGAGCGTGCGCGAGTGGTATTCAAGTTGCGTGGTTGCTCCCACGTTAGTGGCGATCGAGGAGTTCCAAGATCGTGATAGTGGATGGACCCTGAGGGCTGTGCTAAATCTTATAATAAACATTAATAAGCACAACCCTCTTCGCGCCGGCTGCGAAGTGCCGCTTCCGCGCGCCGTCGTTCTGAAAAAGGCAGTGGTGAACGTAAGGAACAGAGACAATGCGTGTTTCTTGTGGGCCGTCGTCGCCAGTTTGTTCCCTGTTGCTACGCATGCGGATAGGGTCGCGTCGTACTATCACTACTCAACGGTATTGTGTACATACGATATAACTCTTCCCGTGACGTTAAATCAACTGACGAAGTTCGAGAGGATTAACGACATTTCGGTGAATGTGTACACCTGGACCGACAAAAGCTGCATGCCTCTGCGACTGACCGATGATAAACGTGAGAGGCACGCGAACCTGCTACTGGTGCAGGATCCCAATGAGCCCCAACGATACCATTTCGCGTGCATTCGAAGCATGTCGAGGCTCGTATCGAAGCAACTCGGCAATCACGGACATCAAGTATTCGTTTGCGATAGGTGAGTAAAATATGGAATATTTCGATCGATGTATTTATTTATTCTCATGTTTTATTCGTATTATTAATGCTATTATCGTTGCAGATGCCTCAGCTTCTTCCATTCGTCCGAGCGATTGACCAAGCATAACGTGGACTGTCAACGCATGAACGAGTGTGCCATCGAATTGCCGTCCGCGAAAGATAAATGGCTGCAGTTCAAGAACTTCAAAAATAAGGAACGAGCGCCATTCATCATTTACGCGGACTTCGAATGCATGCTGGAGGAGGTCGAGCCTGCGACGCGGAGTCGTACGTACACGTACCAGCACCACAGGGCGTACAGCGTGGGTTATTACATTCATTGTGCCACCGATGCGTCCCTGTGCCGTTATCGCGCGCGTCGTCACGAAACCGAGTGCGTGAAATGGTTCGTGCAAGAACTCCGAGACTTTGCTGACACTGCGTATTCATGGTTGCGGAACGCGAAACCGATGATTCCATTGACGAATCAACAGTGGCGAAGTTTTAACGACGCGAGCGTGTGTCACGTGTGCGGACAACTTTTCATGGATACGGACAAAAAAGTGCGCGACCATTGCCACTCGACGGGCGAGTATCGAGGCGCGGCTCACGTATCGTGTAACTTACAATTCCAACGATCGTACACGATACCGGTAGTTTTCCATAATCTGTCCGGATACGACGCGCATTTCATAATTAAGGAGTTGGCGTCCGCGTTCGAGGGACAGATCGACCTGCTACCGGTAACGAAGGAACGGTACATATCATTCACAAAACATGTCAAGGGAATCGACGCCGAGAGCAACGATTGGCAGAGGGGGTTGAAGTTTCGATTCGTCGATTCGCTAAAGTTCTTAGCCGCTAGTCTGGAGAAACTCGCTTCGGATCTCGGCAAAGAACGACTCGCGATTCTACGGCGCGAGTTTCAATCCCTGCCTGACACTCAGTTTAGTCTCCTGACCAAGAAGGGTGTCTTCCCATACGACTACGTGACGTCGTACATTAAACTCAACGATACGCGTTTACCGTCCCGCGAAGCATTCTTCAATCGGTTGAACGATAGTGTCGCGTCGGAGTCTGATTACGCGCACGCCGTGAACGTGTGGAACACTTTTCGTGTACAGACATTGGGCGAGTACAGTGATTTGTATTTGAAAACGGATGTGCTGTTACTCGCCGACGTATTCGAGAGTTTCCGCACAGACTGTATCGCGAGTTACGATTTGGATCCCGCGCATTATTTCACACTCCCAAGTTTTACGTGGGACGCGATGCTCAAATACACCGGTGTGCGATTAGAGCTTTTGACGGACGTGGACATGTTACTGTTCGTGGAGCGTGGTATACGTGGCGGTCTGAGCCAGTGCTCGCACAGGTACGCGCACGCCAACAATAAGTACCTGCCTGCAGAGATGTACGACGAGTCGAAGACGTCAACGTACGTGATGTACTTCGACGTCAACAACTTATATGGTTGGGCGATGTCTCAGGCCATGCCGAAAGGAGGGTTTCAATGGTTGGACGATGAGGCAATGGCCGCGCTCGACGTATCATCCCTACCCGACGGTGAGGGACCCGAAGACGAGGAAACCGAGGGATACCTGTTGGAGGTCGACATCGAATATCCCAAGGATATTCACGACGCCCACGCCGACCTTCCATTCTGCCCGGTACGCGAGCACGCGCCCCACGGTAAACAGACCAAGCTGCTTGCCACGCTCGATGATAAGGAGCGATACGTCATCCACTATCGCTACCTGAAACAGTGCGTGCGACATGGTTTACGCGTGACGCGAATTCATCGAGTGTTGCGATTCGATCAATCGCATTGGTTGCGCGACTACATTCGATTGAACACTGATTTGAGGACGCGGGCAACCAGTGAATTCCCAAAGACTCTATATAAATTAATGAACAATGCAGTGTACGGAAAAACGATGGAGAATGTGCGGAATCGCGTAGACGTGCGACTGGTGACGCGGTGGGACGGTCGTTACGGTGCGGAAGCGCTGATCGCGAAGCCGAACTTTCATAGTCGCACGATCTTTTCCGAACAGTTAGTCGCCATCGAAATGCGAAAATTAAAAGTGAAGTTTGATAAACCTATATACGTGGGAATGAGTGTACTGGACGTATCGAAAGAATGCCTGTATGAATTCGATTACGCGTATATGCGCGCGAAGTTCGGTGATCAATGTAAGGTTTTGTATACCGACACCGACAGTTTAATGTATAGCGTGGAATGTGATGATATGTATGCAACGATGAAGGGTGACGTTAGCCGATTCGACACGAGTGATTACGCGGTGGACAATCCGTATGGTATGCCGCGCGTAAACAAAAAGGTGCCAGGACTCATGAAAGATGAGAATAATGGAACCTTAATGACCGAGTTCGTCGGATTGAGGGCCAAGATGTACGCCACTAGAACATTTAACGCGGCAGTGGGGTCTTCGAATGAGTGCAAAAAAGTGAAGGGTGTGCGGAGACACGTGGTCGCGAACGATATTCAATTCGAAGATTACATTCATTGTCTTCGCGATCTGACTGAGAAAGTGATTCGACAGAACAATATCCGCTCTAGCCAACACGAGGTGTATTCCGTGAGTGGGGAAAAGAACGCTCTCAGTCCGTTCGACGACAAGCGGTATATTTTAACCGATCGAGTCGGCACCCTTCCGTGGGGGCATTATCAAATCCCCGAGCTTGAGGCCGACGAGCCCCACGAGAATCTCGTTGCATAGTATGTTCGCATGTTGTATGTTCGCATGTACTTTGGTTATATCATTTTACGAATATGTATATATATATATGTATGTATAATATGTAATATATGTATAATATGTAATATATGTATAATATGTATAATATGTAATATTCTTTTTCTTTCTTTATTAACATTAATTCTATGTATATATCTATATCGAAGTAGAATGAGAATTAGGAGGAGAATGTGAATAAACGTACAATGTATATTTATATGTATTTATTCATACATTTATTTATTCCAGTAACATCCAGCACGCTAATGATTTAGAGAATATCCTTATCGCGTATCCACGAGTTCTTGGACGAATCGAATCCAAGCCACTTAACGTACACCTGGTTTCCTTTGCGACGAATAATCTTCTCGACCAGATAAACGTCCGGATTCGCGCCCGAATGTAGTTCGTACTCGTAAAATCCACCCGAGATCGGCTCTCCCGCGGAATCGCGTAGAATGTACGTCACCGGACACGTTCGCTGTACGGTTATGATTTCAAACACCTCGGTCGACCAGTTCGGCGTGTACCCCTTCTCGAAGAGGGTCTTGAATTTGCTCACGCGTACCTTGTCACCAACTTTGAATTTCACGCGTCGTCTAACTCCTTCCGATGCGGAGGGTGAAAGGGGTTCATTCGCAGTGAACGATAAACGCGTCGCGGGGGTCACGTCAACGGGTCGGGCGTTGATCGTTCTATGCTTACGATGATTGTAGATGCGCACGAGCGCAGGTAACAGGTTGACCCAGCGATAGGACGCGTTCAAGGAGAATTGTTTCCACATGAGGTTTTTCAGCGTGCGATTGAAACGTTCGACGATCGACGCTTTCATCACGCTGTACGTGGAGTAGTGGTTGATCCCGCGTGTCTTCAAGCATCGTTGAAACTCCGCGTTGTAAAACTCCTTACCCATATCGGTTTGTAAATTTCGGGGGCATCTATCGCTCTGCCGCAATACGGTCGTGAACGCAGCGGTCACGTCACGTCCACTTTTCGTTTTCACGGGTACGGCCCACGCATATTTACTGAACGCGTCGATGATCGTTAGTACGTAGTGATATCCTCGATTTTGCTTCGCGTACGGACGCATCTCAACCAAATCGGCCTGCCACAAATCATCATAGCCGCGAATCACGACGCTACGCCGTGGGAAATTTCGTCTCGCGGGTGCATGTAATTCGTTCACTAATTGTACACGCTCCTTGTTCATGCTTTGCAGGTGGGTGGGGATGGTCGCGACGTTCCAAAGACGTTAGAATTAGTATTAGTTCCTCGAGCGTTCGTAAAACGCAATCGGTGCACGTATTTCGCGATCGTTCGTTATTAGACGTTTCGGAGCCGTAGCAACTATTGTCACCGTCAGTGATCATCGTCGTCGTCGTAGACCCTCGTTCGCTTTTCGCGGCTCCTTTCGTTTGTACAGATCCGTGGTCGTTATCGCAATCGGTGTCGTTGTCGACGTCATGAACTCTTCGAGTCTGTCCTTTAAATGATCGAAGCGTCGTTCCATCGCGTTATTTAAATCATCCATCAATTGCGTGACAATTGCGCGTTAACGATATCCAACGTTGTTCGTTGTACTCGCGTCTCGAGTTGAGATCGTTGATATTCGGCATCGAGTCGCGCGGTCGCGATAGCCGTTTCAATTTTTTGGGTAAAGCGTTCGTCCACCGAGGATAATACTCTCGTCATTGTCATTCTCACTTCGTCGCTGTTGTTGTTATTATTGTTATTGTCACGTAACGAGGTACCAAACTTGTTCACCGACATAACTATGCGTGTGCGCGAACACTACTGACACGACGATCACCGAATCGTTCAATTTAAGATGCGTCCGTCCTCGCGAAGTTCCTCAAGGATGGATGCGATTTCGTTATCGTGACCTGTGTGACCTGCTGCGCGCGATGCTATGAGCAATCTAAGTCTATCGACTAATTCATTCGCATCGTCCCAATACACGTAATCGATCGCGTTATCGGTGACCGTCATCGATTCGTCGATAGGTAATCCTCGACCTTGCCGCGTGCCCCCACCGTCCACGTCGCCCGCGCCGCTACCCCCACCCCTACCCCTAACGCGTCTGATACTCGATGTTCGCACCCCACCGATTATCGTCGATATGATTTTCTTATACTTGTGCCCCTTGTTACCCAGCGTGCTCTTGGTCGGTGAATGGTTTCGCTTATGCGCATTCGTTGATAGCAAGATGCGTCGGTACGAGTGAAGATCCGCGTCCGCGTACGTACGATCGTTGGGTATTCGCATGAACAGCAGTTCGTACAAACCCCGAGTTCCCACGTATCGCGTGCCGTTGACGAGAACATCGTCGCCGTCCTCGTCGATGGTGAGTACGGAATCGCCAATCATTAGGTCATCGAGGGACCCTAAGTATACGCCGTACACGTTGTCGATTCGTTTCTTGGTATCGGTGAAGAACAGTCGCAGGTATTCTCGCGACAAGGGTCCTTTGGCGTTCCGTATATACACTTCGATATCATCGACGGTGTTACGCAGCGAATCCAAATCATGAACCTTTGCTGACGACTCATCATCCTGAATTTTTTCATCGTCTTCGTCATCGACATCATCAACAACATCATGAACAACATCACCGTCAACATCATTGTTATCGTCGTCGTCGTTGGTGTTGTCGTTGTCATTGTCGTTGTCGTTGTCGTTGCCGATGTCATCGTCGTCGTCATAGTCGCTAGAATCTGCAAGGTTATTCGGACTTTCCTTGGTTATCGACGGAGTAACGGGTCGAAGTTTCTTCGATGATTGTTGTTGCTCGTATTCGTGTTTCCTCTTCACTGATCGCGATCGAGGCGTTGAGCGCGTTTTCAATGCGGACGAGTTCTCGATCAATCGTTTCAGCGGTTCGACGATGGGACGTGTACTCGCCTCCACAGCCTCTTCCGTAGCCATTTTACCAATTTTCAAGGCCAAGCACTTTTTACGTATAACGTCGCTGACTTTGGCGATTTCCACCTTCGCGTCCACGCCCCGACGTCTCGTCCCTTTTTGATGTTTCGTTCCTTTTTGATTTTTCGTTCCTTTTTGCCGATGACGTCGACGATGTTTTTGCGAATGCTTCGCGTCGACGTTGCTTGAGGTTATCGTAGTCGCCGTCGGTTCGTTAGACATTTCGTGTTACTCGATTGACGACTCGTGGTTTACTGATGTCAACGAGCTACGACAAACTCGTTAAATCCTCTTCGATATCGACCTTCGTACATGGAACTATCCTTATCGATCACCACGAAATCGTATCGTCGACGCCAACATCTCGCGCACAAGTCGTTGAACGACTCGAACGTCATGTCTGTGTTCACGTGATCATTGTACACGCGACGCAAATTCGTACCATCTTGTTTAAATAGCATGAGAAAATTCACGTTGTCCCTGATCAAATGTTTAGGTATTCTAGCGTACGACTGACACAAATAAAAACAATCCACGTTCACGTGGCGACCCATGGAGAAGTATTCGCGTATCGCGTTCTGTTCGTCGCACGCCACGTCATCGAACACGAAAATCGAATCGGGTCGAGCGTCTCTCGGTGGAACGATCTCAGCGTTGTTAGAGTAGGGAAAGTATTCGATTCCATCGACGAGCGACAACACCTGTTCGAGATATCGATACTTTGGCTGATGCAACGATTTCGAGTACACGTACACGTTCTCGAAACGCAAACCGTTCGGACTCTCTAGCATACTTAGAAGCACGTTAGTTTTTCCACATCCGGACGGTCCACAAATCACGCCTCGCACGCTGTTCGGCAACAACGGGCCGTGTCTATTCGATCGACTCGGATCCCTATCATCCTCGAGCATTCTGTTCGCGGTCACGCGAATAACGTCCGACTGTTTCGCGAATCGCATATTCGCGCGCACGTCTACGACGAGTGACGACTATTTATATTCGTGGCACGCGTCGCGCTGGTCACTATCACTCTGATCGGTGAAGCGTGCGTACGCGTTTATAATTGTAGTAGCTATCGCGACTATTCCAGCGTATATATGGTGGCATCAACGACTGCGACGTCTCACGGACTAGGGAAGAATCATAAGAGGAAGAAGAATAATCTGAAGCAGACTAAGAAGAAGAAGACTGGATCGGGTCTCGTGAACGGTATCATAAACCGTCTGCCGTTCGAACTGCACGTTCCGGGTTATCAGTTCTGCGGACCAGGAACGCGTTTGCTAAAGCGATTGGCTCGTGGCGACGAAGGTGTGAATCCCCTGGACGCAGCGTGCCGCGACCACGATATCGCATACTCTAGTCGCAAGGATTTAGAGGGAAGACACGAGGCTGATCGTGCGTTAGCCGAACGAGCGCGAGAACGAGTGTTCGCGAACGACGCGACCTTTGGCGAAAAAGCCGCAGCGACTGGAGTGTGGGCAACGATGAAGGCTAAGACTAAACTCGGTATGGGTATGAGAAAGACGAAACGTGAACAGCGAAAGTCTGGAAGGAAACAACCGCAACGGCGACAACGACATCGTAATCTACGAGTAGCGAAACGCGGTGGCTTTCTTCAATTTCTTCCGTTCGTGCTGCCCGCTTTATCAGCTATCGGGGCATTGGCCGGTGGAGCGGCTGGTATAACCAAAGCGGTCAATGATGCGAAGGCGTCCCGAAAACAGCTGGAAGAGACGTTGCGTCATCATCGGGCGATGGAAGGGCGAGGGATGCATCTGACACCGTACAAGCGAGGCGCGGGCTTGAACCCGAGACGGCGGCGCCAACGACGAGTGCAGACGAAGGAAAAAAAAAACGCCGATCACATAGGCGCGTGGAGACGGTGGCGGCGATAATTCAACAACCTTTTTTTTTTTTTTTTTTTTTTCGTGCAGGAAATCCGGAACGGATACTCCGAACCTCGGGGGAGGCTCGGGGTTATGTTGGGCTCCAACCAACTAAAACCTGCACGGTAACCGCCTAGAGCGGAGGATCTGGCAAGGAAGATGGCCGTTCTTGCGCGAGATCAAACTAGCGATGCGTTCGCTAGGCCATCCTCCAAGACCCCGGATCCCCGCGCTCGTTTGCCAGAGTTGGCACTTTCCCAAGGGGGAGAGAAGCTCCCCGGGAGACTTCCCCGCTATCGCCAGGGTAACGCTGCGGGTCACACGCCAGCGCCACCCTCTTCCAGGGTCGCTGCTAAACTAGGGCGGGTGGTGCCCCCCGGCACCTCCGCCCCACGACCCCGCGACCGATCGCGCATTTCCCGGCGTCGACCCCGTGGAAACGAACCTCCGGGCGGGGGCGGTCGGCTAGCCGTAAGGGCGCCCAAATACCACAAACCCCGGGGGGCCACAAACCGGTCGGGGACCCGAAGGTCAGAACCCAACCGGCCCCCGGTCGAGCGGCTGGCTATGCCAGAAGGGCAGCCCAACTGCCGAACTCGCCCCACGCGCGATCGATCGCGACTCCCCATCCCCCCCCCTGCCGCAGCATGCACCCCGCCATAGTGCGGTCCCTGCGGCCACCGCGCCCTGTCCAGCGGCCCTTCACAGGGCCACTCCCACCCAGATGCACCCCCCCGGAGCGATGGAAATGCGCGCGCGCGCCCCCCAGGAGAGGGGCAAGAGCCGGGCCCACGCAAGGCCCAGGCCAGACACGAAGCGAACGGGGCCGAGGGCAACGGGACCACGCAGACCGCCACAGCTGTCGCGGCAACATCCCCGGGCCCGGGCATCCCGCACGACCAGGAGCCGAACGGGCCACAGGGGGCCTGACCGACAGCTACCGCCCAGAGATCCGCGGGTCACGGCCACAGGGCCACCTCACGCCCGCGCGCACCCCACCCAGACCCAGCCCGGACCCAACCCCAACCCCGCACCCACGACGCGCGCACGCGCCCCCGAGGAGGGGGCGGTTGGTTGGCCGACCCTTAGCCAGGAAGGCAGCATCCTCCAACGGCCCCCGGGCAAGGAACAAAGTTCCTCACCCAGCGCCCGACAGAGGACATCGCCGCTTTCCCAGAGCCCCCTCACCACGCTCAAGGTGGTCGACCCTGGAGGGGGAATTCAACAACCTATGACGAACCTACAATTAGAGCGCGAGTGCGCAAACGTACCATTCTTTCGAGGCGTGTTTATGCGCGATACGCTTCCCACGCGCGTACGAACCAACGAATGCGGTATCGCGAATCTTGACGAGAATCGAGGTGCCGGTACGCACTGGGTCGCGTACGCGAAACGCGGACCGCGAGTACAGTATTTTGATAGTTTTGGGAATCTGCGACCTCCCGCGGAAATTATCTACTATTTCGGACGCGGTACAACGATCACGTACAATCACAATCGTTTTCAACGTTTCGACGAGATGAATTGTGGTCGCTTATGCATGCAATTTTTACAGCAAAAGTCTATGGAATTATGGCCTAATAATAATAATAATAATAATAATAATAATAATAATAATAATAATAATAATAATAATAACGCTATGTACTAAGATTATGTTACAATGTATCCATGCGTAATGGCGATTCACATCTTCTATAATAAAGACTCATAATATCGATAAATTGCCGAGTATTCGTACGCGCGCGTCACTTCCCCTCTCTCAGTCTCGCGAGTGTAATCTATGATATGTCGTTCACGCTCACGTTAACGGGTCGCAGCAGCGCGCTCACGGTAAACTATTTTCCACCGATAGATTTGAGTGATGGTCAATACGAATTAGGACTCGCGGACTTGGAGACGTTTCACACGATACCGAACATCGATTCGAGTAACGATAAATTCTATTTCGTCGTGAACTATGACACCGAAAACAACTCCATCGCGGACATCGCTAGTGAATGTATTACGATCCCCCACGGCTCCTACGAATTAGACGCTATCGCCGAGTATCTGAAGCAACGAATACTCGATCGATATCCTCGAAGACGCGGTAACAACGAGAACGACGATGACGACAAGTACCCTCTAATGCTACGAGCTAACAACAACACCATGAAAAGTGAACTGTACTGTTCGTTCTTTGTGGACTTTACGAAACCGAACAATGTGGGTTCGTTGCTAGGATTTTCCTCGAATCGCGTCTTCTTACCGAGAATCTGGCACGAGTCCGACGTACCCGTGAATATTATAAACGTTAACGTGATCAGAGTAACGTGCAACGTCACTACCGGCGCGTACAGCAACGATAAACCGGTACATACGATCCATGAATTTTCGCCTCGCGTGCCGCCGGGATATAAGAATCGGAAACTCCGCGACATGTCATTTACCTGCCGATCGTCGCACGAGCAATACACGATCTAACGTTGTGTATCGTCGATCAACACGATCGTCCTATAGATTTCCGTGGAGAAGAAATAACGATTCGTTTGCACGTTCAACGACGTCCGCGCGATAGGTAGCGCAACCGTACGTGTATGCACGCGTGTGTAGTATGTTAGTGTTAGATCGCACGTACGAATCATCAATCGCCGCTGATACTCCTACCGTCTCTACCTCGCGTCATCTGCGCGACCCTTTATCTACAGACGAAAGTAGAAGAAGAATAAAGACGGGAGGAGCGATAAGAAGAGAACCGGTAAGAAGCATAAGAAAGCCATTGACTCGTCGAAACGCACGTTTCCTACGATCGTTAGGTTTCCTCGTCGCCTATTAGACACGTAACCACGATGTCGATTATTTTGGATGTGGCGAATACGCCAACCTTCGACAATCGTATCACGAAGATCGAGTTACACACGTATAATCCGTACGCCAACACGACGTTCGACAATAGCGACGAGATAAGAATTCCCATACAGCAGCAAGATCTGTACACGCTTCCGTGCGAAAGTATTCTCTACATCGAAGGTCGTGGCACGTTGACAGCGCAAGACACGAAAGGTCCGCCAACGTCCGCGACCGCTGTTCTGGACAATAATTGCGTCGCGTTCATGTTCGATGAGATTCGATACGAATTGAACGGTGTCGAGATCGATCGTTGTCGAAATCCAGGAATCACTACCACGTTGAAAAATTTCGTTTCGTTGTCAGCCGAGAGAAACAAAGCGCTTGCGAATGCCGGTTGGAATTATGACATCGATTACGATAATGATACTTTTCATTCGGGCGCTTTCAATTTCTGCGTACCTCTGAACGTGTTATTAGGATTCTGCGAGGATTACAAACGCATCGTGATGAACGCGCGGCACGAGCTGATTCTTATACGAGCGCGAGACGATTCGAACGTAATGCATTGTACCTCCGACACTGCGGTCCCGAAACTTGAGATACGCAAGGTGCAGTGGCGTATGCCTCACGTCGTTTTGGAGGAAGTGAATAAACTATCGATGCTGCGTATCTTGGAAAGCGGACGACCTATCGCGATGAGTTTCCGATCGTGGAGCGTGCACGAGTATCCATTACTGCAAGCAACAACGAAACACACGTGGACCGTGAAAACTACGTCGCAAATCGAGAAACCACGATACGTGTTATTCGGCATGCAAACGGATCGAAAGAATCGTCCAAATAAACCCGCGTGGATATTCGACCCGAATAATCTCACAAACTTTCGACTCTACCTAAATTCCGAGACGTATCCGTACGACGACATGCAAATAGATTTTCCAAAGTATAAATTCGCAATCATGTACAATATGTATGCGAATTTCATCCGATCGTACTACGGTCACGGAGAACCGTTGCTGAGCGCGAACGAATTCCTTAAATACGCGCCTATCGTGGTCATAGATTGTTCTAGACAAAACGAATCGTTGAAGAGCGCTACCGTGGACGTGCGAATAGATTTCGAATGCAAAGAAAATGTCCCCGCTAATACTTCCGCCGTCTGTTTGTTCATACACGATCGTATAGTCGAATACGGCCCTTTAACCAACATGGTACGCAAACTAATATAGCGTACGTGTGTCAACGATTACTACTTCTACTAATACTAATACTACTATTACTACTACGGATACTCCTACTGTTTTTAAAACGATGATGTCGATGTCAAAGTCCTCAGTTACTGTTTCGTTACTGACGCTAATAGAGTAATGATGTTCCCCATTGTCGACATGCAAGGTTTCAAAACCGAACGCGACTTCGTCGTGAAAGAGATCGCGATTCGCACAAACAGCAACAACGATAGCAGCAGCAATACCGATGAAACACTGACGATCAGCCACTGGATCTTCGAGCCGCCATACTTCTGGAATCATCTGAATTCGTTCGAGAAATGTCAAGCGTCCTGGCTCGCGAAGCATCATCACGGTCTCCGTTGGTCTGATGGCTGCGTTCCATACTGGAAACTTCCAGGACTGCTCGCCAGCGCACTCGCTAACATTGACTTCGCCATCGTGAAAGGTGCGGAAAAGAAAACCTGGATGCTGCAACTACTACCGGACATAATCGTCGAGGATGTATGCAATTTGTACGAACTGAAGGAGCGAAAGATCAACAACAACGGTCGAACTGTCGAAGACGACGGCGGCTACGACGTTGACGATGATTATTGCGGGATCATGCCTGACGTTCCTAACCTGAAGTCTATGTCTTCAACGAATGCCCCGCGATGCGCGTTTCACAACAACGATGGCGTTTGCGCGCTGGAGAACGTTCATAAAATATGGAATTATATACGTAGCGTTACCTAATGTAAATCCTATACGCGCATTGCTATTCAAGAATAAATATGTATGAATTATTTTATTTTGTTTCTATAGCGATGAGAATCATGGCGACGACTACACATGATTCATTCACCGCAAGCAAGAATATCCCGCCCCATACGAATAACGTTTACACAAATATTGATTTATAATTCAAGTACGCATGCATGGATGTATATGAATAAACATACACACTGTTTTGAATAAAAAAAAATATATTTATTTAAAAATTGTTAACCTTTATTATATGGCGAGGTTTACATCGCGCAGCATGGATTGTAATCCTAACGCTAACAATTCGCAATCGATCAATGAATGCTTTTCGAAGTGCTCGCTTTCGGAAATTAATTTCGTATAATTCGTTGGTGAGGAAGCGGTACGTAGAACTTCCACGAAGGCGGTATATTTACTGCTTACCGAGTACATATTTTCAGTCAACCAAGTGAACATATGATCGATGCAATGTTCGTACGCGAATAGTTTACGCATCGTGGCTTCAGTCATATATATGACAGCGCGATTATCGGTGATTTTAATAAGTTGATCATCATGCATACGCGTGAATTCGAGTCGCAAATGATCAATTACGATGTGGGTTTGGGGCGATGTTGCGTTGCTACGTAATCGTTCGAGTATGTCCACCTCGTTTTGCAGTAGGAGCTTCCACGTCGACATTGAAAAGCACACCTCGCAGCCTTTGTTGTCGGCTATGGCGATCTCGACGTGGCACGAATCCATGCCAATGCGAATTCCAATAATTAAACGTTTATAAGCTGTTGTAGTCAACGGGTAATCACGTCCCAGGATCCGTACGATCGATGATTTTGACATTTTCGCTATTTTTGACGTTGCGGATCCAGAACTGTAAGAAACGTATACGCGAATTAATACTTTGATCGTTTACGTTTACAGTGAATGAAGTATACGAATAAAATAAGTGAAAAGTGTATTGTAACGCGTACGTACCTCATATTGGTCTGTTGTTGATATTGTTGTTGATATTTATTGGGGAAACCGCCATCGTTACCGGACGCGCAGGATGAGTCGATGAAGCTGCGTTTGTACATTTTAATCTGCACTATATACGAATATACCGATCGACGAAGAGCGATACTTGGATTATACTGGTTAACGAAAAAAATTGACACGAACGATACTGTTAGCGCTCGAGCGTACGTGGTGTAATGAAGTCTGCAGAACTGACCAACGTCGCTTTTATGTCGATTCACGTACACGTCAATGTGTGAATTTATATTGCAGCAGTGGTGGTGATGATCATCGACTTCTCTCTCTCTCTCTCTCTTTCTCTCACGAACTTGCTCGTTGCGTTACCACGTGTATCGGATTCTCCCGGCCGCGATAAGAGCATTCGCACCGTCACGGTGGTCCCAATCTTTGAAATATTCAGAGCGATACTCGAATAATTATTGCTCTATGTTTTCGTAGGCGGATGTTTACGCGAATCCAACGCCACATTCTTTTATGATGATCATGGGGCAGCTGCGCTATTTAATTAATAAATCTTGAATAGTTATCGCTGCGCGCTGTGTCAGAGGTTGTCGAAATACAGAATTCGTCGGCGGATGTTTATACGAGGGCGACGTTGCATTCTTTCACGAGACGGATGCGCTATTTAGGTTAAGTAATCTCGAATAGGTATCGGTGTCGAATTACAGCATCCGCGGTACATTCTTTCGCGCCTTATCTTTCGCGCCTGCGCACCGATCTCCGCACGTGTTCGGAGATTGCGCGGCGGCGGACGCCATTTTGAAAATTTTGAAAATTTTGAAAATCCCCTCCTGTGACGTCGTCCCCCTCACCTACGAGCTCGGTACCCCCCGCCCCGTCTCACCCCCTCGTCCATCTCGCGGAAGAGCGCGGTACCCCCCACCCCGCCTCACCCCCTCGCCCATCTCGCGGAAGAGTGCGGTACCCCCCGCCCCGCCTCACCCCCTCGCCCACACTTGGTCCAGAATCGGCCCTACCTACCTACTTATGACTTTTGATCCTCGAAGGGGTTGGAATACAATAAAAAGTGAGAAATGTCCACGATTTCCGCATTTCTCATCAGATCTCTGCGAAAACGATGTCAATAGATTCCTTCTGTTTTTCCGATGAAGATCGTACCAAATTTCATGTAAATTTGATTATTTTTAACAAAGAGCGTGAAATTATATAAATCAATTTTTTATTTAATTTCCTTCATTAAGATCCGAATTACGTCGTTCTTAGTGTTTGTTTCATCGACGAAACATAAGGAATCGATTGGCGTCGTTTTCGCAGAGAAAGTCATACAATTCGGTGATGCACTACGGGGGGTTGTCCTCGCCACGGGATGCCAGGCGGCATCTCTTTAAGTCCAGTCGTTCCAGGATCACTCTGTATCCAATTGAAATGAAAAAATTAAACTTATTATAGAATTGAAAAATCGAATATATTTAAAAATAGATATTTATATTTTTATTCTCCCCACCACCGCGCCTGTGGTCTCTGCCACCTCTATACATTGCTCCTCCCCGGCCCGTGTTATGTCCCCGTCCTCCCCGGGCTCTGTATCTTCCCCTTCCTCCCCGGGCTCTTCCACCCCGACCCTCATCAGAGTGGACTCCTCCCCGACCGCGGGTGTATGTAAGGCGTTTGACGAGTTTTTGTAACTGAAACAGTAACATAAAAATTAAGACATTTCCCAAAGCGGAATAACAATCTGACAATTGCAGCGTTTCGCACAATGTATTTTAGTAGGAAGTAAAACATAGAACCACATTCCATATACTTACTGCATTAAGTTGTTCCTGGATCCCTTGTGGGGGTTCCTGTGGGGTTGGGGAGGGGGGCTGCACCCACCCCTTCCGCCACCACCTCCGGCACCACCTCCGGCACCACCTCAGCCACACGACCACCCTCGTTGGCGGGGGGCTGGGCCTCTATATCCATAAGCGCATTTTCTATCTGAAAATGAGACAAAATATGTAAAAAAAATTCATGGTAAAGGATTTTATTTAACTGGATCGAAAATGCACTGAAAACTAAAAAAGTCTTATTTTCTTGTACTACAATTGCGGCGGTGATATGTCACTTTAAATAAAACCGTGGGACAGGATATTTCATAACAGGATATGAATCGATTTCTTACAGAATCAAGAATCGAAATGAGCGATGAAAAGCGATAAAATATCCTGTTCCACGATTTTATTACCGAATAAGGCATATCACCGTCATAATTGCAGTACAAGAAAATAATTACATTTCAGTTTTCAGTGCATTTTTGATCAAGTTAAATAAAATTGTTAATTTAAAATTTTCTTTGGTAATCGTGCATAAAAAATGTGCTCGGCTTTAGTTTTCGAGATATTTGCAAAAAATGTGGTCGGTAGTAGGTTGGGGATAGAATTGTCACGTTGCTAAGGTTAGAATCGGTGAGGAGAACTACAGTAGTGTATGTGCGTCTTAGAGCTGTGCGTGCTCGTAGGCTCGTAGCATAAGTATGTATGGCTAAGTTCAAGTCATACCAAATGCACATACACTATTGCAGTTCGCCTCACCGATTCTAACCTCAGCAACGTGACAGGCGGGTTGCTCGCCGCTAGGCGCCGAAAACAGCTCCTTGTGCAGCGCTGGCCGATAGATGATATCACTTTTGGGAAATTTATGAATTTTGTATCTTAAATTATGCACCTTTTATGCAAAATTACCACATTCTTTAAATATTCTTTTATTAACGAAGTCGGCATTACATTATGCAAATAAATTTTTTATGTGGGCCATTTTCGTCGGGACGACATAACGACGTGCGTTACGAAAAACAACACGTTTCAGTTTCCCACCTAAAGAAGCACATTGCATCGTTTCTTCCGCCGCGAAAACTAGCATCAGGACCGTTCCTGGCGGGGCTGCAGAAAGTGCCCGCGCACGTGGACAACCAAACCCAGGGACGGCCAGAGGCCGTTTATTATGTAGAAAATTTTGACAAAACCCACGAACGGGCCTGACTAGCATATTTCAGTGCTTCGCCACGAAGAATAGCATATTTTGGATGTTACAATGTACGCGCGTTACGCGATTCCGTGACGCTGAGCGGCCCACGTGCCATTGACTGCCACTGTCGACGGGGCACGTGTTGCCAAACTCTTTCGTTTCTGTATTGAAAACGAGAGGTGTTTTACTACTTCCGACGATGGTTTCCGGAGGAAAACTGTCTGTCGCATCGCGTGTAGCGAAGGAACGGCTATTGAATGTTACAAGTCCGAAAAAAGGTTAAATTTTGTCCAACAGTAAGAATCTTACAATAATAGGATAGTAGTTATTTATCGTTCTACGCAACGAAGACAGACGCACTGTTTTTCGTAAACGCGCGTTGTTATGCCGTCCCGACGAAAATGGCCTATTTGAAAAATCTATTTGCAGAATGTAAAGTTAACTTCCTTAAAAATATGCCGATTAAAAAAGGCGCAACTTATTCACGACATCACCTTTGAGAACTCTAGCGGGAGAATCACCCTGTTTAACAGTATACCATTTTAATACTTACATTCTGCATGTTGTTCATTTTTGCTTCCTTGTGCTTCTTGGACTCTTGGATGCTGGGTGAAGAATGGTGGACAATGAAGACAGTGATCAGGCAGGGATACCCGGAATGTCTCTGATGCACACATTGTTACTAGACGTCGATTGGTTCGAAGCCAAAACCTAGCTTGGCGCTGATTGGTGTTTGGCCCAACAGCTAGCTTGGCGCCAATTGGTTTGACGCCCCGGCGTCATCACGCGCAGCGGTGACAATTTTAGGTCTGTTCCGATGCGCGCATGCAGCGCATGAAATTTGTGGCATCGTACGATTCCGTAGAATTTCTCTCACTTGCCACCAGTATGATGCCATTTGCGGTGCATGAGGCGCGCAGGAACTGCAGGAATTTGGAGTTGCAGCAATTTTAGGGACTCGTACGATGCCACCGATTTCATGCGCTGCATGCGAGGAACAGACCCCTTATGTGTCAGGGACTATTCTGTCAAGTGGCAACCCGAGACTGATTTTTCTCAGTCAAGAAAGTCCCTTTGTCGTCGCTGACGAAAAGTCCGTAGGTAAGGGTACATTCAGACGAGCGATGCGGCGTCGTTTCGATTTCGATTCCGGTAGTATAAAAGTTTCTTTCAAAGTTATTTCTTACAGTAAAAATGTTGACAATACATTTAGACACAATTTTGGAATGTGTACAAGTATGTAATGTGGGTAATTTTAGTTACTCTACTTTTTGGCACTTTTATAAATATTTAAATTGAGACAATTGTTTATTGTAGCGTTATAATTTGTAGTACAACATTTTTTTCTGCATACAATTAGTCGATACTGTGAAAATTGGTAGATCGCAATAAATGTTATATTTGCGTCGGCCATTACTATTAGTTTGCGTACCGACCGTTAGTGTCGCATGCTAATATTCTACTCCCAATAGAGAGATTCGTGTAAATCTCTCTCTATCTATATACATATGTACCACTGCGAGATCGCAACGACGCCGCATCGCTCGTGTGCATTGACCCTTAAAGGCGGGAACTCCTAGCTGCCGGTGGGAGAAGTATGTATCTGTTTCTACATAGCACTAGTGGGGTCGCTGCGAAAAGTCGCAGTGACCGGCAGGTAGGAGATCCCGCCTTAAGGCCGATCGCAGCGACCGGCAGCGACCCCACTAGTGACAGATAGTTACAATACGCTACTTAGCAGTCTTAGCACTTGCGTTGACTGGTGGTGCCTCGCAAGATTGATATATTTTCAAATTTGTCAGCAAATTCCACCGATTGGTTCCAACGTAAAAGTTTAGTGTATTTGGTAACTAACCAGCAGGGCAGGCGTGAGGATGCTTGGCACCTTTATGTAAGAAAATTTCCCCAGATTTCTACACCTGATTTCCTATTTAATATGTTTTGTATCTACGGTGTACAAAACAAGAATTAGATATACATTTTGTTCCTGTGAAAGTTGGATTTCTTTATTATTAAGCGTCCAATATAGTATTTTAGCGCCACCTTCGACTAGCGTCCTTATGCCTAGTTACTTTGTAACGCGGACGGCACCACGTGCCGCTGCTGAAATCGAAACAAATGCCCGCGATACTCTCGAGTTCTTTCCAGCCACGTGCCTCGAAAGTCAGTCATTGTTCACAGACCGCGCGGGTGAGATCGTGCGTTGATTTACGGTGTGTGAAGTAATTGTGAATTATATTACTTACCGTTTCGCGATTTCATCGTGGTTATTTGTGAAAATGCCGAGAAAAGCGCTCGTACACTCCGGCGTTATTCTCGACAAGTTACAGGAGTGTGAAAAGTGCCAAGTGTTCGATGAGGATTATAAATTGAAGTGCCGCACGGATAAAGTGTGGGAAGATGTATCTTTAAAAATTTGTGACAAGTTATCAGCAAATACGTTGAATTTCTACGTCAGGAACAATCGGTGGAATTTGCTGATCGATTTAAAGAAACACTTCCAAATTCCAGTGGAAGAGGAAGAAGAAGAAGAAGACGAAGCAATGGTGGATAGCATCGATGTCTCCAACGTAAGTAATATTAGTCACGATTTCGTGCCCCACAATGACACGCATAAAATACATAATACACTGCCGCCAGTTTTTTTTATCTCACATTGTCCGAGGAGCAATGGAAATCTATTGCTCCTGTATCGAAAATTTATAAAGAAAAGGGTACTCGTGGAAAATCTTACACAATACTTAGTCCCGGTTGGACCGATATTATTTGTAAAGCTAGTTTTATAAAAACGAAAATTCCGTGCGCTTATACGTTCAAATATAGCAAAATTTTCGATTCTCCGGAAGCGGAAATATATTTGAAAATATACGGCACTTGTAATGAATGCGGTGCCGAATTTAAAGCTCATTGCTTAAATAAACCGGCTCCTGGCACTGGTATTGTGTTAAGAGTGCATACAGTCGATGCTTCGGGAATACCGCATGAAAAGAAAAGGGCGGTAAAAGGAAAACATAGGGTAGAAATAGGGAAACAGCTTTTAAAAATTAAGCCCAGACAATGGCGAAATGATACCGCAACTGATTTAAGCTACGACGATCCCGAACCACCTTATGTTGCGCGACAATGTACTCTGAGGAAAATAAGAGAAGAAGCCATTGTACGGGAATTAGGCATAAATAAAAATCTTGACCCTATTAATTCATTATGCGAGTTGAATTGTAAGGGACAATACTCAGGGTACATTAAACAGATCGCAAAGGATCCTTTCTATTGTTTTTACTGGTCTCCCATGCAAATGGACCTGTATAAAACATTAATTAAATCGTGCAGGAAAATAGAAATAGACACGACTGGAAAATTAGTAAAAACCATAGAAAAACTAAATGGTGACAAGAAACATATATTCTTGTACCAAATTATTATAAAAGGTGCAAATGGAATACAACCAGTATTTCAAATGCTTTCAGAAAAGCATGATACAAATTTAATTACCTACTGGTTGAGGGAGATCATAAGAGGCGGGGCACCGGTGCCTCCAGAAGTTGATTCAGATTATTCATTGGCGCTTTCGAATGCAACCAGCCTGGCATTCAATGAACGTTGCTTAAAGAATTACATTTCCGATTGCTATCGATGTATTACTGGCGAAATTTTGCAACATCCACTTCGGTGTTTCATCAGAATTGATATTGCCCATTTAATAAAAATTATTTGTAGCAAAGATGTATTTCATAGAAAGCATCCTAAAATTAAAGACTTCTTTGTGCGATGCGCGGGTATAATGTCATCGTGCGATAATGTCGAAGATTTTAGTACACTGCTCAGCTCAATATTTATTGTCGCTTACAGTGAGTACGATGGCAAAGATTCTGATGGAAATGAAGTAATTTGTGAGCAAAAGCGGTCGTATTTATTCGAAAGAATAAAGTCATTCACCTTTACGTGTGAGGAGAATGACACAGAATACGATGATTTAGAAATAATACCTGACAATGAAAATATAGTTGCATTTGTAAATAATATCAGAGATGATGCTCAACAAATTGCAACAAACAGTGTAGAGACAGATAGATATAACGCGTTTTATTGTCCGGAACTAGTTGCATATCTAGTTAAATTGGCAAAACATTTTCCACTCTGGACACAGGTGATGAGCGGATATTTCCCTCTGTCATCGAATGTAGCGACATCCTCTAGATGTGAGGCTTATTTTAAAGATATCAAGCATTCAGATTTGGGCGCAAATTATAAACCACTGCGCGTCGATAAATTTATCATTCACCATATTAAAGCTATTGAAAATATCTCGAAATTGGAACGTGCTGCTATTAAACGCACGAACGAAAAAATTGCACTGCTGCAAACTGAAAGCAAAATCGATTCACGTGATTTTGACGAAAATGCGCAAAACGTTAGCCATACTTATGATTATTTAACGGAACAGGAAAATTAGAAAGGCTTAAATATTGAAGCCAAACGAAATAGATTAAAAGATGTGCGAGTTTCAACTAATAATAGCAATTATATAGACGATGAAAATAAAGAAAATATAAAAACAAACGCGAATACACAAAAAAACAGTACAGTAAATATAATACAAAAGCCCTTAATCGAAAACAAACAGAATACTCCTAGAGGGAAATATTTAACTCCATGCCCAGATATTCACCTCACATACGACAGGCCCTTAAGGAAAAGGAAAAATTAAATATTAAGGAATGGAAATAACTGTAATTTGGTTCATTTTAATGGAGAAAAAATATATATTAAAAATACGTGTGCATTCGTCGCATTGGTTGAAGTATTAACCAGTGCGTATTGCAATTATAGCACATTTAAAAACTGGAGTGATGAAAATTCAGATAGTATATTTTTCATCTTCGTCAAAAAATACGCTATGGAAAATATTAACAACTCCGTGTATGAAGAGCGAGCAGCTATTTTATGTACAATATTTGAGAATCACAATAATATTGTAGATTGTACTACAAATGTCAATACGCTGTTTACAAAACTTGTAACAGACATTTGCAGTGTCGAAGAAATTAGAATCTGCGGCAATTGTCAAGTAAAGTCTAGAAAATTGTTTGTGGTAGATTTAATTAGTACCGTCACAACCGAAGATTTTAAACAAAATTTTGATAATTTTATTGCGCAATTCTTCAGTGTACAAACACGCACCTGTAAAACATGTAAATCAGCAGTGCAATTAAAAAGAGACCCAAAATCATATGTGGTCATAGACACCGAAATCTTTTTGCAACTAAATAAAATAAATGGAATACTTTTAAATAGCATACCCGAAAAATTTCAAATTGAAGATGCACTATACGTTCTAAGTGGCATCGTATGTCATACCTCAGGACATTATACAGCTTATTGCCGTAATACAACAGGAGTATGGACTCTACACAATGACATTAGTCATAAATTGCGAAAAGTTTCAAATCCAAAAACAGTAAAAGTATTTCCGACAACTATGATATTCATAAAAATATAAAAATTATGTTAAAACTGTAATTATTCAATCGGTCCGGCGTCGCACCGCTCTGTAAAGTGCGGTACCACTGGTTCTACCAGTGGTCACAAGTGCCAACAAATGGCACTTGTACTCGCGGATCATACGATCACGCGAGTCAAACGACGCCGACGTAATTTTGCCACGAAAGTGACGAAAGCAATAACAAATAAGACTGGTCCGGCGTTGCACCGCTCTGTAAAGTGCGGTACCACTGGTTCTACCAGTGGTCACAAGTGCCAACAAATGGCACTTGTACTCGCGGATCATACGATCACGCGAGTCAAACGACGCCGACGTAATTTTGCCAAGATAGTGACAAAATTGAAATAATAAATTCAATGCACGCAATTAAGTCGATTCTGAAAGGTAGATAAATCTCTTCTACATCTAGACTAACGAAATCCGTCGTTGGACGAACGATTCCACCGATTAATTAACAAAAATCGAAATTATTCGCGAGTACACTTCTTTTTCGCGATTTTTATAAATAATTCTGTTCTGGAGGGTGGACAAACGAAATCTTGGGGTGGACAAACCTCTTCTATATCTAAGTTAACCAAATCCGTCGTTGGACAAACGATTCCATCGATTAAATATAAAAAAATCGATCTTGTACGCGACCGCTTTGCGAGTACACTTCTTTTTCGCGATTTTTATTAATAATTTGTTTCTGGAGGGTGGACAAACGAAACCTTGGGGTGGACAAACGTCTTCTATATCTAGGTTAACGAAATCCGTCGTTGGACAAACGATTCCACCGATTAATTAACAAAAAATCGAAATTATTCGCGAGTACACTTCTTTTTCCTCGATTTTTATAAATAATTCTGTTCTGGAGGGTGGACAAACGAAATCATGGGGTGGACAAACCTCTTCTATATCTAGACTAACGAGATCCGACGTTGGACAAACGATTCCACCGATTAATTAACAAAAAATCGAAATTATTCGCGAGTACACTTCTTTTTCTTCGATTTTTATAAATAATTCTGTTCTGGAGGGTGGACAAACGAAATCTTGGGGTGGACAAACATCTTCTATATCTAAGTTAACGAAATCCGTCGTTGGACAAACGATTCCACCGATTAATTAACAAAAAATCGAAATTATTCGCGACTACATTTCTTTTTACTCGATTTTTATAAATAATTCTGTTCTGGAGGGTGGACAAACGAAATCTTGGGGTGGGCAAACCTCTTCTATATCTAGACTAACGAGATCCGTCGTTGGACAAACGATTTCGATGTTTAATTAACCAAAAATCGAAATTATTCGCGGGTACACTTCTTTTTTGCGATTTTTATAAATAATTCTGTTCTGGAGGGTGCACAAACGAAATCTTGGGGTGGACAAACCTCTTCTATATCTAGACTAACGAGATCCGTCGTTGCACAAACGATTTGGATGTTTAATTAACCAAAAATCGAAATTATTCGCGGGTACACTTCTTTTTCGCGATTTTTATAAATAATTCTGTTCTGGAGGGTGGACAAACGAAATCTGGGGGTGGACAAACCTCTTCTATATCTAAGTTAACGAAATCTGTCGTTGGACAAACGATTCCACCGATTAATTAACAAAAAATCGTAATTATTCGCGACTACACTTCTTTTTACTCGATTTTTATAAATAATTCTGTTCTGGAGGGTGGACAAACGAAATCTTGGGGTGGACAAACCTCTTCTATATCTAGACTAACGAGATCCGACGTTGGACAAACGATTCCACCGATTAATTAACAAAAAATCGAAATTATTCGCGAGTACACTTTTTTTTCCTCGATTTTTATTAATAATTCTGTTCTGGAGGGTGGACAAACGAAATCATGGGGTGGACAAACGTCTTCTATATCTAGGTTAACGAAATCCGTCGTTGGACAAACGATTCCACCGATTAATTAACAAAAAATCGAAATTATTTGCGACTACACTTCTTTTTACTCGATTTTTATAAATAATTCTGTTCTGGAGGGTGGACAAACGAAATCTTGGGGTGGACAAACCTCTTCTATATCTAGACTAACGAGATCCGTCGTTGGACAAACGATTTCGATGTTTAATTAACCAAAAATCGAAATTATTCGCGGGTACACTTCTTTTTTGCGATTTTTATAAATAATTCTGTTCTGGAGGGTGCACAAACGAAATCTTGGGGTGGACAAACCTCTTCTATATCTAGACTAACGAGATCCGTCGTTGCACAAACGATTTCGATGTTTAATTAACCAAAAATCGAAATTATTCGCGGGTACACTTCTTTTTCGCGATTTTTATAAATAATTCTGTTCCGGAGGGTGGACAAACGAAATCTGGGGGTGGACAAACCTCTTCTATATCTAAGTTAACGAAATCTGTCGTTGGACAAACGATTCCACCGATTAATTAACAAAAAATCGTAATTATTCGCGACTACACTTCTTTTTACTCGATTTTTATAAATAATTCTGTTCTGGAGGGTGGACAAACGAAATCTTGGGGTGGACAAACCTCTTCTATATCTAGACTAACGAGATCCGACGTTGGACAAACGATTCCACCGATTAATTAACAAAAAATCGAAATTATTCGCGAGTACACTTTTTTTTCCTCGATTTTTATTAATAATTCTGTTCTGGAGGGTGGACAAACGAAATCATGGGGTGGACAAACGTCTTCTATATCTAGGTTAACGAAATCCGTCGTTGGACAAACGATTCCACCGATTAATTAACAAAAAATCGAAATTATTTGCGACTACACTTCTTTTTACTCGATTTTTATAAATAATTCTGTTCTGGAGGGTGGACAAACGAAATCTTGGGGTGGACAAACCTCTTCTATATCTAGACTAACGAGATCCGTCGTTGGACAAACGATTTCGATGTTTAATTAACCAAAAATCGAAATTATTCGCGGGTACACTTCTTTTTCGCGATTTTTATAAATAATTCTGTTCTGGAGGGTGGACAAACGAAATCATGGGGTGGACAAACGTCTTCTATATCTAGGTTAACGAAATCCGTCATTGGACAAACGATTTCGATGTTTAATTAACCAAAAATCGAAATTATTCGCGGGTACACTTCTTTTTCGCGATTTTTATAAATAATTCTGTTCTGGAGGGTGGACAAACGAAATCTGGGGGTGGACAAACGTCTTCTATATCTAAGTTAACGAAATCCGTCGTTGGACAAACCATTCCACCGATTAATTAACAAAAAATCGAAATTATTCGCGACTACACTTCTTTTTACTCGATTTTTATAAATAATTCTGTTCTGGAGGGTGGACAAACGAAATCTTGGGGTGGACAAACCTCTTCTATATCTAGACTAACGAGATCCGTCGTTGGACAAACGATTTCGATGTTTAATTAACCAAAAATCGAAATTATTCGCGGGTACACTTCTTTTTTGCGATTTTTATAAATAATTCTGTTCTGGAGGGTGCACGAACGAAATCTTGGGGTGGACAAACCTCTTCTATATCTAGACTAACGAGATCCGTCGTTGCACAAACGATTTCGATGTTTAATTAACCAAAAATCGAAATTATTCGCGGGTACACTTCTTTTTCGCGATTTTTATAAATAATTCTGTTCTGGAGGGTGGACAAACGAAATCTGGGGGTGGACAAACCTCTTCTATATCTAAGTTAACGAAATCTGTCGTTGGACAAACGATTCCACCGATTAATTAACAAAAAATCGTAATTATTCGCGACTACACTT
Source organism: Andrena bicolor (assembly GCA_960531205.1). NCBI lineage: Eukaryota > Metazoa > Arthropoda > Insecta > Hymenoptera > Andrenidae > Andrena > Andrena bicolor. The sequence goes on from OY482668.1 coordinate 29,970,274, forward strand.
CTTTTTACTCGATTTTTATAAAGAATTCTGTTCTGGAGGGTGGACAAACGAAATCTTGGGGTGGACAAACCTCTTCTATATCTAGACTAACGAGATCCGACGTTGGACAAACGATTCCACCGATTAATTAACAAAAAATCGAAATTATTCGCGAGTACACTTCTTTTTCCTCGATTTTTATTAATAATTCTGTTCTGGAGGGTGGACAAACGAAATCATGGGGTGGACAAACGTCTTCTATATCTAGGTTAACGAAATCCGTCGTTGGACAAACGATTCCACCGATTAATTAACAAAAAATCGAAATTATTTGCGACTACACTTCTTTTTACTCGATTTTTATAAATAATTCTGTTCTGGAGGGTGGACAAACGAAATCTTGGGGTGGACAAACCTCTTCTATATCTATACTAACGAGATCCGTCGGTGGACAAACGATTTCGATGTTTAATTAACCAAAAGTCGAAATTATTCGCGGGTACACTTCTTTTTCGCGATTTTTATAAATAATTGTGTTCTGGAGGGTGGACAAACGAAATCTGGGGGTGGACAAACCTCTTCTATATCTAAGTTAACGAAATCTGTCGTTGGACAAACGATTCCACCGATTAATTAACAAAAAATCGTAATTATTCGCGACTACACTTCTTTTTACTCGATTTTTATTAATAATTCTGTTCTGGAGGGTGGACAAACGAAATCATGGGGTGGACAAACGTCTTCTATATCTAGGTTAACGAAATCCGTCGTTGGACAAACGATTCCACCGATTAATTAACAAAAAATCGAAATTATTTGCGACTACACTTCTTTTTACTCGATTTTTATAAATAATTCTGTTCTGGAGGGTGGACAAACGAAATCTTGGGGTGGACAAACCTCTTCTATATCTAGACTAACGAGATCCGTCGTTGGACAAACGATTTCGATGTTTAATTAACCAAAAATCGAAATTAATCGCGAGTACACTTCTTTTTCGCGATTTTTATAAATAATTCTGTTCTGGAGGGTGCACAAACGAAATCTTGGGGTGGACAAACCTCTTCTATATCTAGACTAACGAGACCCGTCGTTGCACAAACGATTTCGATGTTTAATTAACCAAAAATCGAAATTATTCGCGGGTACACTTCTTTATCGCGATTTTTATTAATAATTCGTTTCTGGAGGGTAGACAAACAAAAATTTTCGTTTGTCCACCCTTCAAAAAAAAGTTATGAACTGTGACGTCCCACGATTTTTCGCGCGTTTCCTATCCCAAATTCCATTAGTAAACCTCAAATTCACTCTATCAAACTCAACTCCTACCCCATCTCCTCAATAGCCGATCACCTTGATGTTGCACCTTAGCGGTCAACAACACAAGATGATGAATACAAACCTCCACCTCGCTGATGTACCTTAGCGGTCCCCATCACGAGATGATCGTTTCAAAACCCTCTTCGCCTATTCGTCCTACAAGGCACGAATCAGTCCCTCTAAACCGAATTCAAACAAGTCCATCGTTACAAAATCCCTCTTAAATCGAGACCAAGTCTCAACCCCCTCTTTACGACTCAAAAAGGTCCAAGCTACCCTAAACCCTTTCCTATTAAACACCCCAAAATCCATTCGATGAGTTCAGTATCTCCTTTCGCAGTCATAAAAACCCCAGAAAGCTAATTGCGACGCATATTTGGCGTACATGACAAAATATGTCTATTAATAGCCATATTGTTTACAAAAACCCCAAAACTCCTAGTACGTCTTATTCCGAAATGGGTCAAGGTCTTTACCGCGCGTACCCCCGCACTACTCCTGTAAGAATACATAAATACGAGATCCTGAGAGGCCTCGTCCTCTTTCTTCGCTTTTCTGTCCTTGCGACAAGTGTAATTAGCTGCGTTAAACTCTCTTTCTTCGCTTTTCGGTCCTTACGACAAGTTAACTAGCTGCGTTAAACTTTCTTTCAGTGACAAGTGTAATTAGCCGCGTTAAACATTTTCAAATCAGTGTTCGACGACAACTATTGTAAGTAATTATTATTACTATCATTAAGGAATATCACCCTCATTATATTCTCCGCTTAAATAAAGCTTATCGCTTTCTATATTATATTATTCTCATGTTATCTTATATTAATAACGTTTATCACATTCTAAAGCTTATTGCTATTCATTTATTACTTTCATATTACAGGCATTTCTATTACTTTGTATTATCACTTTAATGCTTATTTTGTTGTATGTATTTGCCTTATAATCGCTTATTATCTTATATCGTTTTCTTGCATTAACGCTTACTGCATTTCTTATTATAAACTTATTTGCCTTATAACCGCTTATTATCTATAATATTAACGCTTACTGCATTTCATATTATAAACTTACTAAAGCTTATTGCGCTTATTCACACTCACCAGTACCTTTGTATAATTTCAAATGGTTATGAACTTCATATTCATACTTTCATATTGTGCTTTATAAAAATGTGCTAACAAAGCTAATAAACCGCTTTGTTTTCTACCAAGTCTCGAATTATTGTGTGTATCCTCCAGTCATAAACAGTACGAACGAAACCAAGCTGCCGCAACAGCTGATTCGCGCTCGTGAACGTGAGAACGGTTCTAGTGTTTACAAACATATGATCGCATGAGCCGTGCAACCCACGAAAACATAAGCGTGGTTTCTTTTGCACGAATGCAAGCGTAAATCCTATTAAACAAACCAAAACTAAATACGAAGTGCTATAACGGGTGCTCTTCAAGTGTATATTTACCTTCCCTGGTCGATTAGAGTGACGGATTAAATATTCGCGCCTGATCGCCTCCAGAAAACCAAAGAGTGACGGATTTAATATTCGCGCCTGAGTCCCTCAAAATCCTCAGAGTGACGGATTCAATATTCGCGCCTGGTCTTCCCTCTCAAACCCTCAGTGTGACGGATTTAATATTCGCGCCTGAGTCCCTCAAAACCCTCAGCGTGGCGGATTTAATATTCGCGCCTAAATTCCTCTCAAACCCCTCAGAGTGACGGATTTAATATTCGCGCCTGAGTCCCTCAAAACCTCAGAGTGCTGGATTCTAGATTCGCGCCTGTCTTTTCCTTCCCCATTGTCAACGTTCCCAAAGACCTCGCCCGGGACGTGACAGAACAAATTAAGAAAATTTGTCATCAGCACCCTCCATGAACACTTTTCAACTTTTTGAAAGAGGGATTAGAGATCCCGGCGTAGAACGTGTATTGAAGTTACACGTGTACACGCGTACACGTGTCGTAAAAATATCCGTGTTCAAATCCGTGTACTTCTTAATACACGGATACACGGGTATTGAAATACACGTGTACACGTGTATCGAAATTCACGGATCGTAGTGTAACGTTCGGTTGTCCGGGGACGACTGAATGCCGACAGGTTCTCGAGCGGAGAGCGGCGTCCGCCGAGAATAGGATAGGTGGGGGTTCGTTCTTAGAGTAAAGGAGTAAAATCCAACTTAAAACTTAACTATGGCTTTATTAAACAACACTTATTTCTAATAACAACAATACTGCTTACAACTACGATTATATATTTTGTGTTTTTGTGTTTTTTTTATGTTTTTATATGTATGCTAATTAATTCTAATACGCTGCAAAAACTGGATGTATGTGCTACTGCCGTAAGTTCGGCCGCTGCCGTTTCCGGAGCGGTTCCCGAAACTTGTGACAGAGTTTTATGTTCTACGATTCTGCTGTGAGAGCGGCCGCTGCCGTTTCCGGAGCGGTTCCCGATACTCGTGGCAGAATTCTTACTCTACTGTTCTATAGACTTCGCCTTCACTAACGGCTAAGCTGCTGCCTACTAGTAGGAGCAACGCTTGAAACCTTCGTGAAGACAAAGTTCTCAACCTTTAAATGAAAGATCCAAAAAGGAGCACCCAGTACCTTTGTACACTGAGAACCAGTCGCTGCCGTCTCCGGAGCGTGCTGAAATTCTACTGGATAGTACGTAAGCTGCCTCTAGGAACTAGCATTCATCGGTCGCAAGAACGTATCTCTATTCGAATGAGCGCGCCGAGTGCTGCGTGTGCCTCCTTATATACCAGAGAATTGGCGGGTTGGCGCATGCGCAGTGTGTCGGTTTTCGTTATTTTACAGTTTTCTCGCTTATTATATAATATTTTGTTTTGCGCTTTGGTCAGTATTTATAATTAATTATTCTTGACATTTCTATAACATTTGATTTTCTAATCCATGCTTGGTTTGAAATTAACATATAAAAGTATGTATAACGCTTTTGCGCGGTGACATAGGTGGGCTGTATGATAATGTAGTACAGTTCTACTTTACCGACGGTCGGTATTTAATGGTTCGAGTCCCTGTGGGACGTTACAGTAGTATCCGTGTACCCGTGTACCCGTGTACCCGTGTACTGAAATTCACGGGTACACGTGTATCGAAATATACGGTTTCACGTGTATTAAAATATCCATATTTAATTTTTTAACTAAATATCCGAATGTTTAGATTTTACGCAAATAGTTTGTGATAGGTAGGTACAAACATAATTTAGTGTAATTCCGGGAGACGCATTCGGGCTGGAGACTTGGTCGAAACAGTTGATTTCTAGAGAATTAATTGTTCTGAACCTTAACACATTTTTACATATACACAGAAGTAGAATCTGAATATAGCAACTCGACCAACTCTCCAGTTCGACTGCGTCTCCCGGAATTACCCTACTAGGTTGCAGATGAAAATAAAAAACATCATGATTTTGTTTAATAAAGTTTAATCTATTAATTTTTTGTTCTGGTGTAAGAATACTAACGTGTTAACATTCTCTGGGAGTAAACGGTTTCTTTTTTTTGTTACAATGCTTCCAGCACACGAAAAACATCTTTCCGACATTGCCGAGGTTGCTGGAATGGTTAAATATTTTTTGGCAACATGGGAAATCACCGGGTATTTATTTGCCCTAGCCTTCCACCAGTCAAATGGATCTAAGTCGAAGCGTAATTGTGGCTCGGCCATATACGTTTCAAATTGAATGTTAACATCGTTGTTGTCGGTAACTTCATCATATAAAAACTGAAGAGCACTTTTCCCGCGTGACTTTTTTTTGTTAACATTAGGGACAGGTGCCTCTTGAAGTAAACGTAGTACTTCTGTACGAATCAGTTGTCTCACATTGATTGATTCATGCTCCAGATTTTTATATCTCGGATCAAAAAAGCAGGATACATGACTTTGTGAAAGAGTATCACCTTCGTTCCAGTCGAGTTTAAAACCTTTTGTTATATTCGAAAACAACGTCTCCTTTAATTGATACAAAACCGTGTCATCATCACCCCTTAAAATAATATGTTTCTCGATCACTTTTTTTGTGAGTGGTCTCACCATTGAGATAGGAGAATGGCTGTCTCCACAAAAAAGTGTGGTTATAAGTTGCAACGGTTTTAAAATATTTAACAGAGATTCTATCGTTCTCCATTGTCTCTCAGTAATTTCTAGTGATTCTGCTACGGTGGCAGAAGTAATGGCTCTGTCTGCGATGACGTTTGATACTGGGAGCTTGTTTTTATGTAATCTATTCAACCTGAAGTAGGTTGAGTTCCACCGCGTCGAACAACTTTGTAATAATGTCGTTTTGGGGACAGACAGCTGCTCTTGCATTCGCTTCAGTGCCTGGGTTGCAACACTGGAATGCTTAAAATGTCGAACTATTTTACTACAATACTGTAAAATTTGTTGTAAATTTTCTTCTTTTAACGCTTTATTTACAGCTAAATGCAGGGTATGTGCGGCACACCCCATGCTGGAGATATTTGTGTGGTCTGATGCTCCCGACAAAAATGAAATAGCATTCAGCATATTTTGGGCATTGTCTGTAACAATCGCCACTACTTTGTTACGAATTTCCCAGTCTGCGAGAGTTTTCTCTAATTCGTCGGCGAGGTTTTGACCGGTATGGCGTTCTTCCATCTCGTATGTACTTAATACAAAACTATCTGTGGTCCAATTAGCATTAATAATGTGTGCGGTTATTGTGATGTACGATTCTTGCGCTACCGATAGCCAACAATCAGACGTACACGCTACGCTTTCAGCAGCTTTTAACTTGTCTTTTATTTTTTCTACGACCGTACCTTTGAGACCCATTAGTCTTTTCTTCATAGCTTCTTCCTTACATGTTTTGTAATTGGGCTGCACTACGGTCATAAATTGCTGGAAACCGTCGGACGAACAAAATGAAATAGGTAATTGGTTTCTCGCAATTAATTTTGCTGCAGCCTGATGTATTTTTTCCGTTTTTGCAGAATCGCATAAACGTTTGTTCGCAGTCGGCCGTTTTAAATTCGAAGTCCTTCGGCGTTTTTTTGGCCGCTGTTCGGGAACTGTATTTTGTTCCACATTTTCGAGTTCCATATTTGTCATCGTTTCACGTTCTATAGGAATTAATATTTATTATTACTAATCATTTTACCTTTTATAAAGTATAAAGTACGGTTTGTTCATATACACGTTATTATTGTTCTAACTATTGAAAAAGCGAAAGAATGGTTGATATGAAAGTTGCTTGATTTGATAGGAGAAACTTAATAGAATATTCAGATTTGCGTTTAAGCTATTATTTACAGCGATTTCAATATCAAAGTAATTTTTATAAATCGAACTATATATTTTTATTATCACCACTTTATCATACATTTCAAAACGCGTTCAACGATGTCTACGGAGCGTATCTTTTAACAATAATATACCGGATATCTTTATGAATGTTGGTGGCCAATTTCTAATCCGGTTAGTGTCTTTTACTCATGACGTGTGATCTACGAAACGAGAAACAATGGAATTGAACCACATCGATTTGCTATTATTTATCGGCGTGGTATTGTCCAGTATTCAGGGGAGACACTCTGGTAAAAATCAACTAGGTTAAACCAGCCAGTGAATGCCCGAATTCTTGAATTTATAGACCTTTGAGATTACTACTTGAATATATTTATGTATAAAAACAAAACAACTGTTGAAATTGCATTTCAATTTATTTTTCTTGAAATTTCTATAAAAATAATGACGTAATTATTAACGTAATTTAAAAAAACGATTATAAAATGCAAAATGTGTAGAAGCCCAGTAAATGGCAGCATACTTTTAATAAGAATTGTACTTATTAATGTTTGCTTAATACGCGTAACTAAAAATATGGGATATTATTATTATTATTATTATTATTATTATTAATATCAATCAACGGGAAAAACCCTTTAGAAAGTGTAATATTAAGTGTAACTACACTCTATTTATAAATATATAATATTTTTAAATTTATAATTGACATTTCTTTGCCTAATCGCCATTCACTGGTATGCGGTCAATTACTGGTTGGTTTACCCTAGCAGTTATTTTTATATAAAATTTTGAGAATATGTATTTTAATATTATTTTTTACGCTGAACTGAATATGGTAAAGATTAAGACGGTAGTGGACTATTGGATACGTGAAATCGGTAGTTTTTTTGACGCTACGTTACTTGGATACCAAATAATCGTTACAATCGTGCTTTTCACAATCTATTTTGGCCACGTTTTCGAGTGGTTACCTAAAAAAAATTGTCCGAATGTATAAAATTGTCTAAGTTATTAATCGTTGAAAATAGCTCTGTACGGCGCGCCGCTGCAGGTAGTGTACATCAATTCAGGTGAGGCAATTATCTGAGAGCAAAATACTTTGGCGTGACAGTGAAAAAACACAAATGGCAGATACAAAGAGAGCGTTGAAAAATAATATAAGATACTGTAACAGTTATCCGAAACATAAAAAGGAAAAGAGATTCTTAATCTATATGAATGTGGCTAATGGTGGTAGTAGATGCATTAAGAAAAATAAAAAAATCTTAAAAATGCAGCCATTTGAAGAAAGCGAAGCGTCCTGATTTGAGTCTGAAATAGGTTATGCCCCAAAATCGACAAAACTTCTTTAAATAAAAAAGGAACGGTAACAGATACGGCAATAAATCTGCTACCACCGATAGCCACATTCATATATGTAGATTAAGAATCTTTTTTCCTTTTTGTGTTTTGGATAAACCTTACAGTCATTTTCAGCAACGCCAGGACCACCCGATTATTTTTCCACGATCTTTTTGTATCTGCCATGTTTTTTTCACAGTCACACAAAAATTCAGAACACTAGTTCAAGATACAATAAAACAGCCTGCTAAACCTCAAATTAATTTGTCGAACCGTTTTTGTGGAAAAATTTACAAAGAATTACATATTTTTCGGCTCAACAAGGCGCAATCCCCCCTAAAAGCGGACTGTCCGGTCGAAACGCTCGAAAAATAGATGATCTTTTTGATTCTTTTCCCCAAAAAGTATACCACTTGCAGTAAAAAAACTTTATGGTCTTTCGTTATTCGTTCTTCAAGAATATAAAAACTTTTTTCTCATTTTCCCATAATGGTTCTAATTTTACGTGGCGGTCAGTGGAACTCGACGTAGGATTGTCAGAAATCAAAAAACCAAAGATATCCTTAGGTATTGGTTATTTCAATCGCTATCGCATCAGTCTTTGCTAAGGCAAATAAAGCGAAATGGCGATGTTTGGTACACGTTTGAACGCTAACCTGCGAAAAAGGAGGTAATTCTGCGCCTAAAAATGTTAACAACGAAGAACTATGACCTCTAAAATTGATGGTGAAAGGCTGATGCGATAATGAATTCGATGACAAAGAAAATGCCACCAAGTCTTTTGGAATCGGTTAATAATTTCTTTTGTTATGCTGTCTACCGTTCGGAAACACCATGATTCGAGATAAGCGCGTTTAAAATTTTGCTTGTATATTCATGTCTATTTTATAGTTATATGCGACTAAACTAAACGCGCCACAACTCAAAACAATTGAACTCTTCTCTACGCTTGTCACTTGGACTCTGACAACTCTTCGCGCTGGAGGTATACAATTCTAAAATGCCTATAACTTCGGGAATTTTACGAATTTCAAAAAATCCTTTTAAACACGTATTCTTAAAAGGATGAGCATTCAAAAAATGAAATAAAAAAATCGATTTTTAGACATGAAGGCCCACCCCCCCCCCTTAAGCCCCTTATGCCAGGGGAGGCGAACCTTTTTATCTGCGGCCACTTTTTATTAGGGGAGAAATTAGTAGAAAATATGATTGTACGAAAATAGTACGAAAATTAAAATAATAGCGTGAATATTAGGGTGGATCTTAGCTACTCTTGGTGAAAATTTTGTTGCAAGTTTTTTTTCACGCCGCCCCCCCCCCCCCAAATTGTTACACTGGGTAAGAAAATAATTCCCGTAAAAAATTAGGTTGATCGGATAAGAGAAAGACGCGCCTCATTCGCATTAAAGTTGCAATAAATGTTAAATTTTGTATGAAGAAAAAATCGTGCGCATTTTACAAAAACTCATGTTTTTCAAAAACTGAGGGCGATAGAGAAATTCCGTTTATGGATTCGTGTTTGAGACGAAAATCTCTACTAGGATCTCGCAGTGCATATTGCATATTGCAAATTTTGCACAAATTATTTTTTTTATCAAATGGAACCACATTGGGGGGCGGCGTGCAAAAAATTTGATAGTCGAAAAAGAAGGTCTACCCTAGTGTATACAAACAAAACGGACATACTGCACTATGATGGTAAATGTTGATACTTACCGTTGACATTCGATGATGGACTTTCTGCTTCAATATTATTGCTGGTAGGCTTCAAATCGTGAATGGACGTCAAATGCCTAGGAATGGAGCCAGTTGTTCCACCCGCACACGAAAATTCGTTATTTTCTTCTTCGTCGCACAGATTACAGGTGGCTTTATCGCCATCACGGCTTGCAAATCTCCATACCCAACTTTTGCGTTTCGACATTTCAAAAGCGTATAACAGTGGTGTAACACTAGGTGGTTCAAGAACTCTCTAACTCGCTGCTACAAAACGCGGTTCTTATATATTAGTTTCCTGGATGACGTATCTGTTTGAAGGTGGAGTTTCTTGCGACTGTCTTTAATATAATTGGTCACGAAAAAGCTCCTCCCTCACAAATCGTAGGCGGAAAGGTGGGAAAAAAGTCCCACGGGACTACCGGTATTTCCCAGGCGTGGGTCTCCAATTTAACAATCTGTATGATGCCCTAAACGGATCGTTCGCGGGCCGCGGTTTATTACAGGTTTATGACTTTCGACGTTTTCCAACCCCGCAGACCTGCACAGCGAGCCTTTTTCAGCGCCTAGCGGCAAGCAACCAGCCGTACACCGTTACTAAGGGTAGAATCGGTGAGGCGAACTGCAGTAGTGTAGGTGCTCGACGAGTCCGCATAGAGCCCTCGTCGAGCACCTACACTACTGCAGTTTGCCTCACCGATTCTACCCTTAGTAACGGTGTACGGCTGGTTGCTTGCCGCTAGGCGCTGAAAAAGGCTCGCTGTGCAGGCCTGAGTCTTACGCGCTATAAAGTAATTGTGTTTCGTGTCTATACTGTACATAAATTCTATTTCATTATTACTAGATGTAAGACGTTTACATAAGCTACTTTTACTAATGGTGTCGCCATCTAACATGTTAAGAAGCGTTCATTGCTTCTCTCTCCCCACTCTAACAATCATCTACGTTTCCGCGACCGCGGAATCCTCGCGCCCGTCTGCGAGTCAGTCGGTTCCAAAGTCTCGGTGATGATACTCGTCAATTACAAAATCTCGTCGACGATACTCGTCGGTCATATACTCATATTCGCAATACTTGTGAATATTCTAGATCTTTACAATAAGAGAGAGAATCAGTGAACGCGTGTTAATATCTAAAGAACAATACAAACTAGATATTATTAAACTATCTTAATTCTACTAAATCTACTTATTCTACTATTAAACTAAATTTAAAGTTTAAAAACTCTCCTTTGTGTCATCGAAGATTGGGGTCGATGAGACAAACGTATCTGTTACAAAAATACTTATGTTCTTAAAATCTAACTAAACAAATTGAAAACATCTGGCAAATAACTTGCAGGATTAGAGGAAGGTTTTTCGGCTTAATTTCCAATTGCAGCAAGTTAATTTCTTTATGTTCGGTAGGCAATAAACTGCGTTCCGCTATAGTTGAATAGGTTTCAGACTTACATGTATGAGCTGTTCGAAGCTACTGCGGGACCTTTGATTTGTACGCTTTTCAAGTGTCAACATTCTTGCATACAGGAGACTGTTTTGTTTTTAAGCAGCCTCTAGAAGGTCAATGTTTTTGTGCAATATAATAATGCACAATATTTATGTGCATTAATATTGAATATTGCACAATATATGGACCGTCTAGTGGCCGCTTACGGTCAATTTCACACAGTGAGCGGACTACCCCTTTTCCACCAATATAGTAATGGAAAAGTATTATCCACTATCAATACGTACGCCTCGTGGAGAGACACAGAAAGAAAAGGGGTAGTCCACTCACTGCGCGATATTCATCGTAAGCGGCCCCTAGACGGTCCATATATTGTGCAATATTCAATATTAATGCACATAAATATTGTGCATTATATTGCACAAAAACATTGACCGTCTAGAGGATGCTTAAAAACAAAACAGTCTCCAGTATGCAAGAATGTTGACACTTGAAAAGCGTACAAATCAAAGGTCCCGCACTAGTTTCGAACAGCTCATACATGTAAGTCTGAAACCTATTCAACTATAGCGGAACGCAGTTTATTGCCTACCGAACATAAAGAAATTAACTTGCTGCAATTGGAAATTAAGCCGAAAAACCTTCCTCTAACCCTGCAAGTTATTTGCCAGATGTTTTCAATTGCTTTATAGCGCGTAGGAAAAAGTCGACAGTCATAAACCTGCAATAAACCGCGGCCCGCTAACGATCCGTTTAGGACAACATGCAAATGGTAAGATTGGGAACTCACGCCTGGGAAATACCAAAAGTCCCGTTGGATTTTTCTATGCATATTTTTCCCACCTTTCCGCCTACGATTTGTGGGGGAGGAGCTTTTTCGTGACCAATTATATTAAAGACTGTCGCATAAAATTCCACCTTCAAACCTCCACTTGACCGTAGTGCAGCCCAATTACAAAACATGTAAGGAAGAAGCTATGAAGAAAAGACTAATGGGTCTCAAAGGTACGGTCGTAGAAAAAATAAAAGAAAAGTTAAAAGCTGCTGAAAGCGTAGCGTGTACGTCTGATTGTTGGCTATCGGTAGCGCAAGAATCGTACATAACAATAACTGCACACATTATTAATTCTAATTGGACCACGGATATTTTTGTATGAAGCACATACGAAATGGAAGAACGTCATACCGATCAAAACCTCGCCGACGAACTAGAAAAAAACTCTCCCAGACTGGGAAATTCGTGACAAAGTAGTGGCGATTGTTACAGACAATGCCCAAAATATGCTGAATGCTATTTCATTTCTGTCAGGAGCATCAGACCACACAAATATCTCCAGCATGGGGTGTGCCGCACATACCCTGCAATTAGCTGTAAATAAAGCGTTAAAAGAAGAAAATGTACAACAGATTATCCAGTATTGCAGTAAAATAGTTCGACACTTTAAGCATTCCAGTGTTGCAACCCAGGCACTGAAGCGAATGCAAGAGCAGCTGTCTGTCCCAAAAACGACATTATTACAAAGTTGTTCTACGCGGTGGAACTCAACCTACTTCATGTTGAATAGATTACATAAAAACAAGCTCCCAGTATCAAACGTCATCGCAGACAGAGCCATTACTTCTGCCACCGTAGCAGAATCTCTAGAAATTACTGAGAGACAATGGAGAATGATAGAATCTCTGTTGAATATTTTAAAACCGCTGCAACTGATAACAACACTTTTTGTGGAGACAACCATTCTCCTATCTCAATGGTGAGACCACTAACAAAAAAAGTGATCGAGAAGCATCTTATTTTAAGGGGTGATACTCTTTCACTAAGTCATGTATCCTGCTTCTTTGATGCGCGATATAAAAATTTGGAGCATGAATCAATCCACGTGAGACAACTGATTCGTACAGAAGTACAACGTTTACTTCAACAGGCACCTGTCCATACTGTTAGCAAAAAAAAGTCACGCGGGAAAAGTGCTCTTCAGTTTTTATATGATGAAGTTACCGACAATAACGATATTAATATTGATATTAATATTCAATTTGAAACTGGAGGGAGGGCGTTGTGGTTCCGGTGCTGAAGAAGGGGGCAGGGGAGAAACCAGAGGACTATAGGGGAATAACTCTAACGCAGACTGCATACAAGGTCTATGCATCTGTTTTGGCGGAAAGGTTAAGAGTGGAGGTAGAGGGGAGGGGAATGCTGCCCCCGAGTCAAACGGGGTTTAGGAGGGGGGTGGGGTGTGTCGATAACATTTATGTCTTGAATTATCTAGTGAATAGGCAAGTGGTGAGGAAAGGGAAGAAGATGGTGGTTTTATTTGTAGATTTGAAGGCCGCGTTTGACTCGGTGGACAGGGGAATTTTGATGAAAGCGTTGAGGGGGAGGGGTGTAAGGGAAGGGCTGGTGGTGAGATGCGGGGAGGTTCTACAGGAGACAGTATGTAAGGTAAGGGACTTTATTCTTTCGAATAAATACGACCGCTTTTGCTCACAAATTACTTCATTTCCATCAGAATCTTTGCCATCGTACTCACTGTAAGCGACAATAAATATTGAGCTGAGCAGTGTACTAAAATCTTCGACATTATCGCACGATGACATTATACCCGCGCATCGCACAAAGAAGTCTTTAATTTTAGGATGCTTTCTATGAAATACATCTTTGCTACAAATAATTTTTATTAAATGGGCAATATCAATTCTGATGAAACACCGAAGTGGATGTTGCAAAATTTCGCTACTAATACATCGATAGCAATCGGAAATGTAATTCTTTAAGCAACGTTCATTGAATGCCAGGCTGGTTGCATTCAAAAGCGCCAATGAATAATCTGAATCAACTTCTGGAGGCACCGGTGCCCCGTCTCTTATAATCTCCCTCAACCAGTAGGTAATTAAATTTGTATCATGCTTTTCTGAAAGCATTTGAAATACTGGTTGTATTCCATTTGCACCTTTTATAATAATTTGGTACAAGAATATATGTTTCTTGTCACCATTTAGTTTTTCTATAGTTTTTACTAATTTTCCAGTCGCGTCTATTTCTATTTTCCTGCACGATTTAATTAATGTTTTATACAGGTCCATTTGCATGGGAGACCAGTAAAGACAATAGAAAGGATCCTTTGCGATCTGTTTAATGTACCCTGAGTATTGTCCCTTACAATTCAACTCGCATAATGAATTAATAGGGTCAAGATTTTTATATATTCCTAATTCCCGTAGAATGGCTTCTTCTCTTATTTTCCTCAGACTACATTGTCGCGCAACATAAGGTGGTTCGGGATCGTCGTAGCTTATACCTCACAAAATTACCTTTTTTAAAAAAAGGTACAAAAAAGTGCGCCAAGTATATAATCCCATCAAAAAGAATCCCTTTTAAAAACACTGTCGTAAATTAATAGCTTTACAAAACTAATGATATACACCAATTGCGCCAATTATCGCAATGACTATTTATACAAACAAAAAAATGTATCAAATAATAGTAAACAGATATATTTTTATACAAATAAATATTTTAATACGAATAAATATTTTATTCAAAATACTTGGCGCTGCTCTCGGAATTGGTGTTGCTAAACTGAATAAATATGTCTGAATCAATAAGTCAGGTCTTGTTTTATTTATTAACCAAGACAATTAACATTTTTTCAGAGAGCAGCGCCAAGTATTTTGAATAAAATATTTATTCGTATTAAAATATTTATTTGTATAAAAATATATCTGTTTACTATTATTTGATACATTTTTTTGTTTGTATAAATAGTCATTGCGATAATTGGCGCAATTGGTGTATATCATTAGTTTTGTAAAGCTATTAATTTACGACAGTGTTTTTAAAAGGGATTCTTTTTGATGGGATTATATACTTGGCGCACTTTTTTGTACCTTTTTTTAAAAAAGGTAATTTTGTGAGGATTTCACACATTTTGTAGTGTTTATTGATGACTGGATAATTTTTTCACCCCGTCGGGGTTATTTTTTTTAATTAACAATATATTATATTGTCATCCAAACTACGCACACCTGCAAAGCTACAAGACAATTGGATTGGTGGAATTGCTTTAAATTTGAGTTTTCAAATATGAAGCAAACATACAAGAAGCACACAGAGGATCGAAGGTGAATAAAAGTTTAATTAAAGTTTAATTAATATTATACTATATTACAATAAATTTTTTTTCTGACGTAGATCACACTGCATCATTTTGTGCTTCAGTTATCTGTAAATATATAAAATCCACATTATAGTTACAATATAACTTAGAAGTGTTAGACGAAGGGTGGACTTTCCTATAGTACGTGTAGAGACTGCATAATGTGTCCGAATGAGGTGAGAGCGTATGGCAGAAAGTCTTGTTGAAGGAAATTTAAATGCTAATGGTAATTTATCAAAAATGAATGAAGAGCTCCAATATATTTAACGCACAATTTATTGGTGTTGGAATAAAATTAATTTAATATGTTCATTAGTGAATTTAAATATTGGTAATGTGAAACTAATAAATTAATGATTAGCGTGGGAACTACTGTAGATTTTAATAAACTATTACGAATATCTTTCATAAAAGATTAGGAAGTATCGAGGGAGATGCATTTTCAGCGTACTTTTTTCACTAATGTAACTTACTTTACACTGCAAGCACTACGCCATAATTTTCTTAATTCTTAATGCTACTGTTACGTTCGGAACGTAAAATTTTTCTTTTTGGTCAGGGTATGGTTCAACAACGCCTAGCGTTATGGGAAATCCCTCGTTGATCATACTCCTGCCCATTAATTAATATTATTTTTGATAGAACAAAATCCCTTTCTTGGAACGTCGTCGTTTCGACGTATTGCCGTCCCGCGATACAGATAAGGCGGTGCCGACGCAGCGGCGATCTCACCAGAGAGTCGCGTTCGAAAAGACCCAGTGATTCTCCTTCTGTACCGAATCCGTCCTGTGTAAGCGGCAGGGGTGCGTTTCAACAATGCCTTGCAGCATTGTGGGAGAACCCTCGTTGAGAACACCTCTGACCGCCGCGTTAAACATTGTAACATAATCAGTAACGGCTACAGCGGGAATGCGCAGACTGGATCATTTCTCAGAAGACTGACAGAATTGTATACTCTACATCCGGTGCAGGGAACCGCGCCTTCCCACGGTTTTGTCGCTTGCGTGAATTATTAATTAATTAAAAATTGTTGTTAAAATTGAATACCCAACACAATTTCTGATAGTCCAACGACTGTGGGATTCCCCTAGTCAGAAATTGTGTATATGAAATTATGCACATTGAGAGAGTGGCCCTCAGCCGTGCGAAATTGTATGGTTTTCGAGATGTGGAATGTCATATTTTCCTGTGCATACGAATATCGATCATATATTAAATCGGAAATCTGATGG
Organism: Andrena bicolor; assembly: GCA_960531205.1. Classification (NCBI taxonomy): domain Eukaryota; kingdom Metazoa; phylum Arthropoda; class Insecta; order Hymenoptera; family Andrenidae; genus Andrena; species Andrena bicolor. Next base: position 29,986,759 of record OY482668.1, read on the forward strand.
ATGAACGTGAGCACACACACACACATACACCGCCTCGTCAAGTAGACGGGCCCATGGTAACGCGGCCGAGCGATAAAATGCAGCGTAAGCATTTTCGGTACGGACCCACTCTGGTCGCTGCCGAGAGCGTGAAGCTGCGACACTCTGTGGCGATAAATCGTGAGGTTCGTGTCGCTGGGTCCGCAAGTGTCTTAGAGCTAGAGTTCCCGGGTTATAGTGAATCCGCGTGAAAGACTCGACTTTGCGAAACAAAATCATTTATTAACTTTGCGAAACAATTCTTTTTATTAATTTTTGAAACACTTCTTATACTAAACTCTGTGAAATAACTTATTCTTTTAAACGATTTATTCTAACTCCAAATTGTGTTCCATGTTATAATTCAATTTGCGTGTGTTTTATCTACAATCAAGTGTGTGCGTGTTCGCGTTTCATCCTCTTTTCTGATTTAGGTATACCGGCTATCAGAATTATCCAAAATCCAAAAAGGAAACGGAATCCAAGTTATATTGTCATTTACATTACTGTGACTGTCTGGTGAGTTGCACCCTTTACCTCTTCTGTACATTTCGTTTATCTCTGTTAAAATTACTGGGTGTTTAACGACAATTTCTGACAATCAATCGATTGTGGGATTCCCCTAGTCAGGAGTTGTCTCCGTTTACAATGATATGTTGAAATTCTCCATACTTTATTATTCCATTGTTATGTTTTTGCTTTCATTCAGTATTTAATCATTAAAGCTTTATTTACTATTAAATTCTACTCATCATTTACCTATCTGATTCCATTGAAAAGACCCGTACGGGACTAGAGCACCAACGATCCCAAAATCTACCCCTTATCCATCTGATAAGGTACTTAGACATTTAAAATATAAAAAAATTGACTGTTACAAGCGCGGCGAGCCTCCTTGCTTTTCTTACGAAAACATTCAATACAGCAACTTCCGATAGTCTAACGACTGTGGGATATCCCTAGTCCGAATTTGCTTGTATAAAACGTGCCGCTCGAACACTAAAGCCCGCGGCGCGTAACAGATCTGGTGGCAGCGGTGGGATACCAGGAATTTTCTTGTAAAAATTCCTGGGTGCTCTTATTCATTGAAATCAGATAGAATTTATGAACATTTTCCAAATTACAAGAAAATCAGTGTGGTCTTGGTAGCGCTGGGTATATTATCTACTATTCATTGACTAGTTTCTGCTCTGTATATTTATTTACAAATATTTAACCATGGCTCAAGATGCAAGCGCAATGATGACCTCAATGGCAGAGTGCCTAACCATTCAGAATAGTACTTTAAATGTTCCCTACTTTGATGGGAAGGGCATTCCTTTGAAGGATTTTGTACAGGATGTACAAAATAGTGCAGCATTAGTACCTCCTGCATTAGAGGGTTCTTTTCTAAAGTCAGTATTAGGAAAATTGAAGGGTCCAGCCCGCGATAGTACATATGGTAAAACATTTAATACAGTTAATGAACTAATCAAACATCTAAAGGGTAGATTCGCACCGGGCAAAAATTATCCTTACTATCAACACGAAATAGAAAATATTCGGATGAAAAAGGAGGAATCAGTTAGCGATTTTTATGACAGATTAAACATATTAATTAGCGGAGCTCGAGTTGCGTTAGAAGATAGTTACGGGAATAATGCCGAACAAATGTTGCTACCACTAAAGGAATGTGGATTGGAAGCTTATATTCGCGGACTTCCAGATGAAATAGCACGCTCAGTAGATGCGCGTGACCCTAAAACATTAGATGATGCACGAAAATTTGCAGTTCGTATAGAAACGCGAATGAAATCCGGAATATTACCTTCGAGTGAAACTCAAAAAGTATCATTTAATCAGAATAATAGCTATTCTCGATCATCGAACTCTTACTATCAGGATTACGCTAACCGCCAATCCATGAATCCCCCTCGCTATCATAATTATGCAATTCGAAACGAAGAAGAGAATCGTACACGCTCTCCGAGTCCCAGTCCAGACGTAAGCGGACCGCCAATAGGAATTTTGAAACCTCTATCACGCAATCATTATTACAATCCGCCGGGATTGCCTCCACATCCGTACTACTCGCCTTATTTCTATCCGCCTATGCCATACCCGAATTATTACCCTTATTCACATTACAATACACATAGTAACGAGCAATCACGTTCAGCAAGAGATGGATATTCGCAAGGGGCTAGACCAAGATCTCCATCTCCTGGGCCTTCGGCACCAAGACCTGTATCTCCTTATAGTAGAAATACTAAATCCGAAGATTCAAGAAACGATCATTTAAACGCGCAAATGACCCGTCGGACGGACGCGACGTCGAGTCATTCGGAAAAAGAGCGTCATGCAACAGTAAAATTTTTAGCGAACCAAGAAAAATCGCAACGGTAGAAAAACCAGAATCTCCATTAGTAAAAATGATGGGTAAGGAATTAAATATGGGTTGTGCATATTTCCTTGTAGACACAGGAGCAGATATAAATATAATCAAATTAAACGCCCTAGACGACAATGTTTCAGTCGCGCTTCACGAATCGGTTGCTATCTCAGGAATAACTCCGGATACGACGGAGACTTTAGGTACCACAATAATTACCTTATTAGGCAAACCCGTAAAATTTCATGTCGTAAGATCCTCATTTGTACTGCGTTGCGATGGTATATTAGGTAAAGAGTATCTCACACAAGAGCAGGCTGAAATTTCCTTCGCCCATAACACATTGGTAACACGAAGTGATCCTATTAAACCTATACCTTTTATTGGTCATGATCCAGTACCTCGTAGGGTAGGACCACGAGTTTTATATTTAAAAGCACGTACTAGACAAGCAGTTGCCATTGACGTTACGAATCATGATTTAAAAGAGGGATATTTACCAAAAATTGAAACTATAGATGGCTTGTACATTGGCGAAGCTGTTGTGTCTGTAAATGACCGAGGTGCATGTCACGTCTTTGCCGTTAATACGACGGATAAGGATGTCGAAGTCGAAATTCCGCCACAAGAATTAATACCATTCGAGTATCATAACTTCTCCGAAGAAGAACAAAATTATTTCGATTCTGATACGGAAGATGAGACCTTGCCTATCGCGGAAAATAGAGTTTTAGAAATCATAAAGAAATTGCGTCTCGATCATTTGAACGAAGAAGAACGGGATCATGTAATTAAAATTATTAAAGAATTTCCGGAACGATTTCACTTGCCTTGTGATAAATTACCATGTACTTCATACATTAAGCATAGAATCCCCACAGTAGATGATGTTCCTGTGAATACGCGACAGTATCGTTTTCCTCCGGTTCATACAGATGAAATAGAAAAACAGGTCCGTAATAAATTAAACAATGGAATAATAGCACCTTCAAATTCACCATATAATTCGCCAATTTGGATTGTACCTAAAAAACCGGATTCTAAAGGCAATCTGAGATGGAGAATAGTCATAGATTTCCGTAATCTTAACGAAAAAACCATTGGCGATGCATATCCATTACCGAATATTACTGATATACTGGATCACTTAGGTGAAGCTCGATATTTTTCAACTTTTGACTTAGCAAGTGGGTTTCAACAAATTGAGATGGATCCCAAGGATAGACAAAAAACAGCTTTCACGACCCCAAATGGTCATTATGAATACATCCGAATGCCGGAAGGTCTCAAAAATGCTCCAGCGACTTTTCAAAGATTAATGGATCAAGTCCTACGCGGGTTACAGGGTGTAGAAGTTTTCGTTTATTTAGATGATATTGTGGTATACGCTAAAAATTTAGAAGAACATGAAAAGAAAATTCGTCGTTTATTCACGCGTTTGGCCGATGCAAAATTAACTTTACAACCGGATAAGTGCGAGTTCCTCAAAATAGAAGTTGCTTACCTAGGACATGTTATTAGTCGGGCAGGTGTAAAACCGGATCCCAAAAAGATTAGTGCAGTAAAGAATTTTCCTCGCCCGAAAAATCAGAAAAACATTAGGCAATTTCTAGGTCTAGCAGGATATTATAGACGCTTTATCAAAAACTTCGCAGAAAAGGCTAAACCGTTGTCAGATTTGCTAAAGAAAAATTCTACTTTCACTTGGGGAAAGGAGCAAAAGAAAGGATTTTTGGAATTACGAAAAGCACTTTGTAAAAGCCCCATACTTCAATATCCAAATTTTAATAGTCAATTCACTTTAACTACAGACGCATCAGACTATGCAATAGGCGCTGTACTTAGTCAAGAAATTGATGGTCAAGATCTACCAGTTGCATACCTTTCTAGGATTTTAACCAAACCAGAACAAAATTATTTCACCACAGAAAAAGAATGTTTGGCAGTCCTTTATGCAATTTTACACTTCAGACCATATTTATACGGCCGAAAATTCACCCTCGTTAGTGATCATGAACCGTTAAGATGGATTAATTCAATAAAAGATCCAGGACAAAGATTGATTCGCTGGCGATTAAAATTACGAGATTATGAGTATGAATTTATTCATAAGGCAGGAAAATTAAACATAAATGCTGATGCCTTATCAAGGAATCCAGTCATAGTAAACGAACTATGTTCGTCTGATGATTTCAGTTTATCGGATTCCTCTGATGATGCAAAAGCAGAGTTACCACCTGATTGCCCAAAATTATTACCAATAAATAAACCTTCAACAACGTCCAAACGAACACCGACATCTTCGGGATCAGAAGCTTCCAAACCTAAGGAAAAAGTAGCTAGTTTACCAGGGAAATCAAACATAGGGAGACCAGTAGGTTCGAGATCTAAATCAAAACAACCTGTACCCTTAGATACCAGTGCAATAGCAACTAGAACGCGAGCAAAAATTCAAACTACTGAAGCTCCGGGGCCTTCAAAACCTCAAGAATCAGGTAAATCAAAAGAGCTTCCTCTAGCGGAGGACGACGATTCCGATGACGAACAGTCAGATCCGCCTATATTCCGTCAACGTAGGAGTACGCTGCCGAATCTGGGATTTCATCCTAAACAGATGGTGGAGAATCCTAGAATCCCAGATTCACAAGGTGCAGTGGCCGATACGGAGTTGCGGGAAAAAGGTAGCGAGTCCGAAGCAGATAAGACTATTGCCATTAATTTACCCGAAGTTCGCGATAGTGATACAGATGATCAAAACAAACAGGGGTCCACATTTATAGATTTTGAGGAGTTACAGGAGTCTTTCAATAGATTTGAAAAATCGTTATTGGATAAAAGCGCTCAATTACAGGAACTTGAGGAAGAAGTTGTTTTATTGGATACCCTTTCTGAAGGAGATACTTTGGACGAACATACACAGGAAATATTAAAAGATATGGATCCATATGATGATGATACTGGGGACGAGGAATTAAATAGACGAATAGAAAAATTATTACAACAAGCTAGAAATTCCGAAAAAGATAGTCAAATTTCAATTCCAAGACGTGAAGAAACGGCCAGTAAAGTACCTCAATTAAAAAATATTCCGGAAGAATCAGAACTAGAAATAACTGAAACAGGAGTACCTGATAGCACGATCGTTAATAGGCCTAGATACAGTTCAATTTTTCCTACCCCAACAATAGATCCAAGCCCTATAGCACTTTCGACACCATTTCCAAATACAACGGCTGATCAAACTCCCAAGGAGGGAGGTAGGGAACCTATCGCTCAAAAATCTACTCCTAGACAACTTTTCCCACAAAACTCAAATTCATCATCCATATACATCCCGGACGCTGATTACATACCTCCGGATATGGAATCAGAATTTCGCTACAAAAGAAAAGATATCATAACTTCTACGAGACAAAATCTAACGTATTACAGATCAAACTATGTACATTTCATTTCTTCCGATTGTGAACTTGTTACACCAGTGAGTATATTGCTCTCCGACCTAGGCATCATCAATGCAAACGACTTGAAAGAGGCAAAGCCCAGAGTGGGACAAATACTAATAACAAAGCGCGGTAAAAACAGAATATTTAGCGTAGTCATAAAAAGGAGACATTTTGATCAAATTTCTACTCAAGATTTGGAACTTGGCGTACAGAACCTAAGAAAAATACTTTCAGATTTAGATATAAAGGCTCTAAGAATTTCGCAGAATGGCGACTTTACAGACGAATTACCTCAAGGTACGTTAATAGAAATATTAAGGAATACATTTGAGGATAGCAATATCGAAATAGCCCTTTGCTACGGAAACACTCAGGTACCTCCGGAAGAACTTCGCCTGAAAATCATTTCAGAGTTACATGAAAGTTTGGTAGGAGGACACAAGGGTCTAACAAAGACATATTGCAGAATTCGAGAACGATTTTATTGGCCAGGTATGCGTAATGATATTCAAAATTATATCCGTACTTGCAATAGTTGCCAGAATCAAAAACTAGTACGAACTAAAACTCGTGAACCAATGTTAATTACTGACACTCCTTTAGAGCCATTTTCCAAAGTCTCAATAGATACTGTAGGTCCTTTACCCACTACTCCCAGCGGGAATAAACATATTCTAACTATGCAAGATAATTTCACAAAATATTGCATAGCTGTCCCTGTTCCGGATATAAAAGCTGAAACAATAGCTCATGCATTGGTAACTAATCTTATATTGCAATATGGAACACCACGCGCGATACTAACGGATAAAGGGACTAGTTTCATTAATAAGATAATTCGGAATTTAGCTAAAATCTTCAAAATTCAACATGTCACTACATCTGGGTATAGACCCCAAACCAACGGCGCATTAGAAAGAAGTCACATAGTGTTAACCGAATACATTAGCCATTACATGAATGACTTTGATGATTGGGATAGATTAGTACCCTTCGCTATGTTTTCTTATAATACATCTGTTCACGAAGCCACAAATTTTACTCCGTATGAATTAGTTTTTGGCAAACTCGCGCGTGGTCCGAGTTCCTTCCCGAACGATGAAAATTTGGTTACATACAATTCGTATTTACACGATTTAATAACGCGACTTTCGGAGATGCAGATAATAGCAGGACAAAATTTGGTTCAGGCAAAAGAAAGATCAAAATTGTATTATGACAGGAACGCCCGTCCCTTCAAAGGAAAAATAGGAGATATGGTACGAGTTTTGGTAGAGCCAAAAAGAGGAAAATTTGCCCGGCGCTATCACGGACCATATAAGATTATTGGGATACTAGAGGGAAACAATGTTTTGTTAAGAGATGAAGCTGGTAAAATGCTCACCAAACATGTCGATAAATTACAATTAAATTGGAGTCCTGATTGATTTGACTGATTCAGGTTGAGAGATGACGCTGACCCGACTGATATTCTTTCTTACTCTGCAACACATCGCGCGGACCCAGGAACTGTACAGACTGACACGCACGGATTTGAACCCGGGTTTATATTTCGAAAAGATCAACGCGATTAGATTTCAAAGAGCTGACTGGCGGTTCATACTAGTTATAGATATAGATAAAATTGTATCTGAATTTCCATATGAAGCCAGGAATATTGAACAAACTTATCGCTCATGCATTAAATTTCCAACCACAATATCATGTGACTCCTTGTTACGTGCAAACTATTTAAACAATATGGTGCGAGAAGCAACAAGATTGCAACAGGAACTTATGGAATTGAGTACAGAAATTAAGGAACCAGAATATGAACCACATAATTTGCCTAAAGCCATTACACGCAGGAATGCACCTTTCGGATTCATAGGTTCAATTAGCCATGCTTTATTTGGAACTTTAGACGGTGATGATGCCGACTACATTAACAAAGAAATAGATAAGATATACGCTGATCAGAGGAAGATCACTCAACTTGTCAAAAATCAAACCCATATAATCATAAGTGATCTTCATAAAGTCCATAAAACCTTCAATCGAGTTGCTGCAGAAGTAAAAATCAATAGGCAGAAGATTTCAGAATTAGAAATGCAAATTGATAAACAGCTAGCTCTGAATTATAGCTTAACAATGAGTCAATATTCGGCATCTGTTGAAACCTCTCTGAATCACTACATTACTACAACACAACGCTTTATCACAGCATTGAGTACTGCGCGTAACGGAAAGCTACATCCATCACTTTTAAGCGGGTCTAACTTCAAAACGATAATGAATGAAATACATAATTCAATGATAGATTTCGAATTACCTATACCACGGGACCATCAACGAATCGAGGATCTGGTCAAGATATCTCGTGTCAATTTGAAATATATAACAGGAAAAATGGTCGTGACGGTACAAATACCATTAGTAAATAGAATTGAATATGACCTGTATAAAATACACATATTACCAATTCCTCAATATTTAAACAATAGTTTTGACGATAATGGTAATAGAACCACAATTTCGGCTTTCATTTTACCGGAATTTCCATATATGGGGATAAGCAATGACCATTCAAAATTCTTCGGATCAGATAAAGCATTCATAGATTCTTGCACTTGGGCATGGCATTACTACATTTGTCCACAGGACGTTCCATTGCAAGACGTAGCTCACAGAACATGTGAAACTTCACTATTACTTCAACCGGATCCGAAATTCTTACGTTTGTGTAATATTAGAATCATGCCGTATCACGTACCTGCCTGGCGAAAATTAACTACACTTGGCGGATGGTTATACTCATTTGAACAACCCGAACCGATGCAGATTCTATGCGGACGGAAAAAGAATGCCCACACCACCATAGTTGGAACAGGAATTTTGGAAATACATCCAGATTGTTTTGCAAAAACACGATATCACACCTTGTTAGGATCAAAAACGTATCTGAGCAAGGATTCTTACTATTATATCCCTAATATGTTACTGAACATTAGTTTGATATCACCAAAAATTTATCAGTATTCAAAGGAGAAACACACTACAGTGAACCTATTTTCAAATGACATTAACAAACTGGAACGCACATCTGATTCGTTGTACGAAATTGAAGCCCAACTAGAGGAAATTGGAGAACATCATCGAGCAAGAAAATCACATTTGTCATTGACGTATGGAACAATAGCGGCACAGGCCTTAATTATAATAGGATTGATGATCTACTATTTCTGGAATCCACTGAAGACCTTATGCAAGATACGGTTCCTGAGGAAACGGGGCCCGAGACACGAAACTGAGGAAGCTTCAGCCAATCAGCCTGTAGCAATACCGTTGCAAGAATCGTCTATTTCGGAAAACAGACCACCGTTGCCTATTCAGAGGGCAACGATAAACTGCTAGAAATATGTATAATAACAAACCCTGACAGTCCAAGGACTATGGGAATTCCCTTGTCAGAAATTGTTGTTATTTGCGATTCTTCTGATGTTCTTTTCCTCCTTTGATAATAATTTTGTTATTTCATAATCTTGATCTTGCTTTGTGATTATCTGTAGTACACTAGCGAAATGGCATCGTCCAGTTTCTCCCGGCCGGAGACTCTCGATCGGCGTCTGTTTGTTAGCCGTTTGGCGCCGTATACCAAAAAGGAGAAGCTGATGGAGATATTCCGTCCGTATGGAGTCGAGCATGTGGTGGTGCTGCGGAAGTCCTCGGGGAACCAGGCTTTCGTGACCTTCAAGTCCACGGAAGGAGCGAAGCAAGCCCTAGCTACGGCGAACGTCGGAATAGTATGCCATAAGAGGAAGTTGAGGGTGCTGATGGCGGACTCGTGGCACAGCACCAAGCTAATTCCCCCGCGACCCGATGTGAACCCATTCCCTGGCATAAATTTGCGTGAACGGATTTCACTTCCAATAGAATGTATAGCTAAAATCTCCAGTTATCTGCCGTTTGCAGACAGGAGCCGGCTGGAAATGGTCTCCAGAAGGTGGCGAGTCGGAAGCCTTGCCTCGTATCTCGGTCTTCGCCATATCGACCTGAATGATTGGTGCTGGCCGAATGGATGGGAAGGGAAGACGGTGAGCACGGAGTCTTTTTATTGGCTCATGAAGAGAGCAGGTAGTCAGCTAAAGAGCATACGGATAAATGAGGAAGTATTGGCAAAATGTTTGAGGCCCCAGGTTATCTCCATTGCCATAAGGAGTTGCCCTGAACTGGAGATAATAGATCTAACCGCTGTGACGATCCGGCCATCGGCCCTGAGAGACCTGGAGTTGGGGGCACCACGCCTTACTTGCCTCAAACTGGGGAAATGTGAGGGTCCCGTGGATCCTGAACTCTTTAAGGTGCTAGACCTTGCAGGAAGTCTAAAGTCCCTCTGTGTTATGAACACAGATATCACTGGGAAGTCCCTTCTCGGTATCACCAAAAATTTAGAAACGCTTTCTCTCCACCGCTGCGAACAACTAAAACCTTCAAACCTAGCAACTACTCTTCAAGGGTTGCGGAAGCTAAATTATTTAAAGATCAGCATATGTAAAAATTTAATGGATCATAGTATTTTGCAGGCGTTAATGAACAATTCAGACCTGCCGATGACCCTGACGAACTTGGAGTTGCACTTCTGCAGTTTCGAGGAGCCCATACCTGAAATGGAAATGGAGCAAGGCAACGAGGCAGTTGAGAGGGGAGATTTTGCCGAGCTGGAGCTAGGCCCGGTAGAGATGGCTGTCTCCTTCCCCTCTAAATACCAGCATATAACAACCCTGAGCCTTACATTCTGTGGATGGGTTGCTTCTGGCTTTGTCTCGGAGATTGGCCTGTATATGGGGGAAATAATATCATTGAACCTTAGTGGTTGTACTAACGTAAAAGGGGAATTCGTCCTGGAACCACTCCGGAAATTGCAAAAACTGAAAATCCTAAGCATCAATTACATGCATCCGACTGTCGGGGGATGGGTGCTGCAGTTCCTCGAGGGCTTGCTGGAGGTCCACTGCAGAGAGAGTCAAGGTGTCACGGACGAGGACATCTGTGGATTGCTGCGGCAGTGTCCAGAATTAGTCACCGTCGATATGGAGAGTTGCCCAAACATCAGTAAAACCGTACTGAATTGTGCGTACGAGGTGGTGACAAGCGGTCGTCGAACGGGGCCAATACACTTGTACGTCGGAGGTACCAACATTACGCGATATACCAGATATAAGCGCAACAACTATTTGCATGTAACGCACGACTTAATGTATGAGCCCTTATTTCATTCCGAATAATTGTAACGGGATTGCATTGCGACAATGTGCAAACATTATGGGAATTCCCTAGTCCAATGCAACCCGCGCCTATACTTCTATATATTCCTAAGCGCTACTGTACCTTATACCTTCAGTATACATCGTCGGGGACGACGATGGTTCCAAGGAGGGAGGGATGTTACGTTCGGAACGTAAAATTTTTCTTTTTGGTCAGGGTATGGTTCAACAACGCCTAGCGTTATGGGAAATCCCTCGTTGATCATACTCCTGCCCATTAATTAATATTATTTTTGATAGAACAAAATCCCTTTCTTGGAGCGTCGTCGTTTCGACGTATTGCCGTCCCGCGATACAGATAAGGCGGTGCCGACGCAGCGGCGATCTCACCAGAGAGTCGCGTTCGAAAAGACCCAGTGATTCTCCTTCTGTACCGAATCCGTCCTGTGTAAGCGGCAGGGGTGCGTTTCAACAATGCCTTGCAGCATTGTGGGAGAACCCTCGTTGAGAACACCTCTGACCGCCGCGTTAAACATTGTAACATAATCAGTAACGGCTACAGCGGGAATGCGCAGACTGGATCATTTCTCAGAAGACTGACAGAATTGTATACTCTACATCCGGTGCAGGGAACCGCGCCTTCCCACGGTTTTGTCGCTTGCGTGAATTATTAATTAATTAAAAATTGTTGTTAAAATTGAATACCCAACACAATTTCTGATAGTCCAACGACTGTGGGATTCCCCTAGTCAGAAATTGTGTATATGAAATTATGCACATTGAGAGAGTGGCCCTCAGCCGTGCGAAATTGTATGGTTTTCGAGATGTGGAATGTCATATTTTCCTGTGCATACGAATATCGATCATATATTAAATCGGAAATCTGATGGATGAACGTGAGCACACACACACACATACACCGCCTCGTCAAGTAGACGGGCCCATGGTAACGCGGCCGAGCGATAAAATGCAGCGTAAGCATTTTCGGTACGGACCCACTCTGGTCGCTGCCGAGAGCGTGAAGCTGCGACACTCTGTGGCGATAAATCGTGAGGTTCGTGTCGCTGGGTCCGCAAGTGTCTTAGAGCTAGAGTTCCCGGGTTATAGTGAATCCGCGTGAAAGACTCGACTTTGCGAAACAAAATCATTTATTAACTTTGCGAAACAATTCTTTTTATTAATTTTTGAAACACTTCTTATACTAAACTCTGTGAAATAACTTATTCTTTTAAACGATTTATTCTAACTCCAAATTGTGTTCCATGTTATAATTCAATTTGCGTGTGTTTTATCTACAATCAAGTGTGTGCGTGTTCGCGTTTCATCCTCTTTTCTGATTTAGGTATACCGGCTATCAGAATTATCCAAAATCCAAAAAGGAAACGGAATCCAAGTTATATTGTCATTTACATTACTGTGACTGTCTGGTGAGTTGCACCCTTTACCTCTTCTGTACATTTCGTTTATCTCTGTTAAAATTACTGGGTGTTTAACGACAATTTCTGACAATCAATCGATTGTGGGATTCCCCTAGTCAGGAGTTGTCTCCGTTTACAATGATATGTTGAAATTCTCCATACTTTATTATTCCATTGTTATGTTTTTGCTTTCATTCAGTATTTAATCATTAAAGCTTTATTTACTATTAAATTCTACTCATCATTTACCTATCTGATTCCATTGAAAAGACCCGTACGGGACTAGAGCACCAACGATCCCAAAATCTACCCCTTATCCATCTGATAAGGTACTTAGACATTTAAAATATAAAAAAATTGACTGTTACAAGCGCGGCGAGCCTCCTTGCTTTTCTTACGAAAACATTCAATACAGCAACTTCCGATAGTCTAACGACTGTGGGATATCCCTAGTCCGAATTTGCTTGTATAAAACGTGCCGCTCGAACACTAAAGCCCGCGGCGCGTAACACTACGCTAATATGAAAAATTTTGTCAATTTACCTTATTTGACAGATTTCCAGAAACTTGTGCGAAACAAGATGCTTCTCTGTCTATCTAACTAAATGGAAAAATAGTTTTGTTGTATAAAAACAATATATTATTTTGTAGAAACTTGTGGGAAAGAAGATGCTTCTCCGTCAAACCTTCTCCGGACAACTTCCAAGTCTGTGCGTTCCCTCCGTTTCTATAAGCTCTACGTAAATAGTCTATTGAAAAATTTTGGTGACTTACCTTGTTAATTGAGACAATAATTCAGTGTCCTCTATGGTGTAAAAACTCGTGTCACTTAAAAATTTTTAACTAGTTTCCTTATTTCACACTTGACAGGTTATAACTGTTTGACACTAGCTAGGTTACGTGGACTAGCAACCTGAACGTAGATGCTTTTTGATCTTTTCGTGCTGCGTGAATTGGCGGTACATTTCCTCACCCTTTCATGCTCCCCTCTTGCCCACACTTGACGATGGAGAAAAATCTTTTAACGTAAAATTCGCCAAATTGGAACTTTGCATTGAAATATCTCAGCTTATAAGGCACGTAGGAACAAAACGAAGACACTTTTCTTATGTAAATCAAACCCAAGCTATCCATTAAGACCATTCAAAATCTAATTGGATCAGCCCTTATTGAGATTCGGAAATCTCAGGGTTCTTGAAAGCGAGTCGTCGCGTAATAATAGCCACTCCGTGTCTCGCGCTGCGCATATATATATATATATACTTGGCGCGAGACACTACCGTGTCTCTTGATCAGTCGCGGCATCATTTCGCCATTGTCTGGGCTTAATTTTTAAAAGCTGTTTCCCTATTTCTACCCTATGTTTTCCTTTTACCGCCCTTTTCTTTTCATGCGGTATTCCCGAAGCATCGACTGTGTGCACTCTTAACACAATACCAGTGCCAGGAGCCGGTTTATTTAAGCAATGAGATTTAAATTCGGCACCGCATTCATTACAAGTGCCGTATATTTTCAAATATATTTCCGCTTCCGGAGAATCGAAAATTTTGCTATATTTAAACGTATAAGCGCACGGAATTTTCGTTTTTAAAAAACTAGCTTTACAAATAATATCGGTCCAACCGGGACTAAGTATTGTGTAAGATTTTCCACGAGTACCCTTTTCTTTATAAATTTTCGATACAGAAGCAATAGATTTAAATGTATTTTATGCGTGTCATTGTGGGGCACGAAATCTTGACTAATATTACTTACGTTGGAGACATCGATGCTATCCACCATTGCTTCGTCTTCTTCTTCTTCTTCCTCTTCCACTGGAATTTGGAAGTGTTTCTTTAAATCGGTCAGCAAATTCCACCGATTGTTCCTGACGTAGAAATTCAACGTATTTGCTGATAACTTGTCACAAATTTTTAAAGATACATCTTCCCACACTTTATCCGTGCGGCACTTCAATTTATCATCCTCATCGAACACTTGGCACTTTTCACACTCCTGTAACTTGTCGAGAATAACGCCGGTGTGTACGAGCGCTTTTCTCGGCATTTTCACAAATAACCACGATGAAATCGCGAAACGGTAAGTAATATAATTCACAATTACTTCACACACCGTAAATCAACGCACGATCTCACCCGCGCGGTCTGTGAACAATGACTGACCTTCGAGGCACGTGTCTCGATTTCAGCAGCTACGCGTGGTGCCGTCCGCGTTACAAAGTAAAACTACTTACGCATAAGGCCGCTAGTCGAAGGTGGCGCTAAAATACTATATTGGACGCTTAATAATAAAGAAATCCAACTTTCACAGGAACAAAATGTATATGTAATTCTTGTTTTGTACACCGTAGATACAAAACATATTAAATAGGAAAACTGTGTAGAAATCTGGGGAAATTTTTTTACATAAGGGTGCCAAGCATCCTCGCGCCTGCCCTGCTGGTTAGTTACCAAATACAAATTTGAAAATATATCAATCTTGCGAGGGAGCACCAGTCAACGCAAGTCCTAAGACTGCTAAGTAGCGCATTGTAATTATCTGTCTCAGGGGTCTTTGCCGGTCGCTGCGATCGGCCTTAAGGCGGGATCTCCTACCTGCCGGTCGCTGCGACCTGTCGCAGCGACCCCACTAGTGCTATGTAGAAACAGATACATACTTCTCCCACCGGCAGCTAGGAGTTCCCGCCTTTAAGGGTCAATGCACACGAGCGATGCGGCGTCGTTGCGATCTCGCAGCGGTACATATGTATATAGATAGAGAGAGATTTACACGAATCTCTCTATTGGGAGTAGAATATTAGCATGCGACACTAACGGTGGGTACGCAAACTAATAGTAATGGCCGACGCAAATATAACATTTATTGCGATCTACCAATTTTCACAGTATCGACTAATTGTGTGCAAAAAAAAATGTTGTACTACAAATTATAACGCTACAATGAGCAATTGTCTCAATTTAAATTTTTATAAAAGTGCCATAAAGTGGAGTAACTAAAATTACCCACATTACATACTTGTACATATTCCAAAATTGTGTCTAAATGTATTGTCAACATGCATACTATGAGAAATAACTTTGAAATAAACTTTTATCCTACTGGATCCATATAAACATATAGTAAACGGTATACGAGCGTCGTCCATATTTGTTATGTCATAATTGCGCCACCGTTCTCGCGGTGGTAGATTCCTTTGCCAATTAACATATGTACCGGTGCGAAATCGCAACGACGCCGCATCGCTCGTCTGAATTTACCCTTACGTACAGACTTTTCGTCAGCGAGGACAAAGGGACTTTCTTGTGTAGGCGTTTGGCGCTTGGAAGACGGCCTATGGTGCGAGAGTCGCTCATAGGTGGCGTCGTTTAGTAGTTAGGAGTTCGGAACTAAGGGACTACGGGAAGTCGCCGTGGGTGAATCGGTTACGCGGCTGGCCAGCACGCGGAAGGCCCGGGTTCGAGTCCCGGCAGAGTGGCTTTCCCTTTTTTCCGGCTCCTACACTTGACTGAGAAAAGTCAGTCTCGGGTTGCCACTTGCCAGAAAAGTCCCTGACACATAAGGGGTCTGTCTGGATTCGCACATGGAGCGCGTCAAATTGGTGGCATCGTATTGGTGGCGAGTGAGAGAAATTCTAGGGAATCGTACGATGCCACCAATCGGAACAGACCCAAGATTGTCACTGGTGCGCGTGATGACGCCGGAACGTCAAACCAATCGGCGGCAAGCTAGCTGGTGGGCCAAACCAATCGGCGCCAAGTTAGGTTTTGGCTTCCAACCAATCGACGCCAAGTGACAATGTGTGCATCAGAGACATTCCGGGTATCCCTGTTGTCTACTGTTCACCATCACCGTCACCGTCACCGACACTGTCACCATAAGTACAACTCGGAGAGCATGAACGATTTGAGAAACGTAAGTATTAAAATGGTATATCATTAAATAGGGTGATTCTCCCGTTAGAGTTCTCAAAGGCGATGCCGCGAATAAATCGTGTCTTTTTTAATCGGGATATTTTTAAGGAAGTTAACTTTACATTATGCAAATATATTTTTCAAATGGACCATTTTCGTCGGGACGGCATAACGACGTGCGTTACGAAAAACAGCTCGTCTGTCTTCGTTGTGTATAACAGGCATGGAACTAAAGTGAACGCAGCGGCCGTTTTTCGGAGGCAACGCCTCCTTTCTCCCGACGCGCATCTTGGTCCCCGCGGCGGCCGTAATACTCGAGCCACCTCAGGCGCGTACCACGTCAACCGCGCGTGGCGCGTTGATGAAACAAAAACGCATCAACAATCTGGAACGATATGGGAAGCTATTGATACAATGTCGCCCCAATGCGCCACGCGCGGTTCATATGGTACGGGTCTGAGGCGCTCGAAGCTCCTAGGCCCGCCGCGGTGGCGAAGACGCGCGGCGGGAGAAAGGAGGCGTTGCCTACGAAAAACAGCCGCTGCGTTCACTTTAGTTCCATGCCTGGTGTAGAACGATAAATAATTACTATCATATTATTGTGAGATTATTACTGTTCGACAAAATTTAACTTTTTCCGGACTTGTAACATTCAATAGCCGCTTCTTCGTTCCACGCGATGCGACAGACATTTTTCCTCCGGAAACCATCGTCAGAAGTAGTGAAACATCTCGCGTTTTCAATACAGAAACGAAAGAGTTTGGCAACACGTGTATCGTCGACAGTGATAGTCAATGGCAAGTGGAGCCTCTCTGCGTGACGGAATCGCGTAACGCGCCTACATTGTAACCTTTTCCAAAGTCTTGCTCGCCCGTCGGCGCTCCGTCATGATTGTTTCTAACGTATAATCCAAAATGTGCTATTCTTCGTGGCGAAGCACTGAAATATGCTAGTCAGGGCCGTTCATGGGTTTTGTGCCGCTCAGGTGCAGAAACATTATTGCCGTCCTTATTAATTTAACCCTTCGTGGTCACACCTACTTATAATCACAAGTTGGTCACACGGGGTTCACTGTACCCCAGCGTCATTTTTTGAGTTACCATTTTCGTATTTCTGAACCTTTTAACTATTCAGTGATAATTTTACATTCGTAATACTTATACAGTCATGGTCTAATAATCTTTTTCTAGAAATATAAATTTTGAAATGCTAAAATTTGTAGTTGAAAATGAGCGACTTTCCATCGTTGTGGTAAAATACAGATTTTTTAATTTTTTTTTATTTTCTTTTTTGCGATAAATCCCCTTTGGAAGATGTAAAGGTGCGGCATTTCAAATAAAAAATTGCTCTTGGGGTACAATACACCCCGTGTGACCACGAAGGGTTAATATTCGTTAATTAAGAATTTTATATGCAGTGTTTACTTTTATATCTATACATACATAGTTTTAAACATTTATCATGTGCGCGGGCACTTTCTGCACCCCCGCCAGGAACGGGCCTGATGCTAGTTTTCGCGGCGGATGACCAAACGTGCTAATATTCGTTAGAAACGATGCAATGTGCTTCTTTAGGTGGCAAACTGATACGTGTTTTTTTTCGTAAATGAAACTTGCTGTTTTTCGTAACGCACGTCGTTATGTCCTCCCGATGAAAATGGCCCACATAAAAAATTGATTTGCATAATGTAAAGCCAACTTCGTTAATAAAAAAGGATATTTAAAAAAGTGGTAATCGTGCATAAAAGGTGCATAATTTAAGATACGAAATAAGTATAAGAGAATAAGTATTTTTTAGTTTTCGATGCATTTCTGATCAAGTTAAATAAAATCCTTTAACATGATTTTTTTTATATATTTTGTTTTGATTTTCAGATGGAAAATGCGCTGATGGAGGTAGAAGATGCGGCCCCCCATGAGGTGCCCCAAAATCCACCCGTGGCGGAGGAGGTGGTGGCCGAGGTGGTTGCCGAAAGGGTGGAGGGGGGGTGGAGACCCCATTCCCGCCCCCCGGGAAATGAACGTTCAAATGCAGCTGAACCAAGTAAGTATGTGGAATGTGGTTCTATGGCTTGCTTCCTACTAATCTACTTTGTGCGAAACGTTGTAATTGTCAGAATGTTATTCCGGTTTAAGAAATGTCTTAATGTGTATGTTACTGTTTCAGTTACAAAAACAGGTGAAACGCCTCACGTACACCCGCGGTCGGCGAGGAAGAGCCCGGGGACAAAGAGGACTCCACCGCCGTCGAGGCCGCTATAATATTGCCTGGGGGAGGGGGGGGGGGGGGGAAGCGGCTACAGGCGCGGTGGTGAGGAATGAGGAGGAGGAGGTTGTGGGGCTGGAGGTGGTGACAAACATGTAACCGTGTATTTATAATAAATTATATTTTTAAATTTTGTAATACGTTTAATTTTTTCATTTCAATTGGATACAGGGTGATCCTGGAGCGACTGGAGTCAAAGAGATGGCACCCCGTGGCGACGACAACCCCCCTCAGTGCATCACCGAATTGTATGATTTTTGACCCTCGAAGAGGTTGATGTACCTATTAAGAAGTGAGAAATGGCCACGGCGCCAATCGATTCCTTATGTTTCACCGAAGAAACTAACACTAAGAACGACGTAATTCGAATCTTAACGTTAGCTTCGTTAAAAGAAATCAAATTTACATGAAATTTGGTACGATCTTCATCGGAAAAACAGAAGGAATCTATTGACATCGTTTTCGCAGAGATCTGATGAGAAATGCGGAAATCGTGGACATTTCTCACTTTTTATTGTGTTCCAACTCCTTCGAGGATCGAAAGCCATAAATATTCGAGGAGGCACTGCAGCAGTGTGTTGGCCCCGCCACGAGGTACCACGTGGCATCTCCTTGGCAGGCGTCGCTCCAGAATCGCCCGTATGTCTTTCCTGCATTTATCAGCTAGCGTGGATTTCCACCGATGCTGGTGGCGCGACCATTTTCACCTTTTATAATAATTTTGTATAAGAATACCTATGTTTGTTGTCACCATTTAGATTTTCTATTGTTTTCACTAATTTCCAGTCGCGTCTATTTCTATTTGCCTGCACGTTTGAATTAACGTTTTATACCATTCCATTTACCAGCGGCCGTAGCCGTGATGGAAAACACCGGTTCTCGTTAGATCACCGAAGTTAAGCATCACGGGGCGGGTACTGGGGAAAGATGGGAGACCACCTTTCTCCCGGTGCACCGTTGCTGCTGGGACCTGAAGGAGAGAGAGGAGAGGAAAAAGAATATGACTATAGTTCGTTGGGCAATATAAGCGGATAAGCTTGAAACGCCATCCTGTTTAACAGGAAAAAACAATATACATACATACATACATACCATTCCATTTGCATAGGAGAATAGAAAAACAATGGAAATGATCCTTTGAAATCTGATTAATGCACCCTGAGTATTGCCACTTATACTTCAATTCATGTAACGATTTGATAGGATTAAGACTTTTATTGATTCCTAATTCTCGCACGACAGCTTAATCATTTATTTTTCTCAAAGTACACTGTCGTGGAACGTAGTATAATTCACCTTTAAAGCCGCGTATTCACCTGTGCATTCGCCCCGAATCAGCATTGCACGAGCACCGATCAATTCAAAAATTTCACGAGAATGTCGTGAGAAGACTTTTTTGTTATATTAAATTATATTCATGATAAAGTTACAAAGCACGATACTGTCGTCATAAAATCGATTACATCTGAAGAAAGATTGGCAATTACTTTCAGATTTCTTGAAACCGGTGATTGTTGTAGGAGCTCGCAATATCTTTCGAAATATCTAAACAGGTTATTTAAACAATTATACCAGAAGTGTGTGAAGCTGTAATTGAGAGTCTAATGCATTATGTAAAGGTGAGTGATTTA